>MU558692.1:4691309-4901951 GCA_024362625.1 Silurus asotus | reverse complement strand
ATATATATTTTTTTTTTAAGCACCAAGGCAGCTTAGGATATCGTGCTATAGTTACTCCAGTTGTCATCAGTATCTTATAACAGACATTTTTGACATAAACACCTTCAATGATTTGAGATGCGTTGACAAATGTGTTCCATTGAACACATACTTATATTTACTCTTTCTCTGTAACTACACTAATGTGGAAATGTGTCAACCCGCTAGACCCCCAGAAGACACTGTACAATAGATCGGTGTCAGGGGCGTTGATAAGTATGTCTACAAGATTGTGAAAAGCAGAAGGCCAGTACGGGCAATGTTCAAGGTTGTATAGATGTGTCCTACATGTGTTGTGTGTGTGTGTGTGTGTGTGTGTGTGTGTGTGTGTGTGTGTGTGTGTGTGTGTGTGTGTGTGTGTGTGATTAAGTTTTTGGGGGTGCACATCTGAGAGCAATCTCACCAAGTGACAAAATACAGACATAACAATCTGCTCTGACACTTGTTACCGGCACATAAACACTTGCCTTAGTGAGATGGGGAGGAGAACACAAGGCTGTAGCAGTTGAGGGTCTGGTGCAGATCTGCTATTTATCAACCACTAATTAACTGTTAATTTGCCAACGTTTGAGTCCAAGTATGCAGACAATTTATCACATCCAGCAAACACACTCTGCTGCCATCCCTCGGGGTGGTCGAGGGGCCTGCTTAGACTAACTATCCTTCATATCTTCAAGTTGCCATATCAAATATCACTCCATTTTTGTGCAAAGAAAAGTAAGAAAGAATGAAGACAAAACCTAATAGTTGAGAAAAATCCTGCCTGAAATGAATCTATGGTTAACCCCACTAATATGATGTAGTATTTATAACAGACAGTAATATCATTTAAAATACTAAAGGATTTCTGTGCTTAAGTGCATGTGGATGTATAGGGTGTGTAAGCTGGTGTGGACAGCTTATACAGCACACACACGCAGGTGGAGCGCTCTAAAACGAGTAGGTGACAGCAGCTGTCAATGGGCTGGTGGAAGTGAATATAGACAACATCCTTGCTGACAGATCTGCGATCCTACATGTGTTTTAGAGTGGGCTGCTTCAGCTAACGTCATAATTGCCAACACCTCTCTGAAAGATCACTCCATTAGAGCATGACGTGACTGAGAACTAAGCATGAAAAGAGCTAGTGTAAATGTCACTGAAACCCGGATAAAGCATTGAAACTGAGCTGTCATCAGGTGCCATTTTCTCACGCAGATAGTTTTGACACAGCTAATTGGTTAGAACATGCACTATTGATATTAAGCACTGACTAATATATATATATATGTGTGTGTGTGTGTGTGTGTGTGTGTGTGTGTGTGTGTGTGTGTGTTCTACATATCGAGGATGAAAGGAATAAAGACAATTGTTATTTAAGTAAATCATATCTTTAGAAAATGTAATATTAAAAGTAAAACACACACAAACAATTTTTTTAATTTTTTTATTTGATCAATTTAATTAATAGAATATAAAAGTGTATTGCATTAATTTGATTTATTCAATTTCTTTTTATAAAATATTATAAAATATTTTTTAATCAAGAAGTTATGTTAATAATAATAATAAACAAAAATAAACCGTGTGAATCCAAAACCATGAATTTGAAATATTTAATAGATATATACTCCTGACATGATACACATGTTTCTCTACAGTGGAATTCCTTATTACTGTCAATAAATCTGCCAGAGCTAAGCCATGCGTATAGACACAACTTGTTTATGTTTATGTATTCATTTGTAATCCCTTTTCGGTTGAACCGCTTTGAATACTACATCTTTGTTAGCATTCTTTGAAAGTAGGGTTTTTATTCTTTTTGTAAAAATGGAAGTTGTTTTTAAGACTCTAAGATAACTGTGTACTGAAACTTCACTACCTTTGATCTGCAGTCTAAAACTTGTGTAAATCATATAAAACGTACAAATGAACCAAATACACTACATGTTAAGTTTTCTGAATGTTATATTACATCTAAATATTTTTGGCATATTCTTGCTTTTGCTTTTATTTTGACACTTTCAAATGTATCCACACAATTAAGAAACAATTAAAAGTAAAAATAAAAAAATTATTCTAATACCTTCAGAATATAAACATGGCAGGTCTACAGTGCCTGCAGTTGTTGTTAAAATGCAATGCCCAGAGATGGGCCCTGCAGCAATTAAGATCATTCAAGCATGGAGTTAGAAGCCCCAAGCCAAATTAGGTAGTTTCGCTGTAATTTGACTTCCTGGGGCAAATCTCTTGGGCACTTTTGAGAAAGGACAGACTGTTTACAAACAGTCTCCAATTGCATGGCTTAGTACTGGCAAAGACTGACATTGGACACACACACAGATGTGCACCCTGGACTGATTCAAACACACCTGTTCAGAAACCTCAGAAACCTTTTTTTTTTTTACACTGGGTGAATAATTTAAGTGTCAAAGACTTGCATTATACCTATTAGATTTCAGCCCACAATTAACATATAAAATAGATAAATATATTTAGTTAAATATAACATGCACTTTTGTTCCATGTACTGTTTTACCAGTGCATTGATTTACTCATTAAAAACTCTCAACACAATATTCAACCCTCAACTTATACAAATGGATGCTTATGTGGTAACATCTAGAGACAGATTATAGGCAAAACTTCAGCTTCAGGTGAAATACCACTCCAAGGGCAGCTGGATTGTGCTTGGTTGGTATTAGTCATTTATAATGGGCTGTGATGGTCCCACTAGAGTATTTCCTTACACTCTACACCAGCTTTGATCAGATGCAGAACTCATTCACCCCCACCAGTCCTGTGCACGTGTGCCGCTGTGTGGGGCTCTGCAAGAGAGTACTTACCATTATAATCACACACTGGAAACAGGCCAAACTCAGGATACCCCAGGCTTCCAGCATTCACATGCTCACAAATATGAAATATGAAAACAACAGATAACAGGTCAGCAAATATTCAGGGTGTTTTTTATACCCAATATAGCATCTTCTACACTTTTTATTTAGCTTGTTTTTATAAAGACTGTGAAATTACATCTGCCTTTTAAGATTATTATTGTCACACTATACAGATGATCCATATAACATCTTGGCTAAATTCTATAAGAGATTGTGCAATAATGTGTTTTCCATGTTATATTATCCGATGATGATTCTATAATGATAGCGATTAAAGAAAACTACTACGTTCTTGATTACTTCATCAATCAGCATGATCTGAGCTTGTGCAAAAAAAGGAGTTTGCATAAACAAAAGCATTTTTAAGTAAGCTTGAATGAACAGATATTTTCTGTCCAATAGTATGTTTCTTTAATGCTGTATCTGTATTTTTGTATCTGTCTTGTGATCACAGCAGCACTTATTATCAAATATTTTTTTTGACACTGCAGGAATGTTGTCAGCAGCTGTTTAAAGGTACCAAATCTTTTGTTGCTGAGCACATCACAATATGATTCCTGAGATCCTCAATGTCAACTCAAGCTAAGAATTCATTTACAATGTGTGATTTGTGTTGGTGATGTTAAATTTAGGCTTAAAGGATATTGTGAAACTGGCTTAACAGACTCCTTTTGATTCATTTTACATTCTCAAGTGCAAATAACCTTTTTTTTTACCTTTTATCATCTTGTTATCCTTTTGTCACCCTATTTACATCACTTTGGATTTTTAAATCATTATTCCTTAGATGTCACTATACATTCTCAAAGGCCTCCGTGGAACAGTAAGATCATGACAACTGAAATATTTGTGCCACATGCAAGAAAAGCATCATTCAATCAAAGCACTTTAATTTTAATGAGTCTGGTTTCCCCCGCAGTCTGCTGCCCATGCTTTGAAACCAAAGAAACAGAAATAAACACACTTTCTGGAAAGAAAACACAGCAGCCAGTTTTTGTCTTCCTTGGTGCGCAACACAGCTAAAGAATCTCATGCACACAGGCATGCACGTGGACATGCGCACAATCATAAGTAAGCTTGCCTAAACTAGGGCACACATGTGTAGGCCTTACATACACACACACACACACACAGAAACCTGCACATGCACACAAGGCCTGGCGCTGGATTGTGTGGACACTTTGCAGGCTGCTGAAGGCCCTGCATGGCCTTGTGCTATTATCACAGCTGTGAATGTGCCAGTCGGGCAAACATGACTGTAATTCGACTGAATTAGAGTTGCTCAGCCAAATCTCTGCTCACACACACACACACACACATCCCCACCACACACTGAGAGACTAATGCTTGGTTTATTTTAAAGGTTTTGCTTGTAGCAAATCATTCCTTATCTGACATTTGCTTATTGCCCCACTGGGTTGCCCCCCAAAAAAGTCTCTGTTATATGTGTGTGTGTGTGTGTGTGTGTGTGTGTGTGTGTGTGTGTGTGTGTGTGTGTGTGTGTGTGTGTGTGTTTCGGTGTCGGTGTCGGTGTGTCGGTGCGTGTGTTGGAGGGGGTTTCATACTGTGAGCATTTAAATACAAATGTACTTATTGATATAAATACAACTTTATTTATTGTAATTTCTAACAATTTCATTCATACAATATGCTTAATTTAATCATGGTTTATTATTATAACGGAGCTTGACAGAGAAAGCAACTAATTGCTATTTACCTTCTTGAAAGCTATTAAGCACTAAGGCAAAGACTTGGTCCAAAGACATGGTTTATTCATTTTAGCTTGTTTTGTGGAAGATTAAATGAGAGAGTATTTTTTTATATTTGTAATGTTTAGTTTCATTATGCTTTTTTTTTTATATTTTGCACATTCATTTGAATTATACATAATAAAGAATCACAAAATCAGAAAAGACTTGTTCTATTATAGCAACAATGATTTTTACATAGGTATGGTTACAAAACAATCTTGCTTTAGTTTACTTTTCTACTGACAAGCTTAGGGCTAATAAGAAACCAATTAAAATACATCCAAATATACGGTATAGTGTAGAAATATTTATGTTAGAATTGTTTTTGACAAGAGACAAATTATCTCTTGTGCTCTGAGCCAAATATTTAGCTTCTGTCTCTTGTGGTAATTTAGTTATCAGCTCTGGCATTCATCTTTTCTGCTAAGGAGAAAAGCATATAGCTCTAAAAACAATTTTATGGACAGGGGTCTTGATGGACACCAGCACAAGAAAGAAAGTACTCTAGGAACCAAGCAGTGGAACAGCACACCAGGTTTCAGATGACAAAATGCACAGCATTCACAGAATGGTTTCCACCTGAATTCATTTTGTGTAGTAGGAGATTTTGCCTTCAGAAGTGTTTCTTGAACTGCTGGGTCATCGTCCTTTTTTACTGCAAGAGGCACAGGGATATGTTATCTGATCCCAAATCTTTCTGTCTATTTGGGATATTAAACCTGTGGTTATAGGAAGCTGCCAAGTCATCCGAACGTTTTTTTTATGTGATCTGCTAACTAAATGTATAATTGAATGACAGCTGAGATCTGCATTTATAACATCATCTTCATCCTTCATCCATTTGTCTAGCAGTGGAGAGTTTTCCATATTAGTACAAGTTCCAAACACTCTTAAAATAATGATTTAATATATATTACAGCTAGGGAAAAAAAAACAGCTGATTAGTTGTTTTTTACTGCTGTCCAGGACAAAACCCTGAATGTGGTTTAAGTGGTATTTTTTTTTTTTATGCATGTGACCTTGTTCACACAGAAGTGATGGAAATTCCAAGTATAAATTAGACCATATGCCAAGATAAAAGGCAATGACAGGAGCCATTACATGTAGCCATGAGGTGTTACATAAATAGCTCTATGGTGCACGAAGTCATACGGGCATTTTGCAGCATTGTTAATGGCATTGCCAAATGTGGGCACATGCAAAGGATTTTATTCAGACTGTCCTTCACAGTTCAGGGGGTAGATATAGGACTTTTTAAATGGATGACACTATTTCTTGCTATATTGGCATGCACTGGGGTGAGTCTAGGCAACTGTATGTTTTGACTGGTACCAAAATGTCTAAACCTTGTTCTAAAAACTGTAGCTCAGCCTCGCTATTGGTCTGTGCACCAGACTCATAGAGGTGGGCAGGATGCAAACAGAATTCCTAAATTGAGTGAGTTGCGGTACACAGTTTTGCTTGTATAAATTCTTATATCTCCCTCTGCTGGTGACCTTTGCGGGGTTTGACACATGCAGCATTTTTAAGATTTTCGTTCTTTTTTCATTTTATGTTTTTATTTAAAAATATAAAAGCACAAAAATCCATTAATAATGAATACAATTATAGGAATACATATTTTGCGTGATTAAATCTTTTACTATATAATATATTAAAATATTTATATTTTAATGATCCATTTATATTCATATTAATGTGGGAATGAGCTGAACAAATTCATCTTTTCCACTCCATTATCTATAACAACATTTAAAATCGTATTATATATCTTTACTGCCTTCTGTTGCATGTCAGTAATGGCCTGATTTAGGCTTATTAATATTCCCAACAGTGATTTATTCCACTGATTCATATGATCACAAGCTTTCCTTAATCCTGTACAATGTAACTGGAGTGTGAAACTAAAGCAAAATCTGTGTAAAGATACTTTTAGGAAAGATAGACAACATTTTAGATAATGAACATGTGAGCCCTTTTTTATTTTTTATTTATTTTGCAAATTGATACTTTTTGCTCTGAACCATGTTGCCGGTAGGAGACTCTTTTCTATCCGATAGCAATTGCATAAATTGGCTCGGATTGTGTATTTTATTTTTTTTTGTGTGTGTGTAAATGCTTTGGTTCTGACAGCTCATTTATTTAGTTTGCTGCAGCGCTATATATAGATCTAAGGGAATGAATGCATGTGAATTCCGTTCTGTCTCTACCCAGCAGAAAGACATAAGCGCTGAGGATCATTATTGCTCGGTTTAGACGTGTTTATTTACCCAGAGGGCACGAAATTGCCACCCATTCACGCTTGGCAGTCCAGATGGCAATCCATAAACCGTGCATGGTTAGGACTGTTTCACTAACAAATGAAGAAACGGAGTGTAATTGCTCTCCGCTCTGCAACCTACAATTCAGTATTTTTTTCTTTTGCAGTGTCACTCTACAGCATCTCCTCTGCAGAGCTCTGATGGCTTTGGACGTTATCTCTAGATCTTGACCTTCTTCTCATTTCACCGTACTGCACGCCGCAGATGCACCTTTATAGCAGCCCCCCACACCTGACGTGTGAACCTGTTTCCACACGATCCATCCAGCCGTTCAGCAACACGCCGAAACAAAAGCGCACCTTTTACTCTTATTAGGGAGAAATGGAGCGCGCTTTAATCGCCACCAAGAGGGGTGTAAAAAGTTCACAGCGCTGTGTGTGTGTGTGTGTGTGTGTGTGAGAGAGAGAGAAAATATCCAGCAGCGCGCACACGCACACATGCGCACGCACACACACCTGAGCATTACGCGAGGATCTGCTAAAGAACTGCTCATCTTTCAACATATCGCGATAACATCGTGCACGAGTTCATTTAAAAAGAAAGAACAAAGCAAAGCAAAACAAAAAATGAGAGAAAGAGAGTGGCGACGTGTGCGCGCTTTTCTCCCCGCGCAGTCGCGCGTTATCGTCTCCCCGAGGCGTTTAGATGATTAGAGCGGCTGGGATTCACCAGCTGTGGCTTCTCGTTGATCTTTAGCTACTGCGGTAAGTTCTGCTGAAATTACACTCGAGGTGACAGGAGAAGTCGAACATTTTATTTTTTACATTTGAGCATTCAGCACGAGATGGAGATCTCTGAAGAACGATGGCTTGCTTCTATTTTATAGCTTTCATTATGAAATGGTAAAAATAATGCAATGTGGTGTGTGTGTGTGTGTGTGTGTGTTTATACACACACACACACACACACACACACACACACACACATATATATATATATATATATAAACATTAATTTAATATTCTAATATATAAAATGTAGGAATGCAGGATTAATGTGAACAATTACTAATAAAAATGTGTAAAAGAATTGTATTAAACCTGGACATGTTCTGCCAGTGGAAAAAAAGAAAGCTTTGTGTTTCTAGACACAGGACAATAATATTCCTCTACACATTTGAATAATCTTCCTGAAATAAATCTACACTGAGTTGTGTGTGGGGAAATTATTTTATAGCTAGGATTTAGACATGTATTTGGAAAGCTCGTATTCTTAGTAGATATATATAAAATACATTGAAATGGGATCATTTTTCTTACTTTTTTCTTACCTGAAAATATTATTTCATGTGTCCAACTGTTGCAGAAACACTATCAATAAGTGTCCATTTAAAATCTTCAGCTTTTAAGATATAAATAATGATGCTTCAAGCAAACCAGATCCTTGTTTTTTTTTTTGTTTTTTTGCAAATCCCAGTCTTACCACAGCAGAATTCCTAGATTTGTAAACACCTAGGGTACTGAATTCACATGCATTTTTTCCAGTCAGAACTTTATTATTGCTCTCAGTTTTAACTTAGTTATGCTTCCTTCTAAAACACAATTCAAATCAAACAGTGAACCAGGAGATAAATGTTAATCTGAAAGGAAGCATCGAACTGTGTGCCACTGGAGCAAAACACTGACTGGGGATAATGGAGACATTGTGCACAAATTACTTGGCTAAAGGTGGGGTATTACTACGGCTGTCAAGGCAACTGAGGAGACACAGGGGCATGAGGCTGCTCCTGCTTCCTCTTGGTCTGCAATTTAGTTTAAAGAACGAGCTCTTCAATTATTTACCCTTTAAAAGGTCAAAGGTTAGGCAGCAGAGCTAGGCGAGTGGGCACCTTGCGCCTGCCGCATGTTTCGGGTTGACGAAGTTGATGCAATTGCATCCATACAGATGCAAGTAATTTTCAAAGGTTTTGAAGGAGCATTAGAACAAACCAATACATTTTCCATACAGATGAGTGCCTGTTTTGTTCAATTTGCAATTAATAAATATATTATGACAAAATGTTCTTTTGCTAAGACTAACTGCTATGTTTATATATTATAAAGTGTGCTATAGGAGTCTTAATTGCAATAATTGCTTGTCTAATCTTATCGAGAAGTGCAGAAGCATCAGCTCCACTATGGCTAGATGAAAGCAGATGGACATAATCTTCCTTCTAGAAGTTCAAAATACTTCTGCAGCCAAATGTCATTCAAAGTTTTGCTAATTGTTTAAATGGAGTGTGCAATTAGACTACTTGTGGTAAGTAGGCAGAAATGATCTGTTTTTATCATTCCGTTTTAATCGTCTTCTAATACCTGCTGTCAGTTGAGTTGATCTGCCTCACATCACACCGTGTATGTCTTTAACATAAACCCCTAGTGTAGCAAGAGAGCAAGTAAGTTAGGAGGATTTAGACAAAACATTACAGGGTATAGGCATGTGACCACATCATTTCAAAATTCCCAACACTTTCTCTGTGTGCCATCATGGCGACTCTCAATAGCCCACATATAAGACGTGGCCATCCTGCGCCTTTTGCACTGATTGGCCTTCTTTAAAAATGAGGCCATGTTCTATATCTGGGCCTTTGACGACATTACTAGCCTTTTAATATTCAGAGGAAGTACTCGGGGTCAGGAAGCTCGCAGCCGCTTGACCCTGTGGGTTCAGAGGGCATAGTGCCATGGGGCTGAGAGAAAGTCCTAATCATTTAGGTATCTGTTACACACAGGGAAAAGCCAGTCTGTTCATTCCAAGTATTCATTTTTTGTTGTTGCAAAAAATGCAAAAAGCTGGTTTAATAAAAGCAAAAAAAATGAGTGAGTTTTGAGTTACATTTGAATTATCATTACTAATGGATTGACAGATATGAAGTGACAGATAATTTAAAACAGCTGATCACTGGTGTGTGTTAATAGGCTATTGAATTATGAATTTTGTCTTAATGCTTTGATTCAATGTTCAGAAGTATTGTACCAGACATATTTAAGCAACTGATTGAGTAAAAACTTACATCTTCTAAAATCGTTTTTTTCACTATAATTTCTGTCATTGAAATTGTTTTACTCCTGTGGATTAAATTGCCGCTTGCCTGAGTGTGTCTGAAAATGAGCAATTTGAAAGGTTATCTCAGACACTTGCTGATGCGTGGCATGGCATCGGGTTTCATCTAAATACCCGGGTAAACACAAGGCTTATGCACAGAAACAAAGCCATGTCTTTCAGAAGCAATTTCCGTCTCATACTGCCACATGTAAACAGAGTAATTGTAGTTGGGAGACTCCCAGCACCAGCTGACTACAAGCCTGCATGCTTTGAGAAATGCTAAATTTTAAATGCTGTCTTTAGTAGAGTATATATTTATTTTATGTACTGTAGATGTGCTGCATGCACTTAAGTAGAACATTGTCTTAGTTTTTATGCTGAAACGGTTTTTCCCATCTAGGTGTATATCATTATAAACTAAATAAAAATAATACATTTTCAATTGAAAAGACTTACAGGGATGTATAAAAAAGGTTCTTGGGAAGCATGACTTTTGGGATGGAAGTCCTTCATTATGTTCACTATTCTCAAAATAACCTTGGCTAATTACCCACTAAGGCCTACTTATTCAAATTAACTCACAAGAACTCTTGTGTTGTTATTTAAAACGCTACCCTGAAGTTACAGCTAGAAGTGTTTCCTTATGGACACAGAGATTGCTTACATAGAAAATGGCTGGTTTCATATGTATGGTTAAAAAAAACAGATGTTTGCATTTGGAAGCCTCAAGCCTAAATTTGTAGCATTTGCTATTTGGTGTGTTTACAGAGATCTAAAAGGTTGAGATTATAGGTGTTTATTCATGTCAGAAGGATGTGATCACTCTGCAGTGTGAAACGCTTCACAACCATGCACATAAATGGGGGGGTCAAGAGGAGTTTAGCCACTTAATATGGAAAACTGGTTGGCTAATGGAACTGGAGATATGATTCATTAAATTTCCACGCACATCTTTTTTGACGCTGTAATACTAAAAAAGAAACTAACAAGTCAGTAAACTGAGCCTTTTTATTTGACCTAATCGTATTAATAATGTGTTTATGCATTTGTGTACATAGTGGTTATATTGATAGTCGGGGGAGGGTGGGGGGAATGTAGCTGTTAACTGACTGCTCATTTTAGCCAAATGCTGTATTGTCCAAACATATCGGGTATCAAACATGTAGTTCCTTTTTTACAAACAATACATTTGGTGGTTATATTCTGTAAACAACTATGAATTTCACTATTCTCTAGTATGGAAATGTTCTTCTTAAAAAAAAGGAGTATTTAGTTGCTCACTAACCAGTTTTACAACACTATATACTAATTGCCAAACCACTCACATATTTTCCTAAGACTGGAATACAGCTGTACATAGCGGTTGAATAATATGTTTCAAGTATTAATTATTGCCAAAATGTTGCTTTCCAGGTTTTTCTAATATCTGTGAAATGTGTGTCGAGCCACAGCTTTCTGAAATGTTTACTTGCCTGCGTTCTAAATGAAATGAAACAACTATAATGCTTGTCTTATGGCAAATTTAGAATGAAGGAAAAGTCTGAATGAAGGCCACCCATTAGCAGGCAAGCATGTGAACACAAAACTGGGAGTACTATAAGTGGTCTAGCAAGGGGCCCGTGCTCATTCCCTCCTTCCCATATCCTTCAGTCTGCTCATGGCAAAATCAAAGTAGGTTTATCACAAACTGCAGCCTTGAAGTAATGAAAGGACAAAAAGCAGCCTTGTTTAGGAGCACCCATAAGCACTGAATAATGGTGGCCATGTAGAGACACTTGCACAGACCTTCTGGTGCAATTAAAGCATCCTTCAGCCAGCACGTTTGGCCACACCACCGAGGATTGTGCTAATAGCACATCTGTGAGCATTACCCTACAAGAGCACATACACGAGCAATGAGATCAGCTCCCACATGACACACAGCAGGCCTCGTTTATGCTGCTCTGATGCTGCCCAATTATGAACCCACTTGCCCTTCGTCAATGAACTCATCATTAATTCCTCCCAGGCAAAGGGTCAATTTAAGCTTCACAAATTTCTGCAGGTATGAACTGCATTATTTTCACTTTTCAGGGCAAAAGAGGAGTAATACTGGCTGAAATGCTCTTATTATAATCACTTTATGTGAGTAATTATAATTTAATAGGCTCCGTATTTCATTTTCACTAAGAACTCAAGCTGCAATGAGCCAGCAGTGATCCTCAACTCTTTTTTTTTTTTTTTCTCCTTTGTAGGGAAGCCCCGGTCTAATGCTTTTAATCAGTGATGTTAGGCAGAGGGAATTTCCTGCAAGACTTGGGGCCACCTGCTATTCCCAACAGAGCAAATAGCACCAAATTGTCTTTTTGTTTGCCTGCCTGCCTGCCTGTGTCTCTGTCTGTGTCAGTGTTTAAAAAAACACATCATTTGTGTGGTTTGATGTGCAATATAAATTATCTACGAATACTAAACAACTTTAGTTATTTAACCTTTAACCGGTAACCTTTTTTCAGGAAAAGAAAAAAATAAATACAAATACAGCAGTAAAAATGTTTCTTTGACAGTATTAAACATGATTTAATTTTTATTTAAATTTTAGTAAACATTTAAATTATATAGCAACATTTATTGGTATAAATGGAAAAACTTTGTCTATATATTTGCATTATTTACAAAAATGCTGCAAATGCTCCTGTAGTGTAAAAAATGTAATTCATTAATCAGGAAATATTGGATCAGTGATTTACACAAAGTTAATTATTATGATTACCGGGTTATATTTCCAGTTATTTTTGCAGCTGTTCAATCAACTAACAAAAAATGTAAATGTATACTTGCAACAACTCGATGCCTGCACATTAGCAATTCAACATACGCTTACCATGAAGATCGATTTAATGAGACATTTTTGGGAGTAGTTTTAAGACAGTAAGTAGGCAGGAACAGTAATAAAGATCGCCATAGTTGACATATTTTCCATTTATATAAATAATAGATATTATTTTAAAAAATGTATTATTGATATCTGTCTTTCTCTATCTTTAAAAAAAAAAAATCCACTCTTTGAAAAAAACCCCCTTTTTTTTTTTTCTTTTTTTTTTTTTTTTTTTTTTTTTTTTTTTTTTTTTTACTAACTGCTAAAGCTGTGTTTGCTAAACAGTGCAATGCGAAGACAAACAAACCAGTGGCAGGAACAACCCGAGGCATGGTGTAAACAGTATAAAGGCTTGATGTGAAGGCCATAAACAGCATTAATACTTGGTTGCAGGGTTTGAACATGGATTTCTGCTGGGAGACGTGGCAGATGTTGATGTCTGGTTTGGGCGTTTTCATGTTCACAGTGTAACGTCGTCGAACAATAACAAATATGGACTCAAAGGCCGTTTATCCCAAATTATTTTGAAATTGATGTCATGCTTTTAAGATTTATGTGAGAGTGGTTGGAATGGTGGAGACTGACAAGAAGTAAATTGAGGGAAAACAGCTCAACAGGCCTCGTTTTTTACAATGATCTTTTGCTTGTGGAGATATTCACCATATTTAGACTTCACTTTTTTTTTTTGTAACAATTGGACAATATATGCACTACTATTTAGTAAAATATCTTACCCCTGGTAGCACTATATTACCTGTAGATGTGCAGTACATGGAAGATTTATTCATTTGAATTATGTACATTTAAAAACAATTTAGAATGCAGCCTCTAATTTCACTTAGACGATTAATTCATCCTTCTCTCTTGATTGAAAGCCCATCTTTTTAAACTCTCTATTGCCACCTTCTGGTAGATTAAAACAAACGAAACAAACATTTCAAATCCTTCCGCAATTCTTTACAACTTAAAAAAGAGAAACAAATACAAACTTTTAATGACTGCAAATTGGTATTCATGCAGATTAGGCTGTAAGAGATAAGTGTAAGTAAAATTTAGTGTCATAACAATCTGTATTTACAGTACCGTTACAGAGTCTAACGTGAACCAGTGTTTGTTTAACAGAGCCCGACATTTTAGCATTGGCCCACCACAGGCTCCAGCTAAAGCTAATGGACTTTTAACGGTGTTGACCTTGGCATGAATGTAATATTCACTGACTGTCTCTCTCTCTCTCTATCACACACACACACACACACACACACACAAACACACACTTAGACTCCCAGCGGCCCCCACAGTAAAATCTGGAAGTGGCTATATTAGAGAAAGACGTTCCTCTAGGCCGTGGAGGTCTGAGAATGAGAACATTAAAGCAAATTACTCAGCATGCTGCGGAATAACGAAACACAATCATCACGCTGTTAATAGAAAATACAGCAGTACATGTAATCAAATATTTCACTATGAACACATTACTTGCACTAAAAGACTCCTTTGTGTTACAGTAGCCCTGTGTATCCTGGCTGACCCCTAAAAAAGGCTCTTTTTCAGAGTTTGTGTGTGTCTGTGTTTCATAAGTAAGAACTCACTGCGGGACATGCTGTTATGCTAATGCAGATCGTTTGCCATCCTGAAGCATTTTATTTTTCTTACACCACAGCATTTTTTTTCCCCAGTTATTACATTTTTTTATTCATTAATCAAATCAGACTTAATTATTAAAAAAAACATTTATAGTTATTCACTTGCATTAAGTAGCTATAAACATTCAATCCATTAACAGCCTCTCGTTTCCTCTCACCCTTTAGTAAAAATATGAAGTGTTATAGAGAAAAAAGTATTTGGAAGGTCTGCCATAAACATCCCCGTGAATTGAATTGATAACATTAGAATGAGCAGGTTACAGCTGGCGTAGTCAGTGGCATGTTGTTATAGAAAATGAATCAACACTTTCTAAATGATCGGATCTAAGAGTTTAGAAGAACTCTGTTATAGTAATGCTTATGTCGTCCTGTGAGTGCTTTAGAAAAAAAGCTGAAATATTTCAAATCATTGAGAGAAAAAAGAAATACCATTTGCAGCAAAGAAAAAAAAAATAAATAAATAGATGAAGTATCACATCACCACAATAAGAGGTATCATTCACTGCCCTGGTACAGTGGATGTGTTTAATTGGTTTGAACATATAAAAATAAACCACAACAAAGCAACACACATTTTTGTACAAATAAAACCTGAAATAGTTCCATTGACAAAGATCGATCTGAGTGCTTTTCACTCCAGAAAAGGTGAATACAAGATTTACATTGATAACTGAAACACTGCAATTAATCAGCAAACCTTGTTGAGAATGTACATATTCTGTTATCAAAATAAAGTTCATGGCATAAGGTTTTCAAAAGAGCTGCATGATGATGACGACAATGACGATGATAATAATAGTAATAATAAAATAATTATAGTTATAAAATGTAACAATTCAAACAAAATGACCTGTTTCAGGTGACAAAACGAAAATAAAAGGCAATAATGAGTTTTGTGGAACTCAACAAGGCATTATGATGATAAGTTTTTTATGGGGCTTTCACACTGATAAAATATTTAAAACAAAATCTCATAAGAATTATACAAGTATAAAAGGCTACAAACATTAATAAATTACATCACCGACACAGACAACACTTCACAAGGTGCTAGTAAAAGAACTTTGACTCCCAGTAAGGGCAGTTGAACCCAAAACATGAGGCTGGTTGTAGAAACTCTCATTTTGACTTGACATTTCCCCCCTTGAAGATGTGTAAATGATTCAATACAATACGTGTAGATTTGTTTATGTAAGGCCATATGAGATGGTATGCTATATTGATGCTTTTGTTCTCCAGGCAACACCGTTGTCTACCAAAAAAAAAAAAAAAAATAAAAAAAAAAAAAGGACAAAATAAGATGGTTAAAATAAAAAAAAAGCTCAGCTATTGTGTATCTAGCAAAAAAAATAAAAACAAAATAGAAAGAAATTACTATTTCTATATATTTATTATATATTTTTCTTGTTTACACTTTGCAAAAAACTAGTAAAAATGTATAATGAAGTATTAAGGAAAAAGGATACAAAACGTATTCATTTAAAAAGCTATATACAGGCTACATTCTACATACTGTACTGTGAAGCAATATAAATGCATATTTCAGTCTAGGGTTAATGGGTGCTGCCTGCGAGACCAACAAAGAAGAGAAAGTATCCCTACCGTAGTGATGCACATCAATGTGGATGAGGCTTATCAGAGCTCAAGGTCCCATCTACTTAGTGTTTTTGTTTTATTTATCAGAATAGGAATAAAAATAAAAAAAAAGCTACATTTTCTATCATTAAAGCAACATGAAGCTCAGTTCATACAAAAGTCACAGGGACTAGCGATGTAAAATTGGCCGGAAAGAATTTGCAAGTGTTGCTAGCAGTTATCAGTATGACCTGTATGATTAGTGTGATGGACATAATGCTTAGAAATCTTATAATGTAAGAAACAAGTTTAAATAATGGGTCTGATGTGCATGTACTGAATTATCAGAAATTCTTTTTTTTTTTTCATTTGATGATTTTAGTTCCATGAAACTAAATTTGGCTATGAAAAGAGTGATCAGTCCATGGTTCACAGTAGCAGTTATCATAAAAAAAGAAAGAAAGAAAAAAAAAAAAGACCTTTAATCACAATATCACGGTTTTGTGCTTTGTTGATGTCTTTAAGTGCCTTTTGGCGTTCCTCTAACTATCTATGACGTACAATTATATTAGGTCAATAAATATTATTAGTGATAGTGCTCTGCAAACAAAAATAACTCATTCTGAAATATACTTTTACCACACGAAAATAGGAAACGTGGTGAGATGGACTCGTATGGGGCAGTAAAAATGAAAGGAAAAAAAAAAAAAGAAAGAAAACGTGTTCAGCAATGCTTATTCAGCATCAAAAGACAATGATAAGCCACATCCAAAGAGTAGAAATGAATTCCTGGATTTGAACCCCTGTCCCAGCTCTCTCTACCGATGCATGCATGCAACTGGATACATGCGAGGGATACTTTCTTAATCTTGGAATGAATGCTATTTATTATTTTATAATATCTTAGCAACCCCTGATAAACTGACAGCTGTAGTAAAACAAGACAAATTCTTCTTACAAAATATTAATAGCAGGTATTCTGTACATTTTTTAATATCTGAAAGTTATAAAGTATAAGTCAAAGCAAAAACCTATTCTGACCTAAGCTCTTCTTAGAAATCGAAAAAGTTGCGTGGCTCGCACACCCCCCTTCCGTCTTTCTGTTCTTGTCCACAGTTTGGGGGAGGGGAGAGAGAGAGAGAGGGAGGGATCGGATTAGCTAGTCCATTGAGTCCATAAGAACATCAGGAGAAAATGTCAAATCCCCTCCACTGTTCCTGTTACAGGAGGAGCTTCCCGTTCCGATGGATCTTTAAAATTTTTCCAAGTCTTTGTTTGGCTGTGGCCATGCCTTTCTTTAGCCGCTTGGCTGGGAAAGAAACAGAGCAATGTTAAAAGTACCTGTAAATCAGGAATCAATTACCATTGAAATTTCTTCAGGCCTAAAAATAGCCAGATTGCAACATTAATAATGTAAAGAAAACACAATCATAATGCTGATCTTTAGTATTTGTCCTTAGATGCAATCAAGAAATACATTAAAAGTTTCTTGCAGAAGTTTTATTTGAAGTAGTCTGTAAGTGAGGCAGAAAAACTGCACTCATATTTACATTTACCTTTGGCATCTGTCGAGTTGGCACGTTCCACTTTTGCTGGCTGTGCTGAGGCATTGTTTGGAGATGAAGTGGAGGGACGTCTCTGATTGAGGAAGACTCCTGGAGCCATGGGCTGTGAGCCACCGGCTATCTTGACTGTTCCGCTGCCATACTCTTGTTCAGCCGCGTTGCCCTCTGAGTCCACGGTCGCCTCTGGAGAACTGCAGTCCTGAGATAGTTTCTGAGGCTCCTCTACAACCACCGGCTTCTTTTTGATGTTCTTCTTTTTCTTCTTGATCTTCTGCTGCTCTTCCTGTAACAAGAACACATTAAAAAACATACCAAAAAGAAGCAACAGACAGAGGAGAATGAGTGGCCCCTGATAAGCCTCGGTGCTTTCAAAGCTTTTCCCACCTTAAAGGTTTCCTTGACACTCATTCCTGAGTCTATTGAGGACTATAAAGAAAGTTTTAAGAAAGTTTATATTGTAAAAAGCATACAAGAAAAACTCTATTTTATTGTACAGTGTGTTAAGATAAAGCCAGTAGCTGACTTAATAAAAAAAATTAAATAAATAAAAAAGGATTGTTTTTGATTACAGTAAAGCAGAAGAATGAGAATCCATGATCATTTAGTTAAGGCTGGCCAATAGTATAAAACCAAAAGGGGACCTTGGGTAATCTAGGTCTTTGGAAAAGGCCTGTAAATTTCTGGGAACTGAGAAATACGTTGGTATTAAACAGGTATGTATATAATCCCTACAAAGACTTTAAGAGCGGTGTCATTTTACTTTTTCAAAAAAATCTATAAATGCCAACAGTAAATAATCAGGATCAGAATGTTCTTTTCCATGGTCATGTAGATGGAAACACTCAAGATATATAAAGGGCCTTACACATCTCATTACCCAGCACTTAATAGAGGTAAAAATAAAGTCAACCAATCGTGTTTACTGTGTGTCATCTTGTAAGGAAAAAACTCACTATTCCTAAAGGAGATATGGGGAGCATGAGTAACAGCGTAACCATTTGCCGGCCCTGATTTCTGCAAGAATTCACAGACCACTACATCAGATTTTGTCTACATCAGATTATGAAAATTATGTCAAAAATCAGGAGCAGCTACTTCTTTACTGTTTCTATTTAAGTACATTTAGTAAGAGCTGTTAAATATAAGTTAGATCTAGATTATTAATTTGCTCTCAATAAAGAAATGTGTTCAAGATTGGCGATTTATTATCTCCGGTGTTTACACTGCACTATTTGTTATTATTTTCTTAGCTGTACATAATGAAGAGCTATTCTCCTCATTACACTACACACACATTTTTCGAAGACAAAAATTGCAAGTGGAAGTTATTAACCTGATGAGAGAGTTTGGCAGCGGCGGCGGCCAAACCAGTCTCAATAGACGCGACCCTCGCCCCTTCACGTGTCGGTCTTTCCTGTCGCGGTACAGAGGGCCCAACGCGTGCTGTAAAACACACAAGGGACAAATTTAACATTTACACATCTCATACCAGAAACATCCTATATTTAAAAAAAAAGCCTGAGGGAAATATTTTGGACAGGCATGATATAAACCATACCTGTTGGACTGTATGGTGTGTCATCTGAGCTTTTCCTCTTCTTTGACCGTGATTTGAAAATTGGGCTGTCCTCTTCAGACTCCAGAGAAGGGTAAACTGAAGCAAACACAATTATATTTATATATATATATATATAAATATATATATATATATATATATATATATATAAAAATTGCAAGGGAAAGGATATGAAAATTCTAATGTACATTTAATAAATTCCAGTACTCAAGATTTACCAAAGAAATAGTTGCTTAGCATGAGACAGATGCAAGGCAGCTGCCTAATGTACCTAGTCTCTTTGAACTCCTGCATGAAAAAACACTTAATTTTCAATAATTATCAAGGCTGAAAAAAAATCTGTTTACAGTAGAGAAAAATGCCAGTGTGCTTGATAAAATGTTCCCTAGTGTGATCTAGATTGCAAATATGTGTGCTTGTAATGACTAATTAGGGTATCAGATCAAAAAGCATTTAAAACAACAGTTTAGAACGATGGCTAATGGATTATTAACGGGGCTTTTAATGGTCTTGCTGTTTTTGGAAAGGGTTCACAGGAAGCACCCAGCTGAATAAGTAGTTTGTTGGAATTGATCTCAAAGACAAGATTTGGAGATCCTTCCATGCGGAATAAACAAAACTCCTGTCACTTGGCTCTAATGAGAACCTCCCGAATCTAAATTAAAAACGCAACTGAAATTGTAAATGACTCTGTTTCTCTTGGTTCTGCAGGAAGGATCTTTATTTCAAGCACTGCAGAGACAGAAATACAACTTTACCTTTAGAGTTAGAATATACTTTGAGATATTAAGTAAGAAAATACTGTTAATGTTTCTGTCACATTAAACCTATTTACCTGCCACTGTATTGAACTCAATAAACAATGGTCTTGATATGCAGTATATTAGGCAACCGTTTTGCTTCAGATTGGTATTTCTCCCATTTGGAAGGCAACATAAAGACATCTGTTATTTCAGCCAGCTTTAAAATCATGAAATGTAGAATACTAAGTATATTTTTTGTTACAGTTTTACCCAGTGACAAAGAATATGTGTAAACCATTTTTTTTTCCCCCCATGTTTTTGGTTTTGACTTTGACAGCTTGGTTGGGGTCACAGTGGATCCAGACCTTATCTCAGAAACATTAGAAGAGTGAGGTGGGAACATGTTCTGAATGAATACCTCACCTCCCTACTGGCATTTTAGGAGGTGGCAGACTCAAAGAAATGGAATTTAAACATGTGCCAGATATACCTTGAAAATGAATTAGCTGAGAAGTTGGGTCAGTACATGCAAAGTCATTGAAAATCAGGACACTCTTAAATGCTGCTGAAAACGTATGTCAAATCTTACCATAGTCTGAGTCTTTGAAGCAGGCATCCAAGTGGTCCTGGTCATCGTCATCATCAAACATGTCGCCACTGTCCACACTGCTGCTTTTGCGTGGTTTTTTGGGAGGTCGTTTGGCTGAGGGACGCTTGCTGTTGCTGGCTGCTGCAGGTTTTTTGCCAGTCGTCCCACTGTGAGAGTTGCTTTTGGCCTGGCTGTTGTTCCAGGCTGGCTGCAGGCAGGTGTCCGAGGACTGCAGGTTAGCCATAGACAACATGCCCTGGATGGCCTCCTGTGTACTTGGGGATGCAGGTGGCTGACTATAAGTTCATCAACACACAACACAAATAAGAAAACAATTACATTATTCTCAAGTTGATCTTGTAAATATTGAGTTCTAGATTCTAAGTGAAGAAGAAAAAAGGAGTCAAAAGAGCATAAAAAGAACCATAAGCTAGACAGTCCAGTGAGAAAAAAGTACAGTACACCTCTTACTTTTAATTTAGCAGTAAGATTTTAAAAGCTTTACAAGTTATAACAAGGAAGGAAAATCAAGCAGAGAAACACTCACAGAGAAAGAATCATATACGATTAGGATTGATGGTGTGGCTTGGGACACTGACAACAGTTTAGCTAAACTCGCTGAGAAAAGCTTTTCCACTACAGGCAATGTGTGTATATGGTGTTGCTGAATTCATTTTTGTTTTGTCATAAAAAAAAAATCTTTAACTGTTTGGAAAAAAAGAAAGCTTTTTTTTTTTACATGGAAAAAGTGGAGACTGGGAAAAGAGCTAGGACTGATGGGATAGGTCAGAGCATTGACAGACAAGTCCAGAAATAGCCAGCTAAAAATGTATAAAGACTCAAAGCCGAGGGTGTGACTGCTTGAGCGGCATAAAAGTAAAAAGTTTGGATTCAAGTCACTGCAATGGCAAACTTCTATGTTTCAAATGTCATCTATTTACTACAATCTCATTATACTTGCACATACAGGAAGCCTTTAAAGTTCCTTGCATTTACCCTAAACCGTTTTAATTAGAAGGCCAAATAGCTCTCTGACTACTACTGGGTACTAATGTAATATAAAAAATAAAAAACAAAAGCACAGCTTACTATAGTTCTTTTAACCCAAGTGGTTACACACCCAGGTGAAATTACACGTATATAACAGACTACTTGGCTTCACAAATTAGTAACATAAAAGCACACACTTGGCATAATATTTTGAAGTCTTTAATTGAAACACCACTAAGCCAGTTGTTCATTCAAATTATTGGATCCAGGTGTTTTTATCCTTGTGCAGGACAAAAAAAAACAATGCTTCCATCTGCCTCCAGCCGATGGAAACAAGCAGAAAAATACAAATTTCTCCTGTCCAGATTACCACCTATTAAGTCATTAAGCAGTGAGCTGAAACAATGAGGGAAAAAGTGCTTGTTTAATGTGGTTGAAATTGAGCGCAGTCATTTCCGCTACACAATCTGCAGTCATACAGTTCAAGAGAAAAATAATTTGAGAAATTAACATATTTCAGCAATGTTTTCTTTCTCCTTTGCTTAGCTTTCTGCCAATTTGCAGATTTCAGCCCAGTTGAAATAGACCATCAAAAACGGTTCAAAACAACAAGCAGTAAGATGAAGAAGAATGGCCCCAAGCATTCACTGCATTCTGACAAATTAATAGTGGAGTAATATCAAACAAATAGTGGTTACACATGTAAACTGCTGACAAAGATGTAACTATACATACACACCAATCAGCTATAACATTAAAACTACCTACCCTATTATTTAGTAGGTCCCCGTTATGCCACCAAAAAAGCTCTGATCTGTTGAGGCAATAACCTGCCAGACCTCTGAAGGTGTGCTATAGTATCTGGCACCAGGCATTAGCAGCCTTTAAGTTCTTAAGTTTTGATGCAAGTCCACTGTCAATAGGACAAAAACATCTTACAGATGCAAGAGTGGATGGAGATATGGGGGAATTTGGAGCCAGATATTCATATATTATATTTATAATGTAACTGTTCCTTTACCAGGGTATTTGCTGTATAGCATGTAATAATTATATCGAGTTTAAATTAGATTTACATTCAAACATGATATTACATTGTTAATTACATTTAATATTGCTAAAGTAACTCTGTCCAGTTCACCTTAATTCTTTATTTTGACCAAATAACTCACTAAAAAAGAGAACATATTTAAAACAAAACGTTTTGCAGGGGTGTGTTTAAGAGTCGCTTGCAGAAGGGAACGAATGGTCGGACAGAATGAGCAGGTAACGAGTGATTGTCCACACCTGTGTGTAAATGCCAGTCTATGTGTGTGTCTGTCTTTCCTCAGTAGGCTGTCAATGACCCAGGAGAGAAGGAGTGATGTGGAGCTGAGTTAAACGTAGCAGACTGAGCACAAATTTCTGCTGGATTACCCACATTAAAAACCTTTTTTGTTGTTGTTGAAAAAATATATATATATAAAGCTCAGACATTTAAAGGTTTCCTATTCCTTTCCAACAAAATTTGGGTATAATTTTGAGGTTATGTTTTAACAACGTTTTTTAATTATTACACATTTAAACAGAAGAAATGATATTTCTACAGTTTATGTAAAAGGTTTTTTTAAAAAAAAAAGCAGGTTCTACTAACCATAATAGCAGAAAACTCTTGTTTTGCTTGTTCACAAAAAAACCTTGATTAGAGTAGGCATTGTCTCCTATATACAGCAATCCCCCGCTTTACTGCTTTATGGAGTTTTACGTAGAAATTATGAATTGTATTATTAAAAATATAATTAATAATTATAAAATGAAGTAAAATGTTAATACAGTACAGCACTGTATACATAAAATAGCATTTTTGGGGTGGCATCCGTTTATCACAGCTTTTCTTTTATCACAGGCGGTTTTGGAATGTAACTAAACGAGGGATTACTGTATACCAACCTCAAAACTATTACAATTCCAAACTCCTCTTAGCCCGCTGTTTTTTTTGGTTCTGCAGTTACCTCTGCTGCTAAAGATCTGCACTTTCTAAAAACATATACTGTAGAGTGGGCATTTTCTTACAAGGTTTATTTTACCTAAAATCATCTCATGGAGCTTTCTTTTGCCACTGTACTTTTTGTTTCTGATTGTCTATTGCTGAATTTTTTTATCATAATATCATTTATCTCAATGTGCCTTATATGTCTGATACCAAATGTGACAATTTAATACATTAATCACACTGTTTTACAGAGCAGATTATTTTTAATTTTATTTTAATTAGAAAAGTTATTTCTTGTAAATTAGATGAGGATGGTTTACCTGTTATTGTAGTCAATGCCACCCACTTGCTTGCTGGCCTGCAGGAGGTCTAAGATCCCTGCTGCGCTGCCTCCTTTCTTTTTGCAAGTCTTGGAGTTACGGCCTTTGACCTCTGGCTTGGCCTCTGTGTCTATGTGAAGTGACTCCTCATCTGAAGAGTCTGCACTCTGAATAAAAAGAGGCAATATAATATAAACACGAACACTAAGGTATTGGAATTAGGTATTAAGTATTGGGATGTCACATACACACACACACACACACACATATATATATATATATATACATATATACATATATACACATACATATATACATACATATACATACACAGTGGTGTGAAAAAGTAAACTGAGTCCTGATTTCTTTTTTTTTGGCGTGTTTGTCACACTTCAATGTTTCAGATGATCAAATTGAGGGAAAACAAAATCCAAAACTACATGGGCCTGTGTGAAAAAAGTGTTTGCCCCTAAGCCTAATAACTGGTTGGGCCACCCTTAGCAGCAACAACTGCAATCAAGCGATAACTTGCAATGAGTCTGTTACAGCGCTGTGGAGGAATTTTGGTCCACTCATCTATGCAGAATTGTTGTAATTCAGCCACATTGGAGGGTTTTCGAGCATTAACCGTCTTTTTAAGGTCATACCACAACATCTCAATAAGATTCAGGTCAAGACTTTGACTAGGCCACTCCAAAGTCTTTATTTAGTTTTTCTTTAGCCATTCAGAGGTGGACTTGCTCGTGTGTTTTGAATCACTGTCCTACTGCAGAACCCAAGTTTGCTTCAGCTTGAGGTCACGAACATATGGCTAGACATTCTCCTTCAGGATTTTTTGGAAAACAGCATTTTCATTTATCACAGCAAATCTACCAGGTCCTGAAGCAGCAAAACAGCCCCAGAACATCACACTACCACCACCATATTTTACTGTTGGTATGATGATCTTTTTCTGAAATACGGTGTTACTTTAACGCCAGACGTAATGCGACACACACCTTCCAAAAAGTTAAACTTTTGTCTCGTCAGTCCACAGAGTATTTTCCGAAAGTCTCAGTGATCATCAAGATGTTTTCTGGTAAACTAAGATGAGCCTTTATGTTCTTTTTTACTCTTTTTTACTTTATGTTTTTTTTGTCTTGGAACTTTGCCATGCAGACCATTTTTCCTTGATCTCTTTCTTATGGTGGAGTCATGAACACTGACCTTAACTAAGGCAAGTGAGGCCTGCAGGTCTTTGTATGTTGTTGTGGGGTCTTTTGTGACCTCTCGGATGAGTCTTCTCTGTGCTCTTGGGGTAATTTTGGTTAGCTGGCCACTCCTGGGGAAGTTCTCCACTGTTCCATGGTTTTGCCATTTGTGAATATTGGCTCTAGGAATGGCTTTATAACATTTGCCAGACTGATAGATCTCATTTGTTTCTGAATTTCTTTGGCTCTCAGCATGATGTCTAGCTTTTGAAAATCTTTTGGTCTTCACTTCACTTTGTCAGGCACGTCCTATTTAAGAGATTTCTTGATTGCGAACAGGTAGCAGTGGCAGTAATCAGGCCTGGGTGTGGCTAGAGCAATTTAACTCAGGTGTGATAAACCAGTTTTAACAGGGGGGTAAACACTTTTTCACACAGGGCCATGTAGTTTTGGATTTTGTTTTCCCTCATTAATAAAAACCTTCATTTAAACTGCATGTTGTGTTCACTTGTGTTATCTTTTACTAATATTTAAGTTAGTTTGATGATCTGAAACATTAAAGTGTGACAAAGATGCAAAAAAAAATAAAAAATCAGGAACGGGGCAAACACCTTTTCACACCAGTGTATATATATATATACACACACACACACACACACACACACACACACACGAACACACACACACATAAACACACACACACACACACACACACACACACACACACACACACACACACACGTTTAGGGTTTAATACTATTTTGCAAATGTCATTGTTCTGCAAAAACAAAAAAGGCCTAATCAGTGGAAAATATGAAATATGATTATGCAGTAGACACCAAAAGAATAATTTTTGTAGTAGTGCTTATTACAACTTTTGATGTGTACTAGAGAGGGAAGAGTGAATAACCACACTCTTCATTTTTCACTCACTTTTAAAAAGCAAAATCTCTTTTGTCAGTTTCAACGTTTATTAGAGGGAACAATAAAAAAATCTTAAAGTGACTTTCTCTATCATTGTAGCTTGTAGCTATTGTAGCTATTTTCAATGAAATCATTTTCAAAAATGCATGTGGCTGTATAAAAGTATAACAAAGGAATCACAAAAATGGCCAGTTGTTTTCACATATGTCTGTCAGCTCTGCTACAGTATTCTTTCAAGTGCTTGGTTCGGTCTTTGCTGGATCAGCCGCCAGACCACGGTCCACCAGTTGACAACAGTTGATTACAGCATATTTATAGGTTCTGAACATCTGACATTCTCTCGGCCCTGACAGAATGTTTGGTAGAGCTGTCAAGCAGTGCTTTTTGAAAACATACAAGCATTTAATGTAACCTTCTGATAAAGAAACAATCTTGTGTTGCTCCAGTAAAAAAAAAAAAAAAAAAAAAAAAAAAACCAGCAACTGGCAAAAAAAAAAAAAAAAACATCCTGCAAATAATTATAGATACCTTGTTTTATTTTTTATTTTTGTTGATTATTTTTCATGCATTTCTATGTGAGCTTTTCTGCATTCATAAATACTGTAACTTAGAAAGCTTTGTGAAATCTGCAGGAAATAAGTGGAAGTTCTTTAAAAAGGGAAGCAGTTTTGGAAATGTCCTGGAATAGTTTGGAAATTGTAGTCACTGTTTTATTTAGTTGGATGATTATTAAGTGCCAGATGAATCTGTATTGTTCTATTAGTAAACTGTTTATGCAGCTCAGTGCATCTTTTCCCTTATGAGGGGATAACACAGGCTACGGCATCATCATCATCATCATCATCATGACTTGTATAGTAAATCTACTGTTATAAAGAAATATTCACACATCTCCTTACTTTTCTGCAGGAAGCTGCAATTAGTAGAACCTCCACTAATTTCCTATAGATGACACAAAACATGCTTGTTAGGAATGAAGAGTATCTTATGTCAAGTAATAACTATTGCTATTGCTACATGAAAATACGTGAAGATTGATTAAAGCTGCTATCACAAACTATGAGTTTTTTTTATTATTATTATTACATTGCTAGCTGTTGCTACTGTGAGAGAGTGTGTATTTGGATTACTGTTATGAGCAAATCCGCAATTCCAGCACCACAAATCAAACTCTTAAAAAAAGCCATTATCCCTCTGTGCTCCACATGCACATGTGCATTTTTTTTTTTTTTTTTTTTAAAAACAAAAGCTGTGATCCAAACTTTAATAGTTTGGGGCAAATTGTAGTAGTCCTAAATTAAAAAAATGTAGAAAAAAGTAAGCAAATAAAAGCTTGGGGTCCCTGAAATAATATAATGTCCATTTGGGGTTGTGTGACCAAAACGTTTGAAAACCCTGGCCTAGTTTTTGTTTTACTATACATGTCATATTAAAAAATATATAAATATAAAAAATATATATAGCACATTTAAAAAATGTATGCAAGAGTTAACAGTAACAGCACATGTTTGTTTGCACACCTGATTCACATTCACTTTGACACTCGCGGTTTAAGTCACTCTGTCTTTTTTCCAGTTGTTATTACGCTTCATAATCAGGTTAAAGTTTTCATGTTATGTCTGTTGTTTAGTTTGAATTAATTATCTTGTTTGTTTTTTTTGTTTGTTTGTACATTTTTCACTGCTATTAACATTTTTTCTCCTTTCCTTCTCAATACAGGGCAAAGTGTGAAGAGACATTGTTCCACTTGGTTTTTAGAGATTTTAACCGAATGCATGCCAATGTCTCTGTAATTATGCCTCATTAAGCAATCTGATAATAAGCTTAATAAATATACTACTTATTGCTTGATTTTATGTAGTGAATTATTGTTACCGAGTATGAAAGAAACTTTATTTGGTTTGTCAAGGCCTTCTGGTTTATTATGGTCTGGAACAGACATATATTAAAAAATAACTTGATTAAGTATTGAGTTAAATAAGTTAGTCTTGGAAGGTATAGATTTAAGCATTAAAAATCCATCGGTTCACTTATTGACCCCCTACAGCCTGTCACTGTCTGTATTTGTGTATGTTGTTGATTGCGTACGCTGTCCATTCACACCACAGATATTTCCTTCATCCGTCATGTGGTGACACTTTGCTCGGCCCTGTGGCTTTCTCTCTTTGAATTCCTCTGTGTGTTGGTTTAAGTTGGAACATTAAGGGGAATTACTGCAATGCCTGAACGCCCGCCCAGCGCTGGGATCTGGGTGCCAACACATATGATCTCTATTGTAGAGAGTATATTTTAAACACACCCAGAAGGAATCTATTAGTTACTTCATGAAATAATAGATGGTGATTAAGTCCCAATTTTGTAGAATTTGAAATTAATCAGCATCTTCAAGTTCATGTCATTGTCTGTTTAGAGAAAAAGGTTGCGGTTGTTGATCCTTTAATTGTCCTTGGCTTCAAGTCCTTTAAGAAGAACTATAAAGGATCCTCAACTTACCTTAATATCCGCAGACTGCATTTTTGGCTTTTTTGACGTCTGGATTGGCTCTGATGCCCGGATGTTTGACAGAACTGAAAAAGGCAAAAGGTAACCTTTAAAAATAATATAGACTAGAAACAAGTGTAAGTGATATAACTGCATCCCAAAGGCTTTATAATTCATTTCCTGAAAAATGATCATCTAAAGTACTAACAGTAAATTGTTCCATATGGAGTAAAATGCTGCTTTTTATTCTGTATAAACTTGCTACACTGGCACTACTCACAGGAAAAGTCCCTTTTAACTGGAGCCTTTTTCCTCCTGATGGGAAACTCGTCAATTTTGAGTTCGCCTTCATCTGAGACGTACTCATACTCGTCTCGTACTGGCTTGGCTTTGTCTTCTTTCACGTTCTGTAAGGAGCCAAACAAACTCGAGTTGGTCTGTGGCTTCAGTGTCTTTGTCCTGAGGGAAACATTGCGTTGTTAGAACCATCAACAGAGCATCCACAAAGGACTAAATGAACAAAATGAATCATAAAACTAACATGTGAGAGATAGAATAGTAACACTGTCATGAATATGAGGTTAAAAACATCCAAACAGCTTCAAGTGTAAAATATGCATTACATGTCTCAGTTTTTCAGAGGTGGAACATTTAAAATCATGTAATTGCAGCACCTCTACATTAATCAAAAGAGGCCATCGGAAAAAACGAGTATCAATAAAATATGCTCTGTTATACAGTGTATACAATGATATACATACCCCAGCAGTTTCTTGTGAGACATTGTGAAGGAAAATCTATTGTCTCTATGTCCGAGAGGCGTTTTTTCGAATTTGTGCTCTTCCTCCATTTTTAGTAGTGAATCTGGTTTACTATTCTGCAAGAGAGGAACAGATCGCGTTAATTAGACATAATTTTGATAAAGGCTGGAGAGACAAAAATCTTAAAAGATGAATCAGAGAAGCAAATAGTGAATAATCTTTACTGTAAGATATGCAACACAGTCAAGCTTTAGATCAGTCTGTGTAGTCCAGTTGTTTCAGTGTTGAAAGTGATAAAGAATGAAAGACAGAACACATGGGGTCTGATGACCTTGGTGAACATATAGCCAAGACTCCCTCCATCTGTAAGTGCTTGGGGAGCTGCAAAGGAGCGTTTGGAAGAAATAACTTGGAGCGACTACAAACATCCCAGGGCCGTTTGGCATTGACTTTTCCATGAAACCAAAGCTTTCTAATGTCTTCCGTTCACCAGAATTAAGCTTTTCCTTCAAAAGCCCTCCCATGTCATCTAACAATAATCAAACAACATGCTTACTTTTTGCAGCAGAAATGGGAGGCATATGTAAATACTTAGTGAGGATGTCAGGGATATGACATAGTGTAAATGCATTAGGTAAAAACTCTAAGCTGGGGTGAAGGGCTGCTGCCTTTGATGAGCTCCAAACAGAAAGGATGACTGAGTCACAGAATTATTTCTGGTGATTGCTTTAATGTGAGATGTGTAAATCACTTTTGGACCGGTCCCCCTTTTCGTTTTTTACCACTTGGAAAGAGTTTAACACCAATTGTATTAATGTTCGAAGCCGGTTGATTTTACATTAAAGAATCATAAGGTATGCTTTGTAGGCAACAACAGGTTCAGCTCTTTCAACTAAAGGTGGTCTTACCTTATATTTCCATTTTGCTTCTGTTTTGTTCTTGTTAGGTTCTCGCATCTCAAACTTCTCCACACTGTTCTGCTTATTTGTCTCCTTTTCCATGAAGCTCATCACACTCTTTGGAGCCTGGAAAATCAAAGGTATTAGGAAATGACTTACAGAAGTTTCTCACATTTTAATACATTTCTCAAAATGTTACTCAAATCCGGCTGATTTTGTGAGACAGATTTACTTTTTTAGGCTGGTCCATCTTGCTGAGGATGTCCTTTGCATGGGACTCCAGAGCTGCCAGGCTGGATGGTTTTTTCTCTGGCAGGCCACTTTCTTTCACTTTTTTCACTTTCTTCTTGCCGCCCTCTTTCACTTTAGGTACTTTGGGAGGCTTTGGGGCCTTGGGCATCTTGGGTGGTTTCGGTGGTTTTGGAGGTTTGGTGGCTTTTTTCCTAGCTGGTTTGTCTCGAGGTGGAGTGGACATATGGGATGGAGACATCGGCTCTTCTGGTTCTGAAGGGGCGGACGGGGGTTCTTCTGCTGGAGGCTTGGAGTTGCTCAACTCACTCTTTATGGCTTTAGTTGCATTCTGCATGGCAAGAGATACCATTATCGGTTATCATTTCTGGTTGCAATACTAAGAGAAAAAATTAAGCTAATCATGTATACAACATTTACTGTAATTCTTAGAAATAGAAAACAAAGCTTGCTTACCTCAGCAATCCGAATCTCTTTGGCAAGGTCTTTAATAAGCTGTGTAGGTTTCATGTTTTCAGGAAGCTCATCTTCATGTTCAAGAAGGGCCTTTAGTAAGGAAAAAATCATTAAAGAACTCATTCAAACACATTTGAAGCTTACACAGATCAATAATTAAATAAAAAAACGTCAATACGTACCTGTTTTTTAGTCCATGATCTAAAAGCTCCATTGATAATTTTGGCACCGTGTACAAGGTAAGCTGCTGGTTGTTTATTTGCCTTATGTAAACCTTCAAAGTAAACAAAAGGCATACAACTTAATTTCTTCTTTGCCATGCATTAATGAAAAAAAGTGTATAGGTTAAGTAGGTGCAATATTACATTTCTAACATACAATCTCATGGGTCTACCCTTAAATTAATATTTATATTAAGAATTCATGTTTCTAGGTACATAATCCTAATCATTGTCTATTCACTTTTGGGTTGCTGTTTGATTACCAATTTATCTGAACTGTTCTTCCATCATTAACTAAATAAAAATAAAATAAATCGGCAACATAAATAAAAATTAAGAAATTAGTAGAAAACTGATTTTATAAAGTTATTGACAGCAATCAAAAATGCGTGCTGTGAACCAACTGATGGCAATAACTATATATACTGTATTTTGTCTTTTCATCCATAATTAGAGACAGTGTGTGTGCAAATGTATGTGTGCTCTTTTACATTTTGTTAGAGTAGCTAACATGTAACTAAACAGGGCCAGTGCAGTGGTGCTCGGATTGAAAAGACTATTAGAAAAAATAAAAATAAAACTTAGTGATATATCTAATCTGCTTATGAAAACTGAAAGCCAGAAGTGTAATTTTATATCAAAATATCAAAAAATTTGAGCAATTTCTTAATGTTTAATGCCTCTGTGTTTTCACTGTACATCTTCACCGTTAAGAACTACACTTGACATTCTCGTTATAAAATAGCACATGGGGATGAGTCCTTTGACACTGCTAAGTAATTCGGAACTACGTCCAACTTTAAAGAAATTGGTCTCTCTCTGTCAAAAGGCAGGGGGATATTATATCAGAAATAAAAATAGAGTCCACTGGCAACTGCAGCCATTACTGTCCAATAACAATGACCATTCATACATCAAACTGATTGCTCCAATCTGCCTGGGCCTGAAACAGTTGCGTGCCTTTTTCTAAACACACACTTCGACATTGATTACATTGGACTGGCTACATGGCCATTACAGGAAACATGCTGCTCACTGCATTAAAATTAACAACATGAACATAAAGTGAAGGCTGAAAAAAGTGGACAGAGGGGAGCACTGGGTCTGGCAATGAGCCAAGAGGCCTGTTGGAAGAATGAGTCACACACACTAACACAGACACACCTGAATCACACATGGAGCTCAAAAAGATGACCCTGAAAAATGACTCCCTTTCCCGAGTATCTGAACACTAGATAGCTCTGGGAGCAAGTGTTGTCGTCAAACCGTCCAGCTGTGCGTGTACTACTGAGATCTGGCAAAATTAAGAAACGTGAGCGCACTGAAGAAAATGGTGGAAAGATAAATAGAGAGCAGAAGGCCAGCTGAGAAGAGTTTAAAACTGGGTTGTAATGGAGCAAGTGATTCTGCCTTTTGAAGCTAATCATCTGTGAACTCCATGATGCACTGATCTAACAACTGCAATAATATTCTTTGCTGTATGAGCTTTCCTCATCTGCTCAGCAGGCCTCAGCTGGAAACAGGAGGATCCATTATGACCCAACTCCTTTTGTAACTTTGTTTGCCCTCGATTTGTTCTTTTAGATTTTAATCAAATATTTTATAGTTGTAACAAAATGGTAAAAATGGTAACGAATCATAAATTGCTTTATGCTACTAGGAAATCAATAACTAGACTTGCTCTGAGGTTTTGGGGCCTTAAAATAGTGAAGTAGTATTGTTCCTCAATTTTACCTGTCCTTGAAAGCAAAACAATATAAATTGTTTAAATTTTGCCATATGTCTATAAATGTATAACATAGATGATAAACTGTCAAGCTCTTTGATTTTATAGTATTATAAAGTTTTGGATATGGTTCAATTATTCCTGGCTCTGTGGGTATAATTAAATGCTGCCACTTCCTCAGTATTGCAGAAGAGTAATGAAAAAAAAAAAACTTTAACATACCCAAGAGAGTGACAGTCACAGTTACCGAGTACCAGGTAAAAAAAAAAAACACAAATCAAGTTGCTCCACTGTAATCTAACAGTGTATTATTGTAATGACTTAATCTTCATCAGAGATCTTTGAAAGATCCTACCAATTCCAGTAAGCTAAAATATCACAGTTCTGACAACATTTTAGAGACTGAATTATTTGTATGCTCCATGTTTTTTATTGCCTAAACAGTATATTTTGTTCAACAGCCTGTCAGAGGTAAGATGTTGTTAGCACGCTAGAAAGCTACGACCCGCATATAACAAAGTTTAAATGACAAAAATAAAGAGAAAAGCACATTGCATCTCCTGTTTTTGGTCACAGGTTGGCTATCAGTAGTTTTCTTGCTGAACATATTAGCAACGGTGTTACACTATTGTATGTTTACACACTCACACACTCTCTTTCCTGATGTGCTGTGAATTTTGTTTGTCAGTGTGTAGTCAGACTTGTTTAGTGCCTAAATACTTTTGACAAGTGTCACGTGGCATATAACATAACAGCATGACTCCAGATTTCCCTCCAAATTCAGTGCAGGCTGTGTGTTCCTATTCCAGGATTGCCAGGGAGACTCACAACATCATATTATGCGACTTTTTTTCTGCTCCTTAAGTCAATGGCAATTTTTCATTGAGACAAAAAAACATAACAAATGCATATTGAGCAAACCAGTAGAGACTAAGAGTAGTGGCTAAGAAAAACTCCCTGAGATGTTGTGAAGAAGAAACCAGGCTTGGTTCTCAATGGTTCCTAATTGGAACTATCCATACTAATCTAATGTATCTTTAGGCTGTTCATGTGGAGCCATCCTCAGCAACAACAAATAGTGCACCACCTGGACCTGTTTTTACCTCAAGTGTATTATATCAAACATTTATTTTATTAAATGAATTCACCAAAATGAAAGTCTAACCTGAAAATTTATATCGCGAAGATGTGTGACCATTAGAAGATCAACATGTCACGCTACAGAAAATACATAACGAAGACAGGGCTAATAATATTAGCGGAGTTGCACCATACAACACATCTTAAACATATAAAGCCAACATTAAAATAACCTGGTTTGCAGTGTTGTATAATTTTTACATTGGCGTGTGGTGTCATGTCCGGTTGCCACCCATATTCACAGGAGGTCTCTAAATAATTTTTGCATGCTGAAAGTGTAGTGTGACCATGACTTTATTAGCCCATTTGACTGCATGTAGGGTTGTAAATTACATCAGCCCAAATAACATTCAATATACAAAGAAGTACTCACTTTTAAACCTCTCCAGGTAGTGCCTCCCCACGTACCAGCACGCTGTCTCAAAGTTGGGAAATGGAGTGAGACTTGTGACCTTGAATCTTTTTTCCACCTCATATGCTCTGAGTGGAGAGAAGGCAAATTGGCCTTTACAGTATGAATTAATAAAAAGTGCAATGGAAGAGGTTTACTTCAGCCTACTACATGCCCTTGAGTCTGACTCTTCAATTTAAACATTATAGGAACATTGAAAAAACAGGGATAAACATTCATACACCTGAAGTAGCAAATTTGGAGAAATGTTTTGCATCATGAGAGGCCACATACCTTCTGGAAAATAATTATCACTATTAAATTAAATTAAAGATTGTTCTATTGTAAGAAGAAATGTCACTTACCTCATCTGCATCTCAACACTTAGATTGTGAACAAAATGTCCAGCGAAGGCGAGACAGTCCACAGGGGTCAATACTGCATTAATCCATCCTAGGGCAGCAACAGACACAAGTTAAAAAAAACATGACTAAAACTATGACACGTAACTTTTCACAGCTTGAGATTCACTGAGTGAAACAATGCGCAGCTAGCTAATAAAATGTTACGCATCTTTAGGCCAACATATTATTTTTCTTTTAACCGCAATGCTTTTTTGCCCAAAAATATTTTTGCAGGATTAAAATCAAAGCAAGGTTGAAAATAATTTATGTATTCTATGTTGTTTTTTTGTATTATTTACTTAAATATATTCATGGTTAAAGCTTCAAAGTAAGCAATAATTTATAAAAGTTCTAAGTAGTAAAACCCAACTTTGCCCTTTGGCAGAACAAAGCTACAGTGAAAAGGGGTTTGCCAAACCACACATTTACTAACTAGGGGACTTAGCTTGTGGTTAAATCATAAAAAGCTTTCACTCATTACAAGAATTTAATCTACTTTAATTGCCTTGCTACTACACATATTCAAAAACTGTTTGACCTGGATGGGTGAAAATTGTTTTAGACATGTTTTTTTATATACACCATATGAACAAAAGTTTGTGGACACCTGACCACCACAGCCATACTGTATATGGTTCTTCTGCAAAAACTATTGCCACAAGCACATTATTGTATAGTTTTTCACTATGACAAAGTGAAAGCTGGCACGAAGTGAAGTTTATGAAGGCATGATTTGCCAAAGTTGGTGTCCAGCACAGGCTCCTAAACTCAAAAACCTTTGGAAGACCCACTCAAAAACCTTTGGAATAAAGTAGAACACTGACAACATGCCAGTCCTCCACACTAAACATCATTAATGCTCTTGTGGCTCAAATTCCCAAAGAAACCCCAAAATCATTTCCAAAAAGAGTATCGGTACAAATAATGGGAAAAAGGGGAAATAACTCTGGAATGGAATGATCAGCTCAAGATGGTCTTTTGTCCACATACATTTAGCTACTAAATGCATAACAAGTTATAATAAAATGTTACAAGTCTACAAAGAAGTTCAGGTTTAAAGAGTAAAATAGCTTTTTAGGTTCTGAAAACACCACAACACTTTGAACAACAAAGTGATTACCTGATGGAACGAAGAGCGTTTGGCCCTGCTTCAGCGTGCATTTGTAACACTTGTCCACCTGATCGGCAAAAAACATCTCGCTATGGTTGGAGGACGATCTCCATCGCTCGTATAGAGACAGGTTGGCAGAGGTTGGCTTGATCAGGAAGAAGATCTTCTCACCCTGAGGATGGAGGCAATTTGTTATACATGTCACAAATGCTATAACTCATGTCTAGTAGAGTTTTTCTGAGATCATCAACTTTTTATGTCCCAAAGGCTGGAACACATGGAGCCCATTATAAGATTAATACAGTGGTAGTTCCTGTCTTTATTCCCATAATGCACTGCAAGCATACGTCAAATGTAATCATTGAAACTGGGAATTTAGTTGCTGCTCTGGGTTAAAATCCACGTGTCTACAATGCTGCTGTCTTCCAGATTTTCCCACCGAGTTGTACTGAATTCAGTTAATCCACAAATATTTGTGCAGTATAGTATTAAGATATAAGAATCAGTGACATTTCAAAGCAACAGAACAATGAGTTACTTTGTGAAGGAGAAAGCAGAGCGTTGTTTTGTTTATTACAGTTTAATTCTGTTTAACTTTGCTCTGACTAAATCTTAGTTCTAAGCGAATGTTCATAATATTCAGTAGGTCATGTCAGGTTTGCAGTTTTTATCATGTAACTATGTAAGTTTGGGGGGTTTAGTTCATTAGGAGCAGATCAGTTTTTTATGTGCTGCTTGATCAATTTGTACAAACAAATATATACTGGTGTATTATGAAACATTTGTAATAAAAATATTAAAAAGTTAACAGGTTTATTAATGAATTTTGGGCAACAGCTACATTTAACTATATTACTTGTTGAAACACAGTATACACTTACAACTTAGATTTATAAATGCTTGAGAAAACAGAACTATCAGCAGTGGTGACTGGTGTATGGTGACTGGTGTATGGTGTATTTCAGGATCTTAAAAGAACTCATCTCAACTCAGCCTTGCTTTCTTGTCTTATTCAATGCATTCAGTTTATTATGTCAATGACAGCCGTGATTGGGAGATTGCATAGAATAAATTGCCCCTAAATCTGAATCTCATTATTAGTGGTCATGTGTATGTAAAGTTGTATGAGTGGATAGTATATGTAAAATTCAGTTTTTACCTTTGAAAAATGAAAGGAATTTTTGAGACAATAAACTAAACCTAGTTCCACAACAGTCTGGATCACTGGGTCTCAAACAAACTCTTATGGGAGCTGTAGACTTTTCCCTCACCTCCCATACTAACATTCTAATTGATGGAATTTATTGTTTCACTCCAGCAGTAAAGCTCCACACCTCTGCAGAAAGAACGCCAAGGCAAACTGAAGCTGTTCTGGTAACTTGTGCTCTATTAAAATACTTGCTGTTGGTGTTTCCTTTCCCTGCTTCCTTTAGTTTGGGAGTTTACCTCCATCTTAGCTAGAACTCACAGAAGGCGTCTCACAGGTCTATATGAAGTCTGTGTGTCCTCTGTGACAGAAACACAGTTTTATATATGTATTTTTTATTGGCTGTTTCAGTTCAGAAACCAGGTTTTTTTTGCATAATGATTTCTTAACTTCTTTGACCCTGTCAGTCTGCAGGATTAAATGTTACCGCTGTTAGCTGTCATAAGAAAGTGGAAACTTTCTGGTGGCCTGTTTGATTACATATTACAGCATTAGGTCTGTGGAACAAGTGAGCAGCACAGCCTTCCTTTATGTTTATAGAGCAAACCTTGCAAATTGAGTCGATGAAACACTAAATGAGTCATGGCCGGGATTTTTTAAACTAAGAAACCACTGTCTTATTTTGTCAAAGGAAGTTTTTCAACCTCACAGTAAAATAGATGGTGGTCAGTGGGATATGTATGAAATTATAAGTTATTATAAAGTCCGGCTTTACATACAGACATCACAGAGTGGCGAGATACCATCTGCTTCTCATCCAGTTGAGTTTTAGAAAAAGATAACATAGCATTAGAGCTACAACCATTAATTGATAAAATCGCTAATAAAACTTGTTGTCAATGAATATACCTAAAATCGATATCGATTAGTTGGGCTGCTCCAGTCACGGGTTAGCGTGAAGACAAGATAACACAGCCGCTTGCAAAATGGCAGAAAGTACAAGTCACTCGGCAGCATGAAAAAGTTTCAGTCAAAAGTCATTCAAGACATGGCATTTTATATTAAACGCAACAATAAACGTGCAACTTATGCAAGGCGGAGCTTGTGTGGGATGGAAGTACCACAGATTGCATGAGCACATGAAAAGAAAACACACTGGTGTCACGGATGAAGGCAAAACAACAGCACAATAAGCAAAATCTGTATAATTGTCATTATGTAAAAATGTTAAAGTTTATTGAAGTGCTATTGTATAAACTGTTTGTTTGTAACGTCGGAAAAGTCGCACTGGATCTGTTCTGTACTCAGTTTGCGGAATCGGCTCGTTCACAACATAGTGATGGATTCGATTCAAACGATGCGAAGAAACACTACATTTTAAAGCAGAAAGAATAATAATAATAATAATAATAATAATAGCTGCAGCAGTAAATGATTAGAACAATTTCACTGTTGTGTTTTTCAGCGAATGATTATCTTGATGCATTTCTCCATTCCATTCTCTTTTTATTGCATTTGTCTACAACAGTATCTTATCTCTTTTCAACTGTTTAAAATGCTTGTTTTCATTGTTTGTATATTTGATTTATGCATATATCATTAATAATCACAAACAATTAATTATATATTCTAAACAAAATGTATGTGTATATTTTTAAACAAAAAATGTCAAAACAATGTTTTTATATTTTTACACTATGTTATATTACTTTTTCCATAATGTTATATTTTACATACATCTTTTTTTTTTTTTTTTTTTTTTTTACAAAATACAATACAAATGCTGATTAACACAAATTGCTTCACCTTTCATACTCAAATACTTTTTTTTTTTCTAATTTTACAGAAAGAACCCCAGCATGAGTGAATTTGTTCAAGGAGGAATCCCCATACACTCCTCAACAAGCAGCCACTAAAAGCTTTAAAATGTCAAAATTAAATACAGTTAAACTCAATATTTGGCTTGTGCATTTTTTTAAGTACACTTTTATGAATAAATATCCTGAATTAGGCATTTATATAGTTATAATAAGAAAAACATCAAATTAAACAAAACATTCTTTAATCCGATTAAGAGATTATTATCAAAATAATCGTTAGTTGCAGCCCTACATTGCATATTGATGACATTTGCTGTCTTATCTGATTTCTTATCTTTCTCCCCTGTAGCAATGTTCATTTATTCACTGGTTGGTTAAATCGTTTGTTTGTTATTTGCTCATCGATTTCCCATCTATCTACACTATATAGACAAAAGTATTGGGACACCTGACTATCACTACATTATCTGTGTAAAGCTGCTTTGAGACAATGTTCGTTGTTAAAAGCGCCATACAACTTAAAATTCATTTAATAGAATTTTCCACCCTTTGTGGTTCTTCCCCAAACTGTTCTCACAAACTTGAAGGCCAAAATTGTATAGAGTGTCTCTGGATGCAATAGAATTTCAATTTCCCTTCACTTGAAATCAGAGACCCAAATCTATTCCTGTATGACAATGTCCCTGTGCACACTGTGAGCTACATGAAGATATGCTTTTCATAGGTTGGAGTGAAAGATCCTCAGGGACCTGCTATACAGCTCTGACCTCAAACCTATTGATCACCTTTGGGGTGAACTAGAAAGCTTAGAGCTTACAATTTACAGCCCATGTTACAGTGCCCTCCACAATTATTGGCACCCCTGTTTAAGATGTGGTCGTGGACTTCAAAAAATTCTCCTTTTTTTTTTTAAACAACATAGAACCCAAATGCAAAAAAAGAGAAAAATCCAACCTTTTATTTAAGTACATTACTTTGGTGGTAACTTTACTTTGAAATCATGTGTGCCACAATTATTGGCACCCCTGCTGTTAATACTTTGTACAACCTCCTTTTGCCAACAAGACAGCACTTGGGTCCTCTCTTATGCACTCTTCTCTTTAGCTCGCCCCACAGGTTTTCGATTGGGTTGAGGTCTGGGGACTGAGATGGCCATGGGAGGACCTTGAGTTTGTGACTGCTTAACCACTTTTGTGTAGATTTTGCCACATGTTTTGGATCATTACCCTCCTGAAAGACCCAATGACGACCCATCTTCAGCTTTCTGGCAGAGGCCATCAGGTTTTTATTTAAAATATCCTGGTACTTCAAAGCGTTCATAATGCCATGCACCCTAACAAGGTTCCCAGGGCCTTTGGAAGAGAAACAGGCCCACAGCATCACAGATCCTCCACCATACTTCACGGTGGGCATGAGGTGCTTTTCGGCATACTCATTCGCCAGACCCACTTAGAGTGTTTGTTGCCAAAAAGCTCAATCTTAGTCTCATCTGACCAAAGCACACGATCCCAGTTGAAGTCCCAGTACCGCTTAGCAAACTCCAGACGTTTATGTTTGTGAGTGTTAGTGAGAAAAGGCTTTTTCCTTGCATGCCTCCCAAACAGCTTGTTGGCATGTAGAGAGCGTCTGATGGTTGTTTTGGAGACTCTGTGACCCCAAGATGCCACTCTTTGATGCAATTCTGTGACGGTGAGCTTGGGAAATTTTTTTACTTCTCTTACCATCCTCCTCACTGTGCGTTGTGGCAAGATAAACTTGGGACCTCTTCCAGCCTTGTTTGTCACTGTTCCAGTTGTTTTAAACTTCTTAATGATTCCTCTGACTGTAGATACCGGCAAGTTAAGGCGAGTGACTATTTTCTTGTAGCCATTGCCTGACTTATGAAGGTCGACACACGTCTGCCTTACTTGAATGATGTGTTCTCTTGTCTTTGCCATGTTGACAAATGGGTAAGAGAATTAGGCCTCTGTGTCACATCATATTTATACCCCCAGGGAAACAGGAAATCATGAATTACTAATTAAAAGTCCCTAGATACCCTGACCAACCTTAGCAACTACAGAAATATATATAAAAAAAAACAATTAAATTTTTCAGAGGAATTGTTAGGGGTGCCAATAATTGTGGCACACATGATTTCAAGTTTATTTTTTTTTTCTAAATGTATGATTTTTTTTACCACCAAAGTTATGTACTTAAATAAAAGGTTGGATTTTTCTCTTTTTTTGCATTTGGGTTCTATGTTGTTTAAAAAAAAAAGGAGAATTTTTTGAAGTCCACGACCACATCTTAAACAGGGGTGCCAATAATTGTGGAGGGCACTGTATGTATAATTAGCCTAGTTTTTGTCTTACACTCACAATGCATCTGCACTTTATGTAGTCTCTTGTACTGCTTCTGGAGATATAACATTTAATTTCAACGTATACAATCTATATAGTAGAATAACAACTAATTTTAAAAAACCCACTTCACTTGTCACGTGACTTGATCTATCTATCCATCTATCTGTATATTTCCAAATATTCTTTATTATTTATCTATAAAACCTTTAATTATTGATCTTTTTATTAATCTATACACCTCAGGGTTGCACCTGGACTGTGTCAAATACAGAAATGTTTTTGTGAATGTAGCTAAGGACTTATCCATATATGCAACAAATCTATATTTAACATATACACACACAGCATTGACATTTTTTTTCGAATTATACGACACAACTAATAAAATGTAGAACATAATCTCAAAATATTCACCTTTAGAACATGGTACCACACCGAGGCACCTGCACACTCAATGTGGAAGTCGGTGTAGCTGTCCTTCACGCAGATCAGGCAGTATTTGGTGACTTGAGGCTTCCCGAGCAGAGCATCATCAGGCCAGTAGTTCGCCACCCACGACAGCCTCCTCACAATCTGCGGACTCTCAACAATACTAGCCATTCTGGGGAACAAAAACACAGAGAACATGAAGACAAACTAAGACTATGTATATTTTGTTACTTTATTACACTAGTGTCCATAGTTTCTGTTCTTTATAACTATGAATGAATTTTCAGCTGCACGATTTCCACCTTTAAAGAAAAAAAAATCCACCTGAATGATATGAATATTAATGTTTAAAATGATTTTGATTAAGTTTGATTCATTTTATGCTGAAATCTGAGCTGATTTGTTTAGCTTCTTTCATAGAGATGGTTCGTGTCAGCAGTCTTTGATCAATTTCTTCCTAAAAAGAACAAATCACTAGTCCTTTGGTCTCTTACTCTCTATAATTTAGCTTTCATACTAATACCACCTTTAATTTAAGTTATAGCCAAAATCAAATAGAAATATTTATTTATACACATGACCCATCCATAATTAGCTAAATTAGTTAAGCTGACCAGCTACACACACACACACACACACACACACACACACGTGCGCGCACACAACAAAGTCTAACTAACATCTTTAACATTGAATACAATATTGAGTATAAATTGAATTAAAGTAAGTATAGTAGGCAAACTAACCTTATATGCTAAGTTACTTGACTGTTTATTCTGTGGATTATACTATTCTACTTTTATACTGTAGCATGTCAAGCCTAACCAATATGTTGTGTAAAAATTGATCACCTAATAAAACCTAATCATTTTTAATTTGTATTAAAAAGTAAAATTTGAATTTGCATTAAGTGATAACCAACTTAAGTGATAACCAACTTAGAATGTGTTCTGTGCTGCGAATTGTAGTTATGCAGCTTATACGCACTCAAAAATGTCACCAGGAGACGTCACAGGCCAATTTAAAAATTCACCAAAAAAAGTCAATAGGATTTATTTTTTTAAGTTAATAAAGGAGACAAACAACAATTGGCAGCTCTGCTTGTATTCAAACAGTCCAATGCTCCTGAAGACAGATACAATTGTGTATTAGAATTTGTATAATGTTTATTTACTCTTGTGTGCAGATACCACTTCTTTTTATAACCCTTGTTTTTTATCTCAAATTTATTTATTTTTTTTATAATAATAGAAAAATCTATTTCTAAAAGTCAAATTTTTTTTTTTTGTTGTCAATTTAAAGTTTTTCAACACAAGATCAGGCCATGTAGTGTTTTATAATCATATTTCAGAACAATACATTTCTGCACCATTTTTATTATATGAGTGACGTTTTAAGAGAAAGCTCCAGTGAGTACATCAACAGTTTCTTTAAATTACATTCTTTTAATGCTTGAGGAATTCACACTGTTGGTCGTGCTCACCTCGTCTGTGAGAATTCCAGATTGATGATGTTTAACACTTTCTTTCTGTTTGTGCTGTAATAATAATCCACAAATTCTTTTAACTTCATCTTGCTGTCTGTTTGTTTGGTCACATCAACAACATCCACAAGAACATCAGGGCCTGAATAAAACAAGAGAAACATTTCAGAACCATTCAGTAGGATTCTAAACACTGACTCAGCAAAACTCGGAACAGGGTTAAAAATCTGTGATGCACTGGTGCCCTCTAGTGAACACTACTAAGGGCAAATTCATCAAGCCACTGTAAATAATGTTGCAAAACTAATGGACTACTGTTATGTTTCAATAAGCAATGCAGAATGCAATACCTTGCTTATTATCAAACCTCACTTGAAATGCATATGAAACCGTGTGGTGACTATGTCAAAATTACATCAATTGTCCAACACAATATTTAAATATGCTTTTTTTAAATATGTAAACACAGTAACAGAACGGCCTTTTAAATACCAGATTAAAACAGGCTAAAAATAATAAATGGAACAATTACAAATTGAATATTAAGTGTATTTTTTATTTAAAATAATATTTTTAAGACAAATATTTCAAGAACTTTATAGAATTGTCTAAAACCACATTTTCAAAAGTGCTTAATGTGCAGAATCCTAAAAGAAGGATCCCACTTGAAATCAATTACTCAAGACTTAAAAAAACAATAAAAAAAGTATTGCTTTAGGATGCTTAACCATGTGAATTAAAGAGTAACACCCTGGGTTATGTATTAAAACAATTTAAAAAAAAAATATTCAATGTGACCTGTATTACCTTCGCTATTGTGTTATTAATGTATTACTATTTTCTGAATACCAACTTTCACTGATATCAACAAACCACTAATTATAATATCATATATATATATATATATATATATATTTATATAATTTTATTTACATACTACTTTGTTTTGCTGATTTTCCCAATCTCTCGCGGATAGACCAAAAAACTTATAGGGAATTGTTTTTATGGAGCTTTATGCTAAAATAATTACATTAAAAATATAAGTAAAAGCAAGTTGTGGATTATCTTAAAATTCATGGGAATCCGCAGCGGGACTGAATGTTCAGGAACGTTAGGAATAACATTTTAAACTGTGTTTTCATTAACGATTTCATACAAATTTTTCAAACACATTATTGTATTAAAGTGACAATGAACCTACTGAGGTACCATAAGGGTCCAAAATTAGTGGATTTTCAGAACTCACAGTTCCGGGGGGATCACTGTAAACTCTCCTTATAGTTCTCATTTATACATTTTACAAGCTCTTACTTTTACCAGTATAACCGGACATAATTAATAAGTTCTTCAAGTTAATATAACATAGATCTAGTTAATAAACAGATTTAAAACAATCTTTTACAAATGTGAACATTTAAAACATCCAAGTTCTTACCAACGTAGTTTTCCACATCACTGACGTAAAAGGTGGGAGCAGGCATAGTCATCCCAAGACCCTCTTTCTTCTGGATCAGAATGGGCTCGTTGAAGCCATTTTCTTCTAGATAGTCCAAGGTCAGCTGATTCCCACTGAGCTTAACCACTATATCCTCTGAGCTGCAATGAAGCACGATTCAAAACATTCTAAATGATGGCAGTACTACTTTATATCCTGGGGATTTTAGAGTTCATTACAGAAGACTTATAAACCTTTACTGACTATATGGACTATCCTAAACTCTCCTGTATCCTGTAGCTAATATTTGTGATTTAATAAAAAATTCTTGTTTATCTTTATTAGTACTGTGTATATCAATCCTCCATTATTATTCTATATACTTTCGTACTTTTGTGGGTCACTAGTGCTGGACAGTATGACAATACAACATTGACATCATCATAAATAATGTATTGATACACTTTTTCTGAAAAATAACAAATGTAATGTTATATGATAATATAACCTCTAAAAATATATATATAAAATCTTTTTTTTCCTACATGTGGAATAAATTATTATGCACGCTCATTATTAATGGTTTTATATAAAACCTATTGTGTATACAAATGTCTTCTGATATACAGCATTATTAAGATTATTGTATTTATTTAATTATAACTATTCTATTTTGCGCCATTCTAGTGTGCATGACTTTGCATTTTTCCACCACAATCGGCCATTGAGATCAGACTTATGATCAAAGAGCGCCATCCATTGTTGGTCCTGAGGCAATGCAAAACTTGTTGTTTTGGATCTATTATTAATGCACAATATTAATAAAATATAAAAGGATAATAAAAAGTAAAATTGAGACACATCTGTACCTGGGGAACGTCCTGCTGCGCAACTCCTTTATAAACACTTGACTGCCGTTTTGAACCGGTTTGACGTCTCCTCCTTGCCCCGTGTCATGTTTATTCCAGTTCTTTTTCTTTTTCACTGCAAAGAAAAGCACCAAAGACAAAGAAATCTGGTTTAGCCAAAATGAGAAACGGCCTTGCAGTTGTGCATTTATTAACTTCACTCATAACATTTTTATTTACACAAAAAATTAATGCAATACAATATTCAAATTTAATTCATAAACTTGTGAAATAAACAATTAAATGCAACAGATGGAAAGGAATGTCCCAAGGGAGAGCTTGATAGGGATAAATGACTCTGAGACCTAAAATAAATAAATAAATAATAATAATATAATCTTAAGCATGTTTGTTCTGAAAGTTTAATTTCATATATGGTGTTTTATAATGAAAAGAAAAATACAGAGAGGCCTGTGCAATAATGTTGGTTCATTATCATAACTTAATTATAATTCTGGTATCACAGAGTGTGGAAATAAATAAATGAGTTCTCTCACAAATCCCAAATCTAAAATCAATATTGTGTTGTGAGCGGCTGGAGCTCCAGATAAATGTTTCCGTGTGCTTTTGAGGAATCATAGCATTTACATAAACAATCATCAAAAACTCTAGTCTCACAGTGGGATATAGACTGTTGGATTTCTCTTTCATATTCCAGGTAAAGCAACTCTTAAACACCGGAATGCAGTAACATTTTAGAAACTCTGTTAACTGAAGCAGTAGAAGTTTGAAAGTACTCACAGGTGGATTTGCCGTGTGTCTTCTCACAGTTGGGGCAGTGGTAAATGTCGATGTCAGGTGCGTCATCCTCATCTACTCCCACACAACTACAACACAATGAAAATATTTAAAACATGAAGGCTTGTAAGATATCAAAACTCTTACTGCTAATTCACTTTTCTTTAATGAGCTTCAAATTGGATATTATTAAACAAAGGCAATAAAACTTTTTTTTTATCTAGTGTATAGTTGCACATACTCTCTATTATAACTATAATGTACCATAAAGTTTTAATGTTTTATATATAAAAGAGCTGCTTTTTGAAAATGCAATAAAAACACAATGCCTGTGCATTTCTCCTAACCAATCCCACTCCCTCTTCTGAAACTACATCCTAAGCATGCAAAGATATTTCAGCAGAAAGCAAACACACGAGGCACAAGGTAAACATCATATCTATTCATCCATTCATTTTCTATACTGTTGATCTTACATAAAGTCACAGGGGAACCTGGAGACTATCAAATTGAACTCAGGGCATAAGGGGATGAACCTGGATGAGGTGCTAATCAATTGCAGGACAAAATTAAAACATACACACATGCACACACATGCACACACAACAAATGTATTTATAACCAGAATAAATAAATAAATAAATAAATATATTTGTTCCCTCACACCAGCAGCAAATAAGAAAACTGTGATAAACCACAGTTTTAACAGGGGGGCAAACACTTTTTTACACAGGGCCATGTAGTTTTGTATTTCGTTTTCCCTCAATAATTAAAACCCTTGATTTAAAAACGGCATGTTGTGTTCACTTGTGTTATCTTTTACTAATATTTAAATTAGTTTGTGCAATGAAACTAGAAATCTTTTTCACACCACTGTATATACAGTACACACCTATTTTAGAGTGGTCAATGTGCAGGTTGTATAGCAGTATAGATTTACTGTCTTCTGAAAAATAACACAACCTACAGTCAATATGGTCTAAATAGCTGGGAACAAAAGTAAGTACACCCTAAGTGATAACAGCTGTACGTGGTTTAAACATGCAAATCAACATGTCCTTATCATCATATTCATTCAACATTGACTACGCTAAAATACATCCATTTCATTTCTATGGTATTGTCCCTTAAAGGGATATACTAAAATGGTTGCTGAAATGCAAGGGATGAAATCACTTTCGTGACATGAGGTACGTGTGTGTGTGTGTGTGTGTGTGTGTGTGTGTGTGTGTGTGTGTGTGTGTCTGTGCTTGCATGCAAAAAATGTCCATCTGAAATCCAAACTAATATCCAAAATTATATATAGTAGATATTTATAGTGTATACTGTAATTACCATTATGTTCTGCACTGTAAAGTCTAAAACTATTAAACATCTAGTCACATTCATTGTAATGCAATATGGTGCTTCACTTTTCTAAAGAATCTTTGAAATTCAGTGTTTCATTTATCTTCAGTAAGTGGTTAATCCTGATTAGAGTCTCAGCGGACCAGGAACATATTCAACATGCACCTAGCCAAGAATACAATTTGTATTAAATGCCAATCTATTGCAGTTACACACTGACTCACACACATACAAAGGCACACACACAATAAGAGGCAACCAAGACTCATAACGACACCTTCCAGCATGTTTTTATTAGGTGAGTGCAAACACGAAAATCTGGAGGACACCCATGCAATACTCAGCAGAGCCAAAAACCTGAGCTTATGCTTGAAAGTTGTAAGCTGTCAGTGTAACCCACTACAACGCTGCCACCCACCTTCAAATTCAATTAGTATTACGAATAAAGGCACACTTTTAAAATAGCAAATTCCTCTTAACATGCTAGTCTTTGTTTTACTTCGGTTTGCACTTTTTCTCAGTTTGTTCATTTAAGCCTTAAATAAATAAAACATAATGAACAGCACAATAAAGGAAAACGGCTACACAAACTGAAACTAAATATACAAGTTCCTAAAACTATCCTGCATTCAACTCTGTTCATTCATCAGCACTTCTGGGTCATCTCTGCAGCTTTGAAAAGAGGATGGGCAACAGGACTCTCCATGTCCCCATGTGATCTTTTCACATTCCTGACAGAAGAGGGAGCCATACAGAGCTGGAAGTAAATATTTAGGACATTAGGAGTCACCCATGTGGGCTCCTCTCCAGCATGATATTACTGCCATATGCAGAGGACATAATGTTTTGTGTTCACTTTGTACTCACAGTGGGCAGTGTGGATTTTAAACATGAACTAAGACTAGTATGAGGCATAAATAATATCCTTTATGTACTCTAATTACATGTAGGCAACATGGGCCCTTAATCAGCTTTGTCTTAGAGAACACTATCGCCTTTACGAGGATATATGGGACACATCGAAATCTATTCATCTCTCTTCAACTCATTCACAATCTCTTTATCCATCAAAACTACTATTTACTTTGCAGATATTTACAGTCACCTGCAGTATTATGGACACCTTGGCAAAGATAATGAAAAAAAAAGGGTCAGGAAAATGACTGAGGTAAATTACCCTTATCACACTTCAAATTTTTATTAAAAACCTTAATTCTGACCCCTATACAGAAAATCTTACCAGCTGCAGAGATTTTGGTCCTTTTGATGTGGAATTGTTTTCAGCTCATCCCATATTTCCAGTCTGGTTTAGGTCTGGGGACTAGGGCTAGCCATGTCAAAATTTGGATTTGGATGCCTGATTTCTATTTTTATTTTGATATGTATATTTGTGATATATGGGTTTATTTTATTATTATTATTATTATTATACGAGTTTGGACTTGTTAACGCTGTTTGAACTAGCCAGACAAAAACACAGCATTTAAAATTATGTTCTAACGATCCTTAGCATTGAAATGATCTGTATTCTCCGTCTGAGAAGGTGCGATTTGGTAGGATTTCTCATGTTAACAAGCACAAAACGTTCCAAATCCTGTGACCTTTTCATTACAATGTTTTACATATTAAAAATTACAATTAAAATATTTCAGAAAGTAAAATCCGGTTAAGACAAGAGCGCAGATCAAAAGATTGCAAATCTGGGCCTTCCAGAGATATGAGTTAATATGATGAAGTTCAAAACGCATGGACAACTGTCAATTATTCCAGATTTACACGTCAAACATTATAAAAAATTCAGTTTGATCTTGACAGATCGGTATTCGAAGTTAAATTTTAAAAAATCCATTCTTTTGCCATTTCTTGCTAATATTAGTTTGTTTGCATGAAAGTGTGTATCAGTGTAGTTTTGGATGCTTGTTTACAATAAAATATCAATTTCTGCACATACCTGATTTAATCTAAGCCAACACACTTTTGTTTTATTCATTTGTGTATTCTCTAAATGTCCCCCATGCTGATGGATAGAAAGGAATTGGGCCTCTATGTCACCTCATATTTATTCCCCCCAACATGGTTTCATGGTAATGCCATTTTCATAGCTCTCCTGAGAGTCAGGAGCAATCATAATAAAGAGCATGCTGCTGAAGAATCTCAGATGGTTGTCTAAAGTTAGCAAGATGGCAAGATGATGACTTCAAAATGCTTTTTATACATTACTAATGCTCACTTACAGCCTTTGTAGCAACAAGAACTCACTAGAGCTCATTTAATAAAGACAGAACTGCAATAAACGTTTTAAGTTACTGGTAATTGGTACCGACTGGAGCAAGAGGATGAAAGTGAAACTATTATAAATCAATTAGGTAATGGTTTAAGCACTTCACCATGTAAGACTAGGTTGCTTTGCTTGTACTAATTGTGATCACTGGTACAATACGTTTTCCTAAATGACACGGCCGGTGCAGTTGGAAAAAAGCGCAGTAATGAATTATTCACTTGAGTGGCAAAGTCTTTCCACAACAAAACAAGCACGACATCAGAGACTGAATTTGCGCAAAGTAATACACAATCTGCATTAGAAACGCAGCCTGTGGATTCATGGAGAAATATCAGAAAGCTCTGAGACTAGCTGAGACTAGACTAATCATGTCTCAGTGTCATTGTTAATGTGCCTTAAAAAAATCATTTGCCTTCCAGTAAAACTGAAAATGCTTGATCTCATACATAATAAGCAATATGTTGCATATTTCAGACTCATTGCTGGTCACATGGCTGGTCACAAGTAAATAAGAGGGAGAGTAACAACACACTTCTTTCCGATCTGAGATCTCTAAACAGTGGTCTTGAATTCCAACTCCACTGAAAGTCATTATTTCCTGAAAAAGGTAGCATTATGCTGTTCTAGGGGAATAAGAAATACATTTCCTAGAATATCAACAGTTACATGTTATTAGTACTTTGCATTTTAACACATTTCAATAAATAAAATGCATTAATAACCATGTCATTTACATTTAAGTATCCTAATATTTCAGACTATATGATTATAGTTTTATTATACTATGAAGAATTCAAATACTTTCACCCTAATTACATTCTCTGCTCACTCAGGCTGGGCACAAAGTCAGTCTCAGTTTCTTTACAGAAATTATGGACAGATGAGTTAATGCAGGCCCAACTAAGTGTTAGTGATGTTAATGATCACGGATGGATAGCGATCTTTTACTGTCTGTGAATATGGAAAGTTTCAACATGGGTGAATGAATAAGTAGTGTAAATGCCTAGGAAAATCAGAGCTTGCGTCCGTTCTATTCATTCATTTTTGTAATCACTGCCTGGTGGACCAGTAGATTGGAAAGAAAAAAAAAGCTATTCCTTGTTGACTATTTTATTCAGTATGTATTAAGGGTATATGAAATAAATATGAAATGTTAGTGTCTTATTTTGCTATGTTATTTTTTTTAGGATAAAAAAATTACACTGTATTTCATTTGATCAGCACACTTTAGTTTTCTGGAAAGGCTTTCCATGCCATGGAATAAATCCTTGCCAACTACATCTCAAATACCACTAAAAAAGAAACTTGCACAAAAACACATTGGCATTCTTTAACCTGGCTAAAAATCAGGAAAGGCTGCATGAATGAAACTGAGCCTGTGTGTGTGTGTGTGTGTGCGTGTGTGAGTGTACATTTGTGCGCTTTATTAGTGCCAGCTAGTATGCTGGCAAATTAGTGCGTGAAAAACTGCATATTGTAATATATTGGTATTTTATGCTAAATATATTGATAAATATACAATATATAAGTGCCTACTGCACTACACACTTCAGCTGAGCTGTGAGATGGTTAACTGCTCAATGATTTCTAATTTCTACTAGGCAGATTACTTTGTGCACTGGTAATAAACCATCATTTTAATGGCAGAGGGAAGAATGTGGAAACACTGGCAAAGCTGAGCAAAACAAAATCCAGAACACACAACTGGAATATCAGTCAAACGTCTTTTGTGATACTTTGTTAAAAGTGATCTTTCAATCTTTTTTCTAATTACGTGCTAGAGAAGCTAACCTGCCAAATGACTATTTAGAAATCTACCACTTTAAACTTGTATTTAGGTTTATGGGCAACCAAAACATGGGATTTGGCGGCTCACTGGATCTTTACTTGGCTGGTGAGCAACTGTAGTTAATTTGACAAACAGTCTTTGCGTACTACTACGGAGTAAGCAATATTGCATTATGTTCATCTTTCACAAAATGAACTTGGTATTCAGTGTGTGTCCTTAGTTTTGTATTGGAGCTACAACAGCTACTAATATTTTCTAGTGTATTTTCCTTGTTTTTTTTAAGCTACATGTAAAACTGACTTTAGAACCACATACTCAAAACTGGTAATAAAGAAGAAGGGTGGAGGCTAATGGGGTCAAAATGGAAAATAAAAACCATATTTTATGTTATACAAAACTTTTATGTTCTACGTGTTCTGACTATTTAAATAGTTATTTAATTTCTGATTTATTCCATTGGCTAAAGCACAGCCTGTGATTTAGGTTATAGGTCATGGTGGCCATTTTTTATTGCACTTCACAACAGCACTGATGCAGCAGATGTCTTTCTGATTACAAAAGGCTTTATTTTTGTTATTTCACGCCAGAGGCCATCATCTGTAAGTTTAATTGTTTATTGAATTTTATCTCTGTTAAAACATAGGTTTCATCCGATTAGAAAAAAGGGGAAATATTTGTTGTGCATTTGATTAAGATTATTGCTATCTCTTAGGCTTATTAATGCTAGGTTCTGTTTTTCTGTTTTAAAAATCACTTTTACTCATTTATACTTTTTTTTGTTTGTATTTTAGATTCACAAGAATATATTACGAAGCTGAAGATTTCAAGTCAAACACTGGAAAAGAACTCTCAGTTTCGACTCTTTTCTTCTGCCTTTATCCAGTTTAGCTATCTGTCGAGGTGCAACCTACTTGCAGCAGGGACAGAAGAATGAAAAGAAGCAAAAGATAAAAAAAAAGACAAAAAAAAAAGGAGGTAATCTCTTCAGTTAAGCTAAAGTGTCTGCTTCTAAATTAGGTCTTTTCTCATATCGTATTCTTCTGCATTGTTCCAGTCTGCACCATGGAGAATGTGAGAAAATCAGAGACTGACAATATACTGAAAACGAGATCTTTTGCTACACGCTCAACATCCTCTAAAGGGTCCAGTAGGACATCGGCTAGCATAGCTGCAGCGGAAGCACAAGCTAGAGCTGAGGCTGAGTGTACACGTGCATATTATGTTAAAAAAAAAAACTGAAAATGGCGAACGTTTGCATGGAAGGCAGTCGTACAGCATTTGAACACGAAAAGCAGGCTGCTGCTGCTATGGCTGAGGTAAGGATATTTGAGGAGGCTATAGAGAGCATAGAAGGAGGCAGCTGTCATTCAAGAAGCCAAATCGCTCCTCCTATAGACCATGTGCAACGCACCAGTGATTATGTGAAGCAGCATTTAAGTCACTCTCTAGTAGTTCCTCCTGAAAAATCAAGCATATACCCCACATGTTGATTTCATAAAAAGTTATAAAAATGAAAGCTCTCCAAGGGGTGCTCCACCTGACTGTATTAAAATGGTCAATAATTCAGTCTCAAAGCCTAACGCTGTCACAATTCAAAACCCTTAGTCTGACACATACAGCATAATTAATTACTGGCCCCTTGCACAGACTTACAATGCCAGCACTGCTGTTCAGTCACCCTTGCAGAGAGAAGCTAAAATGAGTGACTTAACAAGGTTTCTTGCCCGCTGTGAATTCGTCAATTTCGGGTTCACAAACTTCGATGACCACCCCAAAAACTACTGGGCATAGAAGTCCTCCTTCTTAAATGCTACAAGTGGACTCAAACTCACTTCCAACAAACAAAGGACAAAAAAGGATTGCAGTGTCTACCGATGAGACAGGTGTAACATCATCTGTTGTTCCTCCTACAAGCAGTGCCAATAATCAGCCTGTAGATGTAGAAAAGCAGTGTCCTATACATAAAAATAAACTCTGAGACGTTGCCGTGGGTTCAGATCAAAGACCCTAGAGAAGAGGCGAATAAAGAAAACGGTGCGTTCTATAGGTGCTGCGCTTCCACAGTTCACTTGGCGAAGAATTGCAAAGCAGAAATTAGATGCAAGGAATGTGAGAGAGAAACATGTCTGCACATCATCCTGGTCTTCTTCCATGGAACCCCATCAGATCATGGCAGGGAGGAAGATAAAGGCCTTCATTAAAAAATGTCTCTTCACAATGCACAGAAATTTGTGGAGACAGCCCAATACCCAAATCATGCTCTAAGATATGTCTAATAAGGGTATATCCTGAAAGCTCTCCAGATGCTATGGTGATGTATGCAGTGCTCGATGAGCAAAATAATCGATCTATAGCTAAATCTGAGGGTTTTTTTAACATATTCAAAGTAAAAGAAACAGAGCACCCCTACACTCTTTCAACTTGTGCTGGGGTAATGGAAACTTCTGGAAGAGGAGCCACGGTATTTCAATCTGTATCTATGGATGGAAAGATACGTGTGTCACTCCCAACACATATCGAGTGTAATTACATGCCTGATGACCATTCTGAGATTCCATCTCCCACCATGGCACATTGGCTCCCCTATTTGAAGTCTATCACTCAAGAAATACCAGAGATTGATCCATCTGCTCAAATATTGCTACTCTTAGAGAGAGACATCAGGAAAGTTCAGAAAGTAAGAAGACAGCTAAATGGTCCAAACAAGGCACCATACGCGAAAAAACTTGATTTTGGTTCGGTGACTGTTGGAAATGTCTGCTTGGTGTCAGCACACAAACCTAGCACAGTTGATGTGTTTAGTACAAACACACTTAACAATGGATGCCCAAGTCTATGTGAGCCATGTCCTAATAAGATACAAGCGAGAAAACGAGGAAGTGTGGTACTTTACAAGTGAGGTCTATAACCCTCATAAGCCGAGACAGATTAGAGTCGATTTTGACTCTAGTGCCCAGTACAATGGTCTTTCGCTGAATCAAGTGCTTCTCTCAGGGCCTGAATTGAATAATTATTTGCTTGGTGCGTTGCTGCGTTTTCGAAAAGAAACGGTAACATTTACTGATGACATCGAGCAGATGTTTCATAGCTTTGTGGTGAAAGAGGATTCAATTCTATTCAATTTATTTTTATTTGTATAGAGCTTTTAACAATGAACATTGTCTTAAAACAGCTTTACACAAATAATGTGGTGATACAAAATGTATATGTTCTTTATAAGTGTAAGTTTGTCCCTGATGAGCAAGCCGGTGGCGACTGTGGCAAGGAAAAACTCTCCGAGATGGCAAAGGAAGAAACCTTGAGAGGAACCGGACTCAAGAGGAAACCCATCCTCGTCTGGGTTGCACCGAATGTCCAATTTTTGCAGTTATACGATGTTGCGGGGTACAGTAATGGTGATCAGAAGCGAACTGTAGTCCTGAGTCAATGTAGCAGACTGCTGACATTAACTACAGTCCAAATCCATCCTCAAAGCTCCCATTCTTACTCCGGAATTCCATGGAACCACCCAAGGCGTTGATGAGTAACTGTCCCCAGCTGAACAGAGTGGCCTCCAATCAAAGAGAACACTATCCAGAGGCAGGCCTGGATGGTTGATTTGCTGGAAAGGACTCAGGAGATGTTAGCATGCTCCAACCTGAGACTTTATAAAATAGCATCAAACAGTCCTGCATTAATGAAAGCTTATCCAGTGAAGGATCATGTAAAGGACCTCAAGGACCTGGATTTGGAAAAGGATACTCCACCGGTTCAGCAGAGCTTTGGACTTAGTTGAAATCTTAAAAATGACATCTTTATTTTCTCTGTTGATTCAGAAGAGAAGCCTTTCACATGTAGAAGTGTCTTAGCAGCGTTTTGGGCTGGCAGTGCCTGTTACAATGCAGAGAAAGCTCCTACTTTGTGATTTGACAATTGATAAATAAAGGTTGGGATGCCCCTTTACCAACAGACAGGAAAGCTGAATGGGAGGTTTGGAAATGTTACTTGCAGGCTCTAGCTCTAAGTCTGAAATGCCCAGAGTGTACTCAAAGTCTTTGGAAATACATGTTTTTTTTTTTAGATGCTTCCACAAAGGCTACTGCTGCAGTAGCCTACCCGAGAGTGATGCATGGAGATGGCTTATGTGATGTAGGTTTCATCTTAGACAAGGCTAAGCTTGCTCCACTGTCTGCTCACACCATACCTAGATCAGAGCTGGGAGCAGCTTTTCTGGCAGTAGAAGTGGCAGAACTTATTCGAAATAAATCGGACATTACCCCAAATGCTGTAGAATTTTATTGCGACATATATTCTTAACAAAACCAGGCGGTCTTATGTATATGTGAGTAATAAAGTTCAACAGATAAGGTAATCGACAAGGCCAGAACAGTGGCATTATGTTCCCACAAGTCAAAACCCTGCCGACCATGCAACACGTTCAGTACCTGCTTAAGATCTAAAAGTTTCTGCATGGATTTCTGGGCCTGCCTTTCTTTCTCGCTCTGCTTTAAAGGGGCTTGAAGACATACATTCTAATTGACTCTGATGTGGAAGTGCAATCTAATCGTACTGACCAAACACCCTATGACTTTCCTGGAAAGTTATTCCCAAAACAAGTGAACTAAGAACTTTGAACCCCTTCATTGACCAAGATGGACTTCTGAGGGTAGGTGGCAGACTCAGATATGCTGCCATTGAACGAAGAGAAAAGCATCCCATTGTTGTTCCTGGGAAAAGTCACACAGCCCTTCTGATCACAAGACAAATTGCATGAACGAGTAAGGCACCAAGGCCGACTGTTTACAAAAGGTGCTATAAGGAATGCAGTATTCTGGATTACTGGAGCAAACAAAAGGCATCTATGGTGTGATTCATAAATGCATCATCTGTCAGACACTTAGAGAATGACCTGCCGAACAGAAGATGGCAGATCTTCCTCTGGATTGACTTGCCACTGATCCACCCTTTACTTATGTCGGTCTTGACGTCTTCGGGCCCTGGACTTCTCGTCGAACACGAGGGGGGTTTGGCAAACAGTAAAAGATGGGTACTAATTTTTCCTGTTTGAGCATTCAATCGCCGCACTTTGAGTTAATTGATTCTTTTGATGCCTCGACCTTTATCAATGCCCTAAAACACTTTTTTGCCATAAGGGGTCCATCGAATCAAATCAGATCAGGCTGTGGCACAAATTTCAAGGGCACTTGATATGAGCTGGGAATGCTGTCAGAGCAGCCTACCTTTAGGAACTTCTTGGATAAGGAAGGATGTTGCTGGATCTTTAATCCTCCTCATGCATCCCATATGGGAGGAGTTTGGGAGCAACTTGTTGGAATTGCACGTCGCATATTAGACTCCATGCTGCTTCAAAACAGTCAGTCTCATTTCGCTCATGATATGTTGGCCACATTCTTGGGAGAAGTTTAAGCAATTATTAATGCTTAACCTCTTATACGTGATCTCAAGCGACCCATGCTCACCCGAGCAGTTAACTCCAGCTACCCTTTTGACTCAAAAGGTGGGTGTGCTCTCTCCTCCTTCAGGGGACTTTAAAAAGCATCTTTGCCATCAGAAATGGAAAGAAGTTCAACAACTTGCTGACAACTCCTGGGAAAGGTGGCGACGGGAGTACTTGGTCAGTCTTCAGAGTCGCCACAAATGGCATAACAACCGACCTAACATCATGAAGGGGGCATAGTTTTATTGAAGCAAGATCAAGTCAAAAGAATATTGGAGGTAAATTTAAATCAAAGTCGCTAGGGATGGGAGATTGTCGATAGGGATTGTAGAACGTATCTGAGACCTCCGAGTCTCAAATGATTCTTCTTCTGTCACCAAAACAACAGAAGGACTAATTAAAGAACTGTTGCATTGATAATAGTGGTATTCCTAAAATACCACACGGGGAGTGTCCGGACTATTTAAATAGTCATTTCATTTCTGATTTATTCCATTGGCTAAAGCACAGCATGTGATTTAGGTTATAGGTCATGGTGGCCATTTTGATTTCACTTCATGACAGCACTGATGCAGCAGATGTCTTTCTGATTACAAAAGGCTTTATTTTTGTTATTTCATGCCAGAGGCCATCGTCTATACGTTTAATTGTTTATTGAATTTTATCTCTGTTAAAACATGGGTTTCATCCCATGAAAAAAGGGGAAACATTTGTTGTGCATTTGATTAAGATTATTGCTATCTCTTAGGCTTATTAATGCTAGGTTGTGTTTTTCTGTTTGAAAATACACTTTTACTCTTTTATACTTGATATGTTTTTTGTGTTTGTATTTTAGGTTCACAAGAATAAATACATTATATTAAATTAATAAATGAAATAAATAAAAATAATAAATTACGATGTTGCGCAGCTGAAGATTTCAAGTAAAACACTGAAAAAGAACTTTCAGTTTCGACTCTTTTCTTCTGCCTTCATCCTGTTAAGCTATCTGTCGCCGTGAAACCTACTTGCAGCAGGGACAGAATACAACTCAAATAGCGGCAATGATTGGCCCTAGTGCGAAAAATTTACAGCGGCAAACTAGCTGCGGCGTTACCTAAATATTTCCATGGCATGAAAATTTACCTTTGTCTTAATTTATGTAAGATCTTTTGTTTTTGGATTTGAATGTTTGACTTTGGATTATTTATTTTTGAATTTAAGATTGCTTTTAATTACCTATAATGTCAATACTGTGGTTTAAAACAAATCGTACCCTTCACAAAGTAAAGTATAAAACATAAATACAACTGACATCTAAATTCGTATTCGCTTTTGTCAGCATCTAAGCTACAACTCTGTGTCATGAGGGAAGTTTGAAACTCTAAATTGCCTGCAATCTACCCTCCTCAGTCATCACAGACTCACGTCAAACCATGAATTTGTTCAGTATCTCAGACTCGCTTATCAGATTGCTGAAACTGCATGACAAAATGATCTACAAGCGTAGACAAAAGTACAATACATTGCATTATAACAATAACTATTAAACTTTATCAGATCATTTAATTACATTTGACTAATTTAGACAGACAGACAGACAGACAGCTTATAATTGTCATTGCATAGTACAGGTACACAGCAACGAAATGCAGTTTAGCATCTACCAGCAGTGCAAATAGTAGCAGTTGTGCAAATTGACAAGTGCAGATAAATATGTACAGCATGTAAATATATATATGTAAACATATGTACAGTAAATGAATATAAAGTTTATAACAGTGAAGAGATGTGTAGACACTGTTGAAAAGTACCAGTAAACAATTATTATAACAGCAAATAGACTTAATGTGGAATGGGATGCTCAAAAAGCTCAAAAAATGAATCTTTCTTTCAGGTTTCTCAAAACTTTTGTCCATACAGTGTATATCACATATAACAACTTAATTTACAATTTATTACACAATCTTCAGAATCTTAGTTTTAAACCAACCTGTGCATGTAAGGCAACTGTTGTTATAAACCTAACTTGCGTTCTCTTTGCATTGTGTGATTACAGATAGCCTAAAGCCTTCAAGACTCCACTATTGGAATATAATGACTAAGGTTTGATCAAAAGTGTTTTTCACATATACCCTAAACTCAATTTGCATAATAAATACTAATGTTTGGTCTGTTTTCTTTAACTATTGCATATCATATGTGCGGGTTCTACTTGTTTAAATGAAGGATTTTGTGTCCAACAGTGAACTCACTGTTTTTATGATTGATTATGCTTGTCTTTGTTGATTACTTGTGGCTTCTAGAGACAGGATTTGTAGGTTGAGAATAAGTTTATAAGCAAACTAGACTCAAGACTCAAGTTTAGTTTGTTTCCTCAATGGGTAAGGATGATATAGAAAGTGAAATGGATTTCAGAAAGAATGGTTTCGAAAATAGTTTCATTTGTTATACACATGGTCATTAAATGTTTGTAGTTTTGTTTGGTATTTGTGTGACAACCAGCCTTTAAATGATTTCAGTCACAGAATTGAAAACATGTACAAGTCAAAATGAGTTAAATCCCACATAAAGCTCTTCTCTGTTATGAAGGAGTAGCTGCAGATAATAAGATAATAAGCTTCTCTTGTAGTTAATGGGATACACCTCTGCAACGCACAGTTTTCTCAGACTGGCTCTGTGCCCACTAGACTGAGACGAGGAGAGAGAGAGAGAGAGAGAGAGAGAGCGAGCGATGATGTCATTCACTGCTACCTCAAAACAAGAATTCACACAACAAACAGGACTGTACACGGCACAGCTAGAAGTCTAAAAGCTGCAGAAATCTGTTTCACTCTGATGCAACTACTGTAAGACAATATGTCTGTGGAGGCTTTAACTTGCTATTAGTAGTACGTCACAGCGAATGGATTTGTCATGGTATAAACTTGAAAACATTACAGCATTCACTCAAAGGGCTTAGTCAGTTCTTTCAGGATGAGTGGTAATACCACCGGCACGAGAATAACTCAGTGGTTGGATCCTGCGCTTGGTTGTAATTACAAATTTCATACTGGCAAACTGGAAATTAATTTCAAGTACATGATCAGCTGCAAGGCAATGGAACTGAAGGTCACATATCTCAGTGCTATTATTAGAGTCAACATACAAATCTGCAGATCTGGAATCTCAGGCGAAAAAAACAAAACATCTATGAACATAATGTGTAACATGGAATGCATCGTGTATCTATGTTTTTTTATTACTGTACATTTGTAGCTTTGACATGTTGTTTCTTGTGAATCATAGGAACTGTTGAGGATGTGTGTAAAATTATTTTCACTTCATCTTATTTTTTGAGGGTGAAACTAAAAGTAAATAGACTAAACAGATACTGTTCAATCATAAAACCAGACTTTGTCTAAACAAAAGTGTTACCTGTTTGGAATATTAGGTAGTGAGAGATAACATGACATGAACCCAGCAGGACATTTAAGACTCCACACAATAAAAAAAAAAAAAACCTGGAAATCAGAAGTCTTGACCCGGAACAACAGAAAACCATGTTTTCTCTCATTTGGAGTTTGCACATTCCACTCTCCATGACACAACACTGTGGCTTTAAGACAAGAGAGCCAAACTAGCCATGCTCTCTTAGTGGGAGTGGTGGTTTACTCACTGCTGTCAATCAGAAGTCAATTGTGAGAATTGTGAGTTTGCCAAAGACAGCAGATAGATCTCACCTCGGCATGTGTTACAAAATCCTGACACAGCATGCACAGCAGTGGATGCTCTTAGAGAGAAAGCTGGTTGTTGGCTGGGAATTTACAGGTAAAAAAATTAAGGGAGAAATTAAGGTGAAAAATCTGTTAAAAGCAAATGCAACAAGGAGTGTATATGAGTGTGTGTGTGTGTGTGTGTGTGTGTGTGTGTGTGTGTGAAGGAGTGTATATGTGTGTGTGTGTGTGTGTGTGTGTGTGTGTGTGTGTGTGTGTGTGTGTGTGTGTAAAATAATTGATAATAATAGTAGTAGTAATATATAGTAATAGTAATAATAGTAATCAATAATACTGTCCACTGTTGAGCTATTAAAAAAAAATTATGTTAGTCCTTCCATCTAACGCTCAGAAAACCCTGGACACAAACGTCATCATAACCATCCAACCACCTTCTATATTGGTTATTTCTATGCAGGGTTGCCGGAGAGCCTACAGCTGAACCCAGAGAAACCGGGGGGAAAAGACATCAATTCACACACTGCAAACAATTTCAAAACATATATCTACTGGGGAGGAAACCAAACTACCAGAAGGAAACCAAGCATGGGGGAGGCATGATTTGAAACCCCAACCCCAGAGATGAGAATGTAATCCTTCATCCATCATCATAATCATATGATTCATATTATAAGGATAATGAATTACATATCATAATCATAAACCTTATACTGTCAATATACACACTAGCATGCACACAGATCTAATTTTAAACATGAATACGGGTTCATTCAAGTTCAGCTGCACATCCAGGGATGGACTACTATAACACGGTAATGCGAATTCAGCCAGCCATTGTGAAGACGGTGCACTTGACACTGTACGCTCATAACAACACTTGTAGGTGTTCATTCATCACCGCATGCTGTTTATTCAACACACGATGTTTATTCAACATTGCAAAAATCGACATAACACGTAATCATTGAACAGTGGGATTGTCAATGGACGGTCTTTAAAACAGGCTTTGAATGCACTGAAGACAGATGAGGACGCTTAATCTGTCCATCACGGGCCAACACGGCGGTGCCTGGAGAGACAATATAATGATAAATACGTGTAGAAAAATCAGGATTCGGTCACGTTCCATATCCACAAGCCATGAGACAGGCGTTACGCAGCATCATGTAAAGTACACACAGGGCACCCAGGGCCAGGCCATTGTCTGACCAGCACAATAACTCATGTGTCACGTGTGTCTATGTAGCCTGTGTCTGTATCGAGACTGTCCACACTCCATATTAAATCCTAATATACAAATGACAAATCCTATATTTACAAATTACAGATCAGACCCCACCACCACCACCACCACCACCACCACCACCACCCCCCAACACGAGTCGTAGTTATAAAAGCTATGAAGGCAATTCCGGGACACTTTCCACGTTATTTCCCAACTACAACAGCACAATGAGAATATCGCGGATGGAAAACGGCACCACCGGATACACAGTGCGATTTCTTTTCCGGACAGATCACACAAAGGGTTAAAATAGGCGCGTAAATGTCTTGTCAATGAGCTGGAACTCTCCTTCAACTGTTTACACGAACAACACGCAGGAGAACCGAGCCCGGTTTGAGCGCGCAAAATAACTATTACGTCATAATGTGTGCCTGCAATCTTCAGAGACACGAATTATATATATATATATCAATTTTTATACATAACCAAACGAGTTCCATTTTTTGCAGCGGGGCAGAGCTCGAGCCTAACCGCGCTGTCAGCGCACGCGCTCCGGAGCTCAGCCGAGCAAGTCTCCAGTGTTGGAGTATATGATGAATATGTGTGTGTGTGTGTGTGTGTGTGTGTGTGTGTGTGTGTGTGCAGTGACAGAAGAACTGTGAATGTGCAAAATCTCTGGCACAAGCAGCCTATTATTCCTCCAGCAACGAAGCGACCCGTGCTGAGAAGAACGAGGGGCTCGAGAAATCCCCCAGATCGTGTTTTAAACCCCAGCGAGCCTGATGAGCCATATCGATATTTGGGTAAATAAACACGCTTTCGAAATCAGTTTCGAAATCAAATATATGTAAATATATATGCATTAAAAAACCCAAAGCACACCACAGCAGGCAACCCGCTTCCTCCGTGCTCTCCCTCCCGACACCACTACAGCAGCCCCGTACACACGACAAACACGCCAAGTGTACGATTTAAAGCGAACATTACAAAAAAAGCACTTAAATACAACAGATATTCCGCCGATAAAACTAATAGCGACAAAAAATACAGTTCGAGTTCGAGTTCAGAAAAAATGTCTGTAGAAAAAGAGCTGAATGAAACTCCGCCTTCTTCTTCAGCGGCCTCTCGCGCGTTTGGGCGAACACAAGCGTAGAGCTGGTAGACAAGACGCACAAGGGCGAAATCGGGCCACAATCCGGCACACAATCAGGGACAAAAACATGCAAAAAACAAGTGATATAAAAGCTGTTACCTGCCGTGAAACCAGTCTTTGCAGGCATCGCATTCGATCATGAACTGGGTTACGTCGTACGGTAATCTGCAGATGCAATACACTGGTACGGTCGCCATGTTTAGCTCAGTTCCGAAACAGCGGCGGAGGGAGCGAGAAGGAGGAAAGAGAAAGGGACGGGGGGCAGCACGGGAGAGAAGGCAAACCGACACGCCGAGAACGCAGACCGTCAGCACGCTCGCGCCTCCGCCGCGCACGCTCTCATAGCCGAGCAGGATCCCGAATCACGCACGAGAGGCTGGATTATTCCGCGAGCGCATCGCAGTGCTCCTTTCCTGAAGCGCAATACCGTGTGCATGCCCCCTGGTGACTACACTCTACTGTAGTGCTTCCGAAAAGCATAAGACAATGTAGCGATGTTTCCCCTTATGATAGCGCTCAGTTCAGTGTATGGGGCATTAGCACGGCTGCTCGCGGGAGATTTTTTTTTCTTTTCGGGGGGGTGGGGGGGCATTTAGAGCGCGAGATCTCCCCTCGAGCGTCTGCGCCGGTGCACCGAACGCCAGCTTCATCAGCGGAGACAACCGTCCTCCAAGCTCTCACCGCCTGCTCTGCTCGCTGAGTCGATTTGCTTCAGGGGCTGGGAGGAAACCAAACGCGCTACACTTATGACCTGCATATTGGATCATATCTTTACCAAGCGCTATTAATAACTATAGGATAATTTTTTATTTATATATTATAGAAACGCAATGAGTAACTGAAGTATTTGTGTAGTGCGTGTAGAAGTTACAGGGGAAAACCAAACTACACAAATCCGCGTTTCGTCTGAATGCAAAAAGAACACATTATAATCATGTACTATATTATAATAGAAGTATATTTTTCTCAACCATTTTGCAGACAAGTACCTCTTTATTTCTAAAAAAAAATAAAAAATAAAAAGGAAAAAATACAAAGAAACAAAGAAACAAAGAAATCCCACAGAAATGATCTGTTAAAGTGTAAAAAAAAAAAATTAGATTTTTTTAAAGGCACATACTTTTTTAAAGAAATTTTCATTTGTATTAAGATGTTAACAGTTTACACTGTCGCACAGCAGCTTTACAGAAATATACAAATTCAGGATGTACATTTTAAATGTATCCCATTAACAAGTCAGAGGCGAGGATGACAAACAGAATAACAATAATTTAAGATCATCTGGATGACACCACATATTTAACATTATTATTATTACCTTCATTTGTGTGCAAAATCCATCCTTTAATAATATGGCCAAAAAGTACATATTTTGTAATCTGAATATAGATATATATTATTTTTTAGATGAACGTGCATGTTACTGTTTTTCCTTTCTTTCACTCCACCAGTTGATTAGTGTCTTTACAGTCTTCCAAGGTCAATCCAATGCCTTTCAGAAGATTTTACAGTGAGATCTGCACTTTGCTTTGTAAGCTTTATGTGGCCCAGGGCCATTTCCATCTGTCCTGAATGTTACAAAGATGTTGGAAAATGTCAGGGAAAATCCAATAGGATCAGGAGAAAAATGGCTTTTTTTTTTGTGGAAATTTGTTGACACTGACACATTCCTAAAAAGGGTGTGCACCCTTATGGAGGTACATTGGGCGTGTTTTTTTGTTTGATTTTTCCACAGAAACGTTTATGTTTGTGTGTGACATGATGTTTACATGTTGTGAAAAACTTACATGGTTTAATTTTTTCATAGCGTGCCTAAGTATATTCAAAGTGACCATTTTGTGGCATTTTGCCTCTGAATACCACCAATATAAATTTTAAATGAAGCAATCAAGATGTTATTGAAGTGAAGACTTTAATTTAATTTGAGAGGTTTGACAAAATATTGCATAAATTATTTATGAATTAGAATTTTTTTTTTCACAGTACATCCAACAAAACATTTTTAATATTGTACATCCAAACTATAAAAAGCACGTATAGAATTATGTAATAAACAAAAAATGTGTTAAATGTTTTAGATTGTCTAACGAAGCTACATTTAGGCAAACTCATTACATTCTCTCATCAGATTCAGGGTATAGTCACCTGGAATTGTTTTCAATTCACAAAAGTCCTCAATAGTTCATTTGTGTCATGCCTTCTAATGTGCTTTAGTTGTCTTGTTCAGAGGAATGAGGGAGTACAGAATCAATAGCCATTTTAGTGCTACTTCAAATACTGTATAAATTCATATTATAGCAAGAAACACCCAGTTAAGTAAAGAGAAAGTCCATCATTAATTGGGAAAGTAAGGTTAGTCATTCCAAATAAACTCAAAAACATTAAATGTATTCCCAAGTGCAGTTGCCAAAACCATCAAACGCTATGACAAAGCAGGTTCTCATGATGACCATCCCTGTAGAGGAAGACCAGGAGCTACCTCTGCTGCAGAGAAAAAAAGTTATTAATATTACCAGCCTTAAAACCCAGATATTAGGGAGGCACAAGTCAGTGCACTCTTAGTGCCGGTCCCAAGCCCAGATAAATGGGCAGGGTTTCATTAGGAAGGGCATACAGCATAAAACGTGCCAAATCAAATATGCAGATCAGGAAACAGAATTTCATACCGGATCGTTCGAGGCCCAGGTTACCAACGACCACCAGAGGTATCTTTATCCAACAGGGTACCGGGTGGAAGGGAAGTTAAGGCCAGGAACATTGGAGGTGGATTTAAATTGTTCTTTCATGGTGTGGAAGGAAAGAGAAATGGTGTAGGGGTGATTCTGAAAGAAGAATACAGTGGGAGTGTATTGGAGGTGATAGGGTGATGAACGCCATGCTGGAAGTTGAAGGGGTTATGATAAATGTCATCAGTGCCTATGCTCCACAAGTGGGCTGTGAGATGGAGAAGGGAAAATTCCGGAGTGAGTTAGATGGAGTGGTAGAAGGTGTACTTAGGAATGAACGATTGATTATTGGGGCAGACTTTAATAGGCACGGTCAGACAGGGGTTTGGTGGTGGTTAAGAGGTGCTGGGTGATTGGGCATCTACTGCAGAAGTGATGAGGGAGACAGCTAGAAAGGTACTTGGTGTGACATCTGGAAATAGAAAGAAAGACAAAGAGATGTGATGGTGGAATGAGGAAGTGCAGGAGAGCATAAGGAGAAAGAGGTTGGCAAAACAGAATTGGGATCAACAGAATGATGAGAAACGTAGGCAGAGTACAAGGAGATGCGGCAGCAGGTAAAGAGGGATGTGGCGAAAGCCAATGAACAGGCATATAAGGAGCTGTATCTAAAGTTGGACACTAAGGAAGGAAAAAAGGATTTGTACCTGCAAATTAGAGCAATAAAGGATGGAGATGGAAATGTGTTAACTAGTGAGAAGAGTGTGTTGAGAAGATGGAGGGAGTATTTTGAGCAGCTGATGAATAAGGAAAATAAGAGAGGGAAAAGGTTGGATGGTGTGGAGATGGTGAAGCAGGGAGGATTAGTAAGGAGGAAGTGAGAGCAGCGATTAAGAGGATGAAGAGTGGAAAGGCGGTTGGACCAGATGACATACTGGTAGAAGCATAGAGATGTTCAGGAGAGATGGCAGTGGAGTTTTTAACCAGGTTGTTTAACAAGATTTTGGAAGGTTAAAGAAATGCCTGAAGAAATAAAGAAGGAGTGTGCTGGTACCGATCTTTAAGAATAAGGGAGATGGGCATCCCTGTAGTAACTACAGGGGAATTAAGTTGATCAGTCACACCATGAAGTTATGGGAAAGAATAGTGGAAGCCAGGCTGAGAGAAGAGGTGACCATCCGTAAAACAGATTCATTATTTGCTTTGAGAATGTTGATGAAGAAGTATAGAGACGGTCAGAAGGAGTTGCATTGTGTTTGTGGATTTAGAGGAATCGTACAACAGGGTGCAGAGAGAGGAGTTGTAGTGTTGTATGTGGAAGTCAGGTGTGACAGAAGTATGTGAGGGTGGTGCAGGACATGTATGAGGACAGTGTGACAGCAGTGAAGTGTGCAGTAGGAATGTCAGACTGGTTTAGGTGAAGGTTGAACTGCATCAAATATCGGCTCTGAGCCCTTTCCTGTTTGCAATGGTGAGGGACAGGTTGACTGACAAGGACAGACAGGAGTCTCAGAGGTACAGGGGGGTATGGAGATGGATGATCCACTGTGGCGACCCCTAATGGGAGAAGCCAAAGGAAGAAGAAGAAACCACCGATTACATAAATGCTTTTCGGAATGGCAGACATATTTCAACATCCACTGTTCAGATGAGACTTGCATGAGTCATGCCACAATTGTGGCAAAGATGGTTTTTAAAAAAACAACAAACAGAAGAGACTTGTTTGGGCCAAAAAACACAAAGAATCCACATAAGATCAGTTTAAAGCTGTCCTTTGGTTTATTGAGTCCAAATGTGAGATCCTTGGTCTTATCCACTGTGTCTTTGTTAAACGTACAAAGGATAAACGGATGGTTCCTGAATGTGTGGTTCCCACTGTGAAGCATGGAGGAGGAGGTGTGATGGTGAAAGGTGTATTGCTGGTGACACTGTTGGTCATTGAGTCAAAATTGAGGGCACACTTAACCAGCATGGCTAAAACAGCATTAACCATCTGGTTTGCACTTAATCGGGCCATAATATGTTTTCCAACAAGGCAATGTACCCAAACACACCTCTAGGTTATGTAAGAGATATTTGTTCAAGAAGGAGAGTGATAGAGTGATAGAGTGCTTAATCAGATGACCTGGCATCTACAATCACCTGATCGTAATTGAGATGGTTCAGGAGGATTTGAACTGAGAATTAAGGAAAAACAGCCAACAAGCACTCAACACTTCTGGAAACTTCTCAGGATAGTTGGAAATCCATTCCAGGCGTCTACCACGTGAGGCTAACTAAGAGAATCCAAAGAGTGTGAAAGCTTTCATCAAAACAAAAGGTGGCTAGTTTTATATGGAAAATATAAAACATATCATGGTACATTTAACACATGCTACATAAATCTTTACACATCCTTTCATAGTTTTGAATCACTGATGTGTGTCAGACACTCTAAACCAGTTCTGAAACATGTGAAAACCTGGCCACCAGTAGCCACCTCTGCTCTTGTTTACTGACTGGGACATGTTTACAGAGGCTGTGACCAATGGCGATACCATCAACTTCGAGGAGTACACATCCTCAGTGACCAACTACATCAGCAAGTGCATTGATGACCATCACTACACGCTCCAAATAGAAGCCGTGGATGATCGCAAAAGTGCATACACTGCTGAAACAAAGCTGAGCCTACGGGGCCTGAAAAGCACCATCTGCAACTGAATCCTGGACTTCCTGACTGGGAGACCTCAGTCAGTTCAGATTGGGAACAGCATCTCCAGCACCACCGCTACACAGCTCTGGGGCTCCTCAGAGCGGTGTGTTCAGCCCACTGTTGTTCACTCTGCTGACTCATGACTGTGTAGCAATGCAACAACCGTGGTGGGGCTCATCAGCAAGAACGACGAGTCAGCATACAGAGTGGAGGTGGAACAGTTAACAGCCTTGTGTGAAGCGAACAACCTGTCTCTGAACATTGACTAAACCAAAGAGATGGTTGCTGACTTCAGGAAAGCACAGAGTGGCAATTCTCTACTGATCATCGATGGATCCTCCGTGGAGATTATCAAGAGCACCAAATTCCTTGGTGTTCATCTGGCAGATAACCTCACCTGGTCACTCAACACCAGCTTTATCACCATGAAAGCCCAGCAGCATCTCTACTTCCTGAGAAGGCTGAGGAAAGCTTATCTTCCTCCCCCAATACTGACCATGTTCTACAGAGGGACCATTGAGGGCATCCTGAGCAGCTGCATCACTGTCTGATTTGGGAACTGCACCGTCTTGGATCGCAAGATCCTACAGAGGATAGTAAGGACAGCTGAGATGATCATTGGAGTCTCTCTCCCCTCCATCATGGACATTTTCACCACACGCTGCATTCTCAAAGCCAACAGCATTGTGGATGACCCCACACACCCCTTACACACACTCTTCAACCTTCTGCCATCAGGAAAGCAGTTCTGAAGCATTCAGGCCATCACATCCAGACTGTGCAACAGCTTTTTCCCCTCAAGCCATCAGGATTGTCAACAGAACTGAACCTGAAACTGAAACTCTCTCTCTCACACACACTCTCTCTCTCTCTCTCTCTCTCTCTCTCTCTCTCTCTCTCAACTGTGTATTACAGAACTGTACAACCTGAACTTAACACACTCATTACTCCTCTCCATCCATTCCACCACCATTTATTTATTATTTAACTGTTTACATACTGTTTTTTTGCACCTCTCGACTGCTGCTCCTGCTGTTTCTGCACTGCGTTGTGTTTTAGTTTACAAATACTCTTTGTTCATAGTCCTCTTTTGCACAGAACTGAGTATAGAGTAGGTTTCCTGGTCGGCGCTATTTTGTATTATGCGCATTTGTCCCACACAGTGTCTTGTGTTAAATGTCTGCACTGTTTGCACTAGATGCACTTCATGTAGCTCTGCAACAACAATAACGTAGCACCAGGGTTCTGGAGGAATGTTGTCTCATTTTCACCATGTACTGCATCAGCTAAATATGGTAGAAATATAAAAAGACTATAAAAGCTTCCTGACTTGACTTAAGAGAAGGCTAGCCCATCTGGTGCAAAAAGTATTGAAAAATGCTGGTTATGACAAACATGTTAGAACACACTGGTCAGTGTTCATGCTGCTCAATAGCCACCTGTGAAACTGCCTACAATGGGTGGGTGCATGTTACTTACCTGGGAAGAGATTGAGGCAGTGTGATGCTCTGAGGAAAACCTTAGCCCTTTCACAAGTACCACCCACCTAAACATTATTACATTACAACATGGTGTTATTCCCCAACAACAGTGACACCTCTGCCATACTGCAAAACATTGTTTAGGAACAGTTTAAAAAAAAAATGAAAAATAGTTCATGGAGTTGGTCTCCATATCATTAAGATCTTAATCTGATCAAGCATCTGTGGAAAGTGCTGAACAAGTCCAACCTGGAGAGACACCACCTCGCAACTTACAGGACTTTAGGAACTATATGAAGTAAAACATTTTCAGACTCCACATTCTTACGGTTTTCTAAAAGGCAAGCCTGTACTAACAAGTAACTAACAGTAATTACATTATAAACATTTCTCAAAATCCCAACAACAAAATAACAGGAGACTAAAATCCTGGCTAAGTTTTTTGTTTATAAATAGTGCTATCCTGTAAATACCATATATCCTACAGAAACTAATACCTATCCTGTAAATACTGGGTGCAAGGCAATCTGGTAAAATCTTCAACCAATAAGAAGGATTTAACACAAATGTAAGAAACAATTACTTTGAAGTAGGAGGTGAAAATAATATCCACACACACACTGATGATGTATACTAAAAGAATAGACTTTTATTAAGCATTGTAAGTTGCATTCAATTTCCTTCAAATACATCACACCACAAGCCATCAACAATCACTCAAACCCAACAGTAGATCATTCTTTGACACCCCATGAGTAAGGAAGAAACTCCAATCAACTTACATTAAGGTAGCCTATTTAGTCTTGCGGGCAGGGGGATACACCATATTTCTGATCACTAATGTGCAATGGAAGGCATCAGGAGGATTAGGTGGAAAACTTGAAGTAATGATTCTTATTCAGTACAATAAGCTTTGAAAACACTAAACAAAACACCAAAATGATATAAAGATTACTTGCTTAGGCTAAACCCTCAAATGGGAAGATCATATAATTTTACTGCTTTGTTTCCCAGCTAAGAAAAAGGAAGGGAAAGGGAAGGGCTGATCGTTTGAAGACTGACGCTCCCTCCCCAATATGGTTGGCTAGCTCGAATGCAGAAAACAGCAACAGAGTACAATAACGGATACAGAGATGGGTGAGTATACCAGGGTTAACAATATTTAAAGTGGCTAGATAACATCTGATATTTTGGAGTAAATGCAACAGAGGTCAATAATCACAGAAAATTTAAGGTTAGAGCAAATCAGTTACTGACTAACAGTTAACACCTTTTTAGGACTATTACTGATTATTAGCCTTTTTAAGATTTTGCAAATGGGCACAGTACTGGTAGGGATGGAAGAAAAAGGACAACATGCATAATAGCTACACACCATTTTTAAAGTTGTGAACCATGCAAAAAGTTGCTGAAACCATCATACTAATGTTCTACAATTGATTCAAAAAACCACACTAATATCAATCATTGATGCATGGCAATTCCTGACAAAAAAAAAAAAACAACAAAAAAAAGTGGCATTTGTCGTTGGATCTTTTGCTTTTTTTAAAAAAATCTGATGTTTTAATGCTTCTTACGATGCTAGTAGCATGACGCAGAGGCCATCAGAACTAAGCTGCAGTAGTTTTGTACTAGTTACTTAATTTCCAAACGGTTCTGCACATTTTAGCTCAAGTAAAACTACAGCGATGACCCAGGTGAGAAATGTGTTCTTGCTTTTCTCTTTGTTTCTGGGGTTGTTTTTTTTTTTACTTTTTAAAAGAAAAAAGCATTTACTCTGACAACACAAAATCAGTTACAATGGCAAATATATATGGTGCCAACTATTGGTAAAATGTCTCAATCTATGAGTATAATAAAAAAAACCTAAATAAAAAAAAAAAACCCTGCCAAAAAGATTTTTGGCTTCAGAAATTCGAGCGATTGCAAAATAAAATGTCTGCATAAGCAGTTTGAGACAGGTAATTAGTGAGGAGGGAGTAGACATAACTCCTTATATACTGGTATTATTGTCTAAAAACTGGTATACTTCATATGTCTATGTATTTATTGAGAAATATCGTCATTAACCTGTTCTTGCTTGCTGACATCAAAGAGGGATTAAAAAAATTCATACAGTATGTCCTCATCATTAATTACTTTTTCGGAGAGGAAAAAATGTACACCAACTGTAGGCTTTCCATCTTTCCAGATTTTCCTTAACCCTGAACCTTCCATTCTTCACCCTCTCTATAAAAATAGATTTACTCTTCTGTTTTTAAGACAGCAGCACTCAGAGCGTCGTCTCTGTGGCATTCACCGTCTGTATTTAGTGCATTTAAATGAGGATTCATATTGCACATTTTGGAGTCGTTGCTAAAGGCACTTTCTGGTTGTGTGGGAGCTACTTTGTTCCCATTAAGCTCCGCCTCTTTGCCCTCCACCCCGTTCTCGGCCACAGCAGACTCTTCAGATGATGTTTTACTCTCTGCCTTGGGTTTCTTCCTTTCTTTCCCTATGTCATTGGTGAAGTTAGAGTATGCAGGTTTACTCTGTTGATGAAGGAAAAAAAAAAAAAAACACTTCAATCATTTCAATAATTAACATTATCACTGAATATGTTCACAGCAAATAACTCACAATATGCAATGTCAAATAACTATATAAACACAAATATGAAACACAAAGAAACAGTTCATTGTAATTTGGTTTAAGGTGTGAAAATACACCACTAACAAATTCTAACATGCAAACTGCACACTGACTGTCTAAATGCAACAGCTATTTATGGTTAATTAGAAGTAAAATAATTTATTAATGCTTTTAAGCAATTCAACAATCTACAGCTATTTTGTTCTTAACATTTTGAAATTATACATTAACAAGTTAATGTATATTTATATATATTCACATTACTTTTGTTCATATAGTGTATCAATACTCAGAATTAATTTTACATTTCCAATTGTTTATTTAAAACATGTGAAGGTGTGTGTACATTTTGCTAAGGCATGAACATATCTTACAAATTTGCCACAATTCAGCCACTGCAACCAAAGTCACAGTATAGGAGTAAGAAACGCACAAACAGGAACAACTTGATTAGTGTAACTAACCTGGTGTAATACCTGACTTTTAAAACCCCTGCCATGAAATCTGGTTCCTCGTCCAAAGGTCCTTATTAAAGGGGTTGAAATGACACCTCTTGGTCGTCTATACGAAAGGCAAATAAAATAAAAAAAATTCAAATTCACAAAAATATTTTGGACATATTCAAGTGTGATTGTAAAACAGAAAAGCAGTAATCTTGCAGGGATAAAGTCCAGCATTTCCCTCTTGTAACACATATATACTAGAGCTCCAGAATGAATCCAACTTCATCATTATTACAATGTGACATTCCATGATGATCAAACTGTAATAGGATGTGAGAACAGGGGAAAAATAAAACCACAGAAACCACTTTCACTGCAAACAGAAGCAGTATCTTTACACACAGGAGATATGATTAGTGAAGGACTGCAGAGTAAAAAACATGACAGCACACATTTTGTTTGTCAGACCAAAAACAGTGAGAAAACCAGTTACACATTTGTAGCTCAGAGAAACATAAGAAATCCAAATGCCATGTTTTGTATACAGTTTGCCCAACTAGTGTTTATATTATTGCTAGCAAAACATTTACATCAGCATATACACTGATATATCTCATATATAATATATATAGGAAATATATTTATGTATTTATCCACAGCTCAACACAGACTAAATCCAATCATTAACATGTGAGCTGAATGTGTAAATAAATGTGTCTCTGAGCAGAGGAATCGCCAACTGACATCTGGATATTAGCGCAATGAACACATTTATAAATTTATTAAAAACATACACTGTGTCATTTTAAGTTAATCTTCACTGAGACTTACCCTCTACTTGGTCCTCCAACTGACACCACTTGAATAGGAAAAGAGCCCCGGCCCCTGCCACGCCGAGAGCCTGCCCACTGCCCCACCACTGTGCCAGCAATCTCAAGTTTGCCCCCGTGTGATGGGATAGATTGGAGTCCTGCTCACAAATACATAAGCTAGTCATAAATAGCACAAAAAGAAAAAGTTTAGAGATCTCTCAAATACATTTTTGTTTCCTTTACGCTGGTTCTTATTATTTTTATATTATATTTCACTATGTACAGAGTCAGCTTCTTGACTTGACTGTGCTCACCTGGCATTGCCCTACCTCGCCCTGGTGGAGGAGGCAGAGGAGGAGGTGGGTAAAAGTTGCTGTTGGGGGGGTAGAATGGCATGACGTGTGGTGGTGGAGGTGGGAAGAGAAGGGGGTGAGGAGGCCGAGAGAAGTTCAGACCCTCCATAATACTCTGGCGCATCTTCTCCAGTTTGGCAACCAGCTCAGTCTACATACAAAAATGGGGGGAATTATTGGAGAAGCAGATACGACTGATCAGATTTCCCTCTAAAGAGGAAAGATTTTTTGTATACTGGTATATATATATATATATATACTGTCAGGTATAACTTAAGTTAATTTACGATCTCATAATAATGCTTGTCTACTTTTTTGTCTTTCATTGTGCTTTTAGTGACTCCTGTAACCCTGGAGTGTGTGTGTGTGTGTTATAACTGGCAGAGCTTAAAAGACATGCACGCACACACACACCCATACACATGCAGAGAAGCATACATATCAGTTTGATGGAGAGCAAGTCATGAATCCATGACAGAGCCTTTTTCTGTTGAGTTGTTCTGCTTTGTTGAGTTTCTGAAAGTGCACTGAAGTGCCTGGACTAAATAAACCAAGAAAAAAAAATAAAAAACTCCGCCTACCTCCCACCTGTTTTTTTCTCTTAACTCCCTCACACACTGGGTTTAAACAATCTCTTGTTAAAAAATGTTTTTCAGTACTTGACCACAAAATTTATGCAAATTGTTGGTTATTAGTACCTGACCGTCACAGAGGTCAAGAAGTGAGACCTTCTCTCGCGTGGCCCCAATCAGCTTGCTCTGCAGCAGCTTGCCATCAAAGTACATCCATGGGCAGCAGTGCTCCCAGGGTATTGGCTGACCGCACGTGTCATTCGCCAGCAGTGCCATATCTACACCACACATGAACAGTGCAGCCAGCTGTACACCTCGTGCATCCAAGTTCTCAATCTGAAGACAAGAAATAGATTGTTAGCTCGGAGGACAAAAAAAAAGAAGCACAAAAAAGTGAGGGGCCCAATCAAGCAGCAGCGAAGCACAAACTGCGAGGAAATGAACGTAGACCCAAGCACAAGGGGAAAGGCACACAGTCAGCATTAGCAGCCTACACAACCAGCCAAGCAGCACAAAGCAAATGCATAGACACAAATTCTACACACACATGGGCTGGGCAATACATACAAATAATAATAACAATCATTTGGTGTTTGAATAATAATACAATTATTTTTGTAGTAATAATAAAAAATAAAAAAACACTGCCTTGACCTTAGTGCTAGTTAGTTAGTTTCAGTGTTGCCACGGTAACCTAATTCTTACTGATCACTTTAGTTTCCTACTTTCCCCCAAATCTCCAAATGTTTTAAAAACTACACTAAACTACACCTGAACAGAAAACCTCATTTGCTTTTTCAGTCTAAAGCTGGCCTGAAAACCAGACTCCCCAGGAATGCAGTCAGATCACATCATCTGCTGCTCAATCAGGTTGCCAGGATTGTGTGATTTTTGTGAATACCTGGCTGAGAACGGAGACCATTACTATGTAAAAGCACATGATTGAATCGTTTTCAGTTCTAATAAATTATTTCAATTAGTCAAAATAATTGAATTTTATACGCTAAACAAGGGATTATCACCTATCAAGCATTAGCTAATAGCTATTTTATCATATTGCCCAGCCCTTTAACACACACTCCAGATGAAACACACGCACAGTGTGGATGGCTCTGGTAAGAAGCAAATGTCCATGTGCACTCATGAACAAATTTAGCAATTGAGCAAACACAACCAAAAGCAGCAGGACACACAAACACAAATTTCCCTATATAAAATGTGTGTATATAATATATATATATATATATATATATATATATATATATATATATAAGCTGCAGCCTTTTATTCCCTACAAAGCCAGCTAATAATATTGAAGCATGCTTTAACGTTATCCACATTGGTTTGGATTATGTGGCGCATCCTGGGAAAGTTAACTGCTTTTCTGTGCCAAATGGGCAATTTCCTTTTAACCCAAACTAACCAGAGCCATTAAACTGCACTCTGGTCAGTGTTTTCTCCCAGGACATTCCACATACAACAGTCGCCACACAATCACCTTCAGTTCCTGCAGCTGGTCAGGTTCATAAAGTTTAGGAGAAAGTGCTTGCGCTAGGAAAGCGTCAAGTTCGTTACGACGCAAAATTCTTACTCCTGGCCATTGTAACATAAACCTGGAGCAAAACACAAAGGAGTTGAAATACAACAAATACAAGTACAGGAACCAGTTAGTTCTCCTAAAGCTATAGGCCGGTTTTCTACACGCAGATCAAGTAAAAATGTAGGTTATATAATTCGGAATAAAGTGGACACATCAAAATGACTAAACCAAATATATAATCATTATTAAGACACTTTCATTTTTGGGTGAAGTATACATTTAATCTTCATCTAGAAAACCAGCCAGTGAAATGTGCAAGTCTTGTATAATCACGTGGGTGAACAGCGAGTATCCTCAAGATAAAGTTTAACTGGGATATAGGCCTGTAATTGCGTGTATGTGTGTGCGCGCAAGTTCTCTCACCGCAGTACGCAGCAGAGCACCATGAGATGAGTGGGCACATTGGCAGGGTTCAGCATGGCTGGAGTATCAGACCTCATGCAGGCCAGGAAAGCTCTTATGCGCCGGTTCTTGTCCTCCATGGCTTTGCCCAGCCACAGCTTCTTCAGGTTGGGGCAGGTCCACTCCCGGAAGGAAAGAGCCTCCACCAGCTCAGGGGTGTGTGGTGATTTACCCTTGTAGGCTGCCCACTCTTTTATAATAACAGGCTGATCTGTGATTAGATGGAACAGGCAACTAGAGAGGGTTGGATTTCTGTGGCTGCTGGCGTATATTTACTGTGATCGTTTCTGCCTTGTGCAAGGTCACTTTTATAAAAATGCCTACAATCATGTTACACCTACAGAAGCAGAAAAGCACTGATGAGTACATACAATAAGAGATTTATTTATAACGGTTGTGCAAAACATCCCTGCACACTGATTTCTAGCAGTAAAAAAAACCAAAATCTTTTCAAATACCTTCGACACAATTACATTTCAATACAGCAGCACCTACAGCCCTCAAACACAAGCACCTTGACTTGAACAAATTCATAAAATTAGTGAAATTGACAAAAATCTGTTTGTATAACATTTATATAAAAGAATTATTTTAAATAAAAGCATTTTATACCAATATATTAGATATTTTACAAAACAGGAGTGTTTATGAAAAGAATTGTAATGAGAAGCATGTGGTTTTGTGACGGTTGTTTAATGTAAGCATACTGAACTCCTAAACTCCCCCTGATGCTTTTTGCCAACAACAAGCAATGGATTTGTGTATCTTTGTTTACGTTGTTACAGTATTCTACAGGACCTCCTTCTGAATTACCAGAAACACTCAAATGAAATGTTTATGGTTTCACTGTGGAATGTCTGAGCTTAGAGAACATAGCTGACAATAGTTATTAGTTTGTTTTACAGCCAATGACAGAGGAGAGACAGTATATGATAAGGTCTGAGCTGTTTAACAGTAACACTATAAATAAGTACATATGTATTTTTTTTTCAATCCCCAGAAACAAAAGACATTTTAAATTACACCATATGTAATTTGTAGGGTAAAAACTCTATATTTGAAATTTGACTTAACATTATCACTTTTAACACATTTGTACCTACGGTCGGGTCCAGCAACGCCTTCTCTGCTGACCTGAACACCATCAGAAGCACTGACCTACATTTACAACATTCTACATTTCGGACATACTTAAAAATACATTTTCAAGAAAAGCTAGGCATCGTGAGGTCGGCCAACCCCGCAGATAGCTAGCTTGTCCCTGCCCGGGAAATGGTTTGTTCACCACTTCCAGACCAGTGAATACGAGCGCTACCACTGGATTACAGGCTCTGAGGAGCGGCGAAAATTATGAGTCTGCATCTCTGGTAAGTAGGTTGGATTTTATTTACATTTTTATGTTTTTTTTCCATGTTATTAGACAAATATTGATTCTGAACTGCTCCAGATGATGTTGGTGGCACAGTTGTGGTTGTAGTGTAGAGGTTTGGAGTCTTAACTGGGTTTAATGCTTTGATAAAATGGTATTCACCCTCAATATGTGAATTTCCTCTCTCTCTCTGTAATGACATGCATTGTTATATTGCGTTTTTGTATTGTATTGATGGTTTCTGTAATCACAACGTGATAGTGGTGGTATTAAGAGGTGGATTCATTTGGGTAAATCCCCACTGAAGGTCCAGGTACCAAATGCACGGCTCGCCACTGCACAGAAATGCAAATTACTGTGTAAATATCAGTACCTGTAATCACATACACACTGGATAAATCGGTGCATCTGCTATTTACTGCAATGTAATCAGCAAATGATCCGGACAGCAGTATACAGGCCAATCATCAGATACAAGCCAAGAGATTCAGTTAATGTTCACTTCAAACTAAAAAACTATAATCGCTGTGGCTTTGATTGTGGATGGTTGTTGGTGCAAAATGGGCTGGTGTGAGTATTTCAAAAACTGATCATCTCCTGAGGTTCACACACACAACATTCTGTAGGGTTTACACATAATGTTGTAAAAACAATAAACATTATGTCTGTAGAAAGTTAACAGTCTGAAACCCCTCGTGTCTGAGACAGATGAGAAAAAAACTGGTCTAAACTGACAATGCCAATTACTCTTATATTAACAACTGCGGTGCTACAACAGCTGAAGACCACATCAGGTTCCACTCCTGTCAGCCTCAGGCTCACCCAAACTGTGAGTTTAGACCTGTCTGGTAAGTCAAGGTGTTTCAGCCTTTGCGGACCTTGTGAACACAGCATGTCTTACTGTGTAAACTCTAGAGACTGCTGTAAACAACATCGCAGGAGATTCCAAAAAAACTCATGTCAGCTCATGTGGTACCAACAAGCAAGCTAGGATCAAAGTAAATCTTTTCTGCATTATGATGTTTGATGTAAAAAATAAAAAAATAAATTTTATATATATATATATATATATATATATAAATATAAATAAAACTCCTGACCTGTATCTGCATGATTTTATACAGTGCTGGTGCCACATGATTACCACACGCTGGAATAGATATGCAAACTACACCACCATCAATCTATAATATACCAGCACATGTCTAAACCTGATCCAGACAACATGTGTGCTACATTAGAATATTTCTGACAACTGTAATTAAACGGTAATTAAATATAATGTTTGCGGTGTATTTTTGTCGATGCTACTTACATTCAGGGAGGCGATTTCTTCTCATTGCAAGCCTCTCTGCTTTCTTTTTAGCCTCTGCCAGGCTAAAGAGCACACCATAAACATACTGGCGGATCGGCCGGTACAGCTGCACGGCGGATGGCAGCTCCTTATTAGCTTCATCTTCAATTGCAACTGACAATTTAATCTCTCCCTGCAGGTAGAGTTGAAAAACCAAGCTGGCACTCAGTTATGAGAACATGGCAAGAATGTAGTCTACAGCTACATGAGGATTCATCAGTTTTTAATCCCCATCGCTTGAACATGTCTCCACATAGCTAAAAAGATTCTCCTTATACTGAAAGCTCATGTGTACAATCTGTAGCACACCTTAGTGAGGATGTGGTAGATGTAAGGGTGCATGAGGCCCTTCTTGTGTCTGTGTTCAGCTACTCGCAGCACCTCAGGTGCCACCAAAGGCAAAGGAGGTGTGGTGATGTCCATGTGGTTTCTAGTTGGCATTGAGAGCAGTGAGGGGATCTGGGCATTGACTCCGTGGTGACCTCCGATCTCTATGCCTTGACCCAAAGGGGAGGTCACAGAGGGGTCAGGCTAAACATAGATAATGAGCATACCATTATGTGAGAATAAAATAGCACATTATCATTATTAAAATCACATTATAAGCATCTGGGGAATATTTTCATTTGCTTTAGGGAAATCACCCACTTTATTTTGGTCCTCCAGGGCTCCTTCTGGCTCACTGTTCACCTGATCACTTTGTTTGTCCCATCCTTTATGGTCACTTACATGACTGGAAAAAAAAAAAAGAGCCGAGTTTTTTTAACACACACACACACACACAGTATCTCATAAGTGAGTAAACCCCTCACATTTCAGCAACCATTTTAATATATCTTCTAAAGGGACAATACTATAGAAATGAAACGTTGAGATATTTTAGTAGCCAACGTGTAGCTTCTATAGTAATATAGATTTACTGTCCTGAAAATAACTCAACATAAAGCCATTCATTTCTAAATAACTGGCAACAAACGTAAGTACACACTAAGTGAACATGTCAAAACTGTGTCCAAAGTGTCAATATTCTGTGTGAGCACCATTGTTATGTAGCACTGCCTTAATCCTCCTGGGCATCGAATTCACCCGAGCTGCACAGGTTACTGCTGGGATCCTCTTCCACTACTCCATAATGTCATTATGGAGCTGCTGGATGCTAAGACACATGAAGCTTTTCCACCTTCCACTTAAGGATGCCCCACAGGTGTTTAAGTTCAGGTCTCGAGACATACTTGGCCACTCGATCATCTTCACCTTCAGCTTTTTGAGTAAGGCAGTTGTCATCTTGCCAGTGTGTTTGGGGTTGCTTTCATGTTGAATAACTGCTGTTCAGCCCAGTTTCTGAATGTCCATGTTTTCCTCAATAAAATGCATCTCCCCAGTACCTACAGGACTCATGCAGCCCCAAGACCATGATTTTACCACCACCATGCTTGACTGTATGCAAGACACTATTTTCATGGTACTCCTCACCAGGGTGTCGCCACACATGCTGGACACGATCTGAGCCAAACAAGTTCATCTTAGTCTCATCAAAACACAGTAATTCATGCTCTTGGACAGGTTGTCTTCAGCAAACTGTTTGTAGGCTTTCCTGTGAGCCAGCTTTCTTCTGGGACGACAACCATGTAAACAGACTTGTTGCAGTGTGCCGTGTCTGTTCTGAGCACTGACAAGTGGACCTTCCACTTCTGCAACCTCTAAAGCAATGCTGGCAGCACTCATGTGTCTGTGTTTTTAAGCCAGCTTCTGCACCTCACACACAGCACAAACACTCAACTTCATCGCCCCTGGCGAGGTCTGTTCTGCATGGAACCTGTTTTGGAAAACCTCTGTATGACCCTGGTCAGTGTACTGTAACTCAGTTTCAGGGGGTTACCGATCATCTTACAGCCTGGGCATCTTTGTGAACAGCAACAATTCTAATTCTCAAATCCTCAGAGCGTATTCACCATGAGGTGCCATGTTGAACATCCAGTGGTCAGTATGAGGGAATTGTACTCAAAGCAACTAATTTTAACTGCTCTGAAAAAGACACACAAATTTGTAGGGTCCTGTCAAGCAGACAAAAACATGAACATGATGAAAAGGACATGTGGCTTTGCATGTTGAAGCAACATACAGCTGTTATCACGTAGAGTGTACTCACTTTTGTTGCCAACTTTTTTGACAATAACGGCTGTATGTTGAGTTATCTTCAGAGGACAGTAAATCTGTACTGTTATACAAGCTGCACATTTCTAGTATTTTCCCTTGAGAAGATATGCTCACACAGACACACAGACACACAGACACACAGACACACAGACACACAGACACACAGACACACAGACACACAGACACACAGACACACAGACACACAGACACACAGACACACAGACACACAGACACACAGACACACAGACACACAGACACATCTCTGCTCTCTGATTTGCTGTGTTGAACCACATTGGGCCAATAATCAACGGATTTCCAAGAAACTAATATTGCAGAATAACAGATTGAGGATGAGCTGAGAGCCTTTTCTTTCTGCAAAAATCCCTCCAAATCTGTACAGTTAAAATCTACCTATTTGCTCTTACAATCTAAAGCACATTCTATCTATTTAAAGCAGCATGATGTAAAGGTAACTCAATTTCCCAATGATCTTTATTAGATGGCATCCTAATTAATCTCTAGAGCAAAAGCAGAAAAATAACCCTGCATGATATTTGAAGAAAGCTCTTTGCAGAAACAGTGGTAGTGGCAGGTTTCTCATATGTTTTACTACTCACTTGGCAGTGGGGCCCGTGTTCTCCTCGTTCTCAGATGATGAGGAAGTGGAAGAGGCATTGAAGAAGACTGGCTCGGCATGGTTTGGAGAAGCCCTCTCGTACAGCGGCGTGTGCTGCTTACCTCCGTGTGGAATGTTGCTGAAGCTATTCTGATCAGAGGACCCTTTAGCCACCAGTCCAGAGGAGTTCTGCTGGCTCTGAGATTGAAAAGAAGAAATCAGCAATATCAACTGCCTCATAGTAAGAAGCGAAACTTAATAATTGGACATCTTGACAAACTACAATTCAAAGCTAATTTGATTAATTGTGTCTCTTTTATAAAACAATTTTCAATGGCACTCTATAAAATGATGGCTACAGCATGTGCAACCAAAACCAGTGAACAGTCTTCATTGCAATGGACCTGGTAAACTTTTGTCTCTCTAATATACAGTATGTGACAGTACTGCTTGAAGAGTTGCTGTTGAGCATGAAAAGCTGAGAACTAGTTACTTTTGGTATAAATGACTTTGACATTTTTTAGTTCTTTGTGTCCTTTAGTCTGATCAAATTTTTTTATGTTCTTCAGATTTTGTTTATCTTCAGATCTGCTAACTAAATCCAAATGTATACATAACACACGCTTATTATCCAATTCTTTTACTCAAATGTTTTAAACTTGAGACCAATAATCTCATTTTCATTAAAATTACATTCCCTAATTAATCTGCAGTTCAGGAACATTCAGTGTGAAGAGAGAATAATCAGGTTCATCACAGGGCACCATGCACACTTTCAAACATTTACTCCGAACTAGGGGTATTTTAATGTATTCTGGCTACAATGACGTATTTAAGAGATTAGAAACAGGAAACAGGAAAACCCAGAGAATCTGACGTGCTTTAACTAAAATAAAGATATAATTTTGCTGTGTCTTTATTTGGGAAGCATTGTATAGAGTTGCATTATCTAATGGGCAACAAAGCGTAAGATATGATGTATAGGCTGTTAAAAGAGACTGCATAAGCCAAGCCATCAAATATGATTTAAACAACAGTTTTATAACATCTATTTGTCTGTGCAGGCTTTGTACAAAGGGTTCCTAAGGAATAGTTCCCTAACCTCCTCTCCATCCAAAAATGACTCAGTAGAGAAGATCTCAACTGCATTTGGCCTACTGTTTTTGTAGTTCTAACTATTTACTGTGCTTTCAGCAGTCTCATCTAAGAATGCAAGCCTGGCTAGTGTCCTGTTCCTAAAGCCACTAACACTCACTCAACAAGCAGACCTTGGTCATTGCACAAAATGCCAAAGCATCCAGTTGCAAAATCATAAAAAAATTATTATAGCTTTGTTATGGGTGGATTTTTGTTCGACACTGGCCTTTTGAAGAATTAGTGTATAAAAAATACACTAAAAAATAAAAAAATGTAATAACAATTAGTCCAAGAATGCATTTGTGACCAATGGCTGTATTCTCTCTTGTGTACATTAACTCATCACTTATGAGCAGATGTCTGTAGGTGGGGCATGAGTGTAGCACTTACCACAGGCTGCAGCGGGAGGGAGGGCTGCGGAATGTTGGGCATTGGTGTATGTGCGTAAGGTGGCACAGTTTCAGAGACTCCGAGCCGCTTTGGTCTGGCTGCAGGAGCACACAAAAAAAATATATCCTCTACTATTTAAATGCAAGATTATTCTCACTGTCAAAATCAATTAAAATACAAACCCTTATCCAGTAAATGAAGTTTACCTCACCCCCAACTATACAACCTGCCAACCTTTTTACCCCCTTTTTCTCTGTCATTAAACACTGCACCTTTCTTTCCTTCTCATTGGCCTTAAAATGTGGCTTCTTCAAATTGTACAAAATGATGAGTTGCTCATAAGGATGAATGAATATTGAATGTAGAGTTAAAGCAAATCTGTAGAATTTGTAACCTCATGCTTTATATGTACCTGCTTTTTATGAGCAACTATCACCTTCAACAGTACACTAATTTACTTCTATAGTATAAAGTCTAAAGGCAGTTTGGGGAGAGTCAATAGAGATATTTCTAAATCATGTTATAAAATCTCAAGAGTTGGTCTACATTTTTTTGGGTTATGTGTCAGCTACCAATGTAACAGATCAGTGTTTACTTCACACTGCTATGTTAAAAAAAATGTAGACCAACTCTTGAGATTTTAAAACATGATTTAGAAATATCTCTATTGACTCTCCCCAAACTGCCTTTAGACTTTATACTATAGAAGTAAATTAGTGTACTTTTGAACGTGATAGTTGCTCATAAAAAGCAGGTACATATAAAGCATGAGGTTACAAATGCTGCAGATTTGTAAATATATTTTTTGAGAATGTTTTGAACTGTTCTGCACCACACACATTCATTCCATGGTCCCATGGAATATATTCTTATAACTTTGAGACCATGGAATGAATGTGTGTGGTCCAGAACAGTTCAAAACATCCAAAGAATATATTTACAAATATTAATATATTAGTACATATAAAAAGTACAAAAACAGCTCGAATAAAATCAAGATTTATTCAGTGCTAAAAACTTTGTAAACCAAGATCATAAATATAATTTAGTCCCTTTGTCCTTTAGTGAAAAAAGCTATTAAAATTGTTTGAATGAATTGCCATTGTTTGCACACAAGCAATTTTGATTCAAGAAGCCATTCTGAACAAGTCTATTTGTATGCATGGGGCATAGCAGCCATTCCAAAGTGCATACAAGGTCTGGGGGCTAGTGGGAAAATTTCAAGCATTACTGAGAGGTCTGAGGCTGGGAGACTGCTTAGAAAGACAGAGACTATCTGTCCAACCTGGACTTGAGCAAACCACAAAAAGAAATGCCTCTGCAGGAAAAAGACTTAGACAAGCATTGTGCAGAAAGAAATGGCTGGAAAATGATAGCAAACAAAAGCTTACCGTTATAGGACTTGGGGGGTTTACTGGCAGCTGAGTAATACTCCACTGCCTTTTTGAAGCGTACAAGTTTGTCGTCAGTCCTGGACTGGAAACCACAAACAAATTAGGTTGTATCAAAACGTAAGGCTAAAAGAAAAGATACATTTAAGAAATGAGCGTACCTGGGAGTGCTTAAATATGTCTTTAGCGATGGCTTCCAGGTCAGTGACATCATGCAAGTTGCGCACGTACTCTGCCACAGCCCTTATAACGACATCACAGGGAGGAAGTACCAGCTGATGGGCACGTACCTAAGGCAAAAACCAACTAGCCGTCAGATTTAAAGACCCTCATCTTGACATGTCTTGAATTATTCATAACTAGTAATAATGCTCACTGAACTAGTAAAAGCATCAGCCCGGAGAGCCAATATTCAAGAAGTCAATCAAGAAGTTACCTGTGTGTGTGGTGTGTGTATATGTATATATATATACACATATACACACACACACACACACACACACACACACACACACACACACACACACATCCATCCATACACCCACACCAAATGGAATTTGCTTGCATATGTTTTCACCTCCCCTGACCTATTCCACACATTATAACCATGAAAAAGTGCCCAATAGGGGTTTTATCTCATTTACCACCCATTGATTAGTAGGGGGGCATATTTGCATATTTATTTATTCATCAAAGAACATTAAAAGTTTTTTTTTTTTTTAACATAGAATTGCTTCAAAAATGTGTAGCTAAAATAAATTCATAAATAATGCAACTAGTTTCAATTAAAAGTCATATAATGTGCATGATTTGAACATAAAGAATATACCTGGAATAAGCTTTAGTCATAATGGGGAAAACATGAATCTATCAAAACAAAGTTTTAGAAATGCATTAGGATTTATTTATTTGGTTTGTTTTGTTTTACTACCATCTGCTTAGAAGAGACTTTTCAACAAAAGTCAGGTGTTAGGCAGGAACAGCATCAGTAATTGAAGCAACTAAAATGCAATTATACTTTTTTTTTTTTTACTATTTTACATTGATTCATTAAGTCCCAGGTTATAGCTATACTAAAAGTAATAAAGTTCAGGGGGTGGCACTTAAAAACACTGTTTTTAGGACTAAAAGACACATTGGTGTTTATGACTTTTTAAAGTGATTTCACACGGTCCTCCATAAGTAACATCCCAGACCTTATTTCAATCTGGTTGCCAAAGAATCAGAGTACCAAGGCTAAGTGCAGAGAGAATCTAACACGAGTGCAAGTCTTCTTTTCAAACTCCTCAACACTTACAGAGACTCGCTTGGTTTTATCGGTGTATGCAGCTTTCAGCATGCAAAAAGCAACGGTAATTCAAGAAGAAAACAAAAACAAGACTATGAACAGACATACCCTTGTTTTTGAGCAGATGATTACTGTACCTTCAGGGATGCTAAAGGGTGCTCTGGGCCAAGTAAACTCCAATGAAATGCAGCAAGATCCTCATCAGGCAAAATGTGATTCCCTGAAAACAAGGAACACATCACCACTTTTTCAGCACGGGGCAGATCTCCAACAATACGTTCAGGATCGCAAGCGACAAATCACTCTTCAATTGTAGCTTTTATGATCATGCAGTGACCGCTGTTGTCAATATCCAATGTCAGGAGTTCTGGCTACATACACTGACAGCACAATGATGCTGACAGCAAGTGGAATAACATTTTAAACTAGGTTTTCACTAACAAATTTTGAAAACGCATTATTATTATTATTATTAATATTATTAAAGTGACAATGTCTAGATGAATTCACTAAGGTACCATAGGGGCTGCAAGGGTGCGTCCAAAATTAGCATATTTTTAAAATTCTGTTTGAGTTCTGTTCCGTTTGACTAGTGTGAACACAGGGTAACATGAGTAAATTGTTAGCTTCAGAACTCACTACTGATCAAAATCACTAAAACCTCATTTCATAAACTTGAGCTTACCCAAGAGTGAAGCAAAAATGACAAAGCGATTTGGATTGAGGTCCAGCTGCTTGGCAACGTCATGCATCAGGTATTGGCTGGTGGTGAGGCTCTTGCCGTTGCGGCTGAGTTTTAGAGCGTGGGCACTGAAGTAGTAGGGGATGTTGCACAGAGCATAATCAGAATCATAGGCTACCAAGCCATGGAACCCGTTCTCTCTAAATAAAGCGATTACTTCCTGGTGATGATCCTCAATGCTCTGCACAACCTGGAGAAAGAAACAAAGACTATTAGAAATATTTTAAACTACGATGTGTAAAGTACAGAGGATACTTTCGCAATCCCTAAATCATTATAAGCATTGCAGTTAGAAATTCTCAGCAAATTTGCTTTGAGTCTTTATATTGCATTAAAATCATAAATTAACCACTATTAACATGTAAACAAATCTTTGTTACAACACTTAGCACTTTATTTCTAAGATTACTAAGATTTATTTTATAATTTAAGTCCAGGTTTAACCTAAAATCTATTCAGTGATCTATCGGTTTACGGTTTTCTACAATACCCATAATGGTGCTCGACTACTCATTGAGAGAAATGTCAGTGGGATTCAGACCTTGCTTCATTACAAAACTAAACGAAGAGATGCACCAGGGCTTCAGTCTGTTCAGCTCTCTCGCCTCTTCCTCTGTCCACTCTGCTCAAACAACAGCTTCCAAGCTTCAGCTCTAAAGCTAATACTGCCGTCATCACCCTCATGCTCGTAATCTCGTAGGTTGCGAACAAGGCACCAAATCTAAGATATATCTTGAAGCATGTATTGTGTTCTGGATCTTTGTATCCAGATAATAGCATAAAACGAAAATATCGTTTCGAGGAGAAACACCGAAACCAGTACAAAACACTGCAAAAAAATATATTAATTATATAATATAAATATAAATTCTCTTATATTAAATAAGCAGATGAGCAAATTAACATGCGAATCTAAATTTATTTGTGCTGATGTTTTGAAGATCTTCACTACTCTAAGTCGCGGATCTTCACAGTTCATCCTCCCCTAATCTGGGTGGTCTGTTTTAAGCTACTGGTTCTGAAATGTTCAATCTTTTATTATCAGAAATCTATTTTTCAATATTAAAAATCAGGAGCAATAAAAAAAATATCACACAAACCCAAAACACTTCATATATTTAAGGATGTAGAATTAATTCTGATCACAACTAAATAACAGTCCCACATGGTTTAAACGCGTCGTGCCAAGAGAGAACAGGACTTGTTTCTTTTTTTAAAAACAGCTGATTGATTAAACGCAAAACATCAGTAGGGGTTTTTGGGATTCTGTATCTCCTGAACCATTTCAGGGAAGCGCTCAGGAGCAGGGCCTGTTTGCAATGTGGCTCCGCCTCCCGGGTTAAATGATTGACATTTGTTTGGCCTATCAGAGTCCAGGGTTTCCGACAGCCCTGACGTTAAGCGCCAGCGTGCAGCCAATCCGAAGACAAAGGAGGCGGGGCAAACTAAATAGTCTTATACTAAGGCGATATGCTCAGAATGGAGTCTCTCCATTGAGACAAACTAATGTTCGTTTTAAAGTACACGACATTAATGACACATTGATAATAACATGGCTTTTTACTTGAAAATAAACACATTTTGCCGAACAGAAACAAAACCGACCAATTCTGTAAAGTAATTTTCGAAAAGGTTGAAAAAATAATCGAGCTGTCCTTTTTTTGAAAAAGAAAAAAAAGGAAAGGTTAATAAATAATATATCGGGTTTTTAAAAGAAAACTTTATTATAATCTGATAAATAAAACGCACGAAAAAATGATCTATAATTATCTGTGTATACTGAGCAGGCTGTGTATTTGAAGCAGGCCCGGATTGCTAGCATGACCTGAGGAGAATTAGCCGCTCCTGGTGTTCAGATAACTGACTGGACTTTTGACAGTTGCATTGATTGAAATGGAGTGAAGGTGGATTTCACTGAAATTATTTTAACATATTAATATTATTATATACTTTAAAACGTTTAACACTGAGCCTGAACACATCATGAGAGAAATTATAGCATAAATAAACAGCCTCTAAACAATCGTTTTGATCCGCGCAGTGTAGGAGTCGCTTTTAGTTCGGATAGAAAAATGATTATAAAAGTCAGACGGATTTTATTTCCACATGCTCGAATCGATTTGTCTTGGAAAAGAAAATGTCCTACACGAACTGTCAAGTTATTTACTGCAAAACAAATGTTGTGAAAGTCTGTTAACAAGTGGCAGTCAATCGCCTGATCCGGTCCGCAGCTTCAGCCGGTCAGTTTGATAAAAAGCTTTATGAAGCAGGATGAACAGATATAATGCGATGGTTTTTCATTAACTATTAGAAATCGGGATCTTTGGTCAAAAAAAAAAAGCTGTCTAATGGAAAACTGGACACAAAAACAAGGAAAGTGAGGCAGCTGCCGCTCTCGGTAGATTAACTTACTTCAATCCGGAACCGGAGGAGCGCCAGGCGGATGCAGTGCGCCATACAGACGGGCGGCAGGAACCAGACTTTGGGCGGCGGAGTGCCCTTGTTCTGGACGTGGCTGACGATCTGCTGCGCCGTCTGCCGTTCGTTCACCTGCCGCTTGACCCACTCGTGAAGGCGGCCCTTTTCCAGCGCGCCGTTGAAGCACACCTGCAGCTGGATGTTGCCGCTGAAGCAGGCTTTGGCCAGAGCCGCCAGGTAGCCGAGCATGTGGTTCCACTGGCCGCCGCCGACCCAGTCGGTGTAGAAGCCGCCGTAGAGCCGGTGCACGCAGTTCTCCGCGTCCACCAACAAGCGCAGCGGGCCCTGCGGCGGCCTCTGCCTGCCGCCTCCCACCAGACTCCCCCGCGCCAGCTTCTGCAGCTCCACCGGCACCACGGAGCTCGGGCAGTTCTTCTCGATGTACTCCTGAAAACCCTGCACGCCCATCACTGCTCTCTGATGAAGGGAAATTACAAACCAGGGCACAAAGTTTGGGGAAGAAAAAAGCGAGGAGTTCCAAGCAGCCTTTGCTTCACTCTCTCACCTATGGTTGGGGGAAAAAAAACAACCTAAAAGAAATATTGCCAAGGATGGAACTGATGAGTCCGAAATGAATCAAATCGTGTTTGTTAGAAATGCATTTGATGTTATTTTTGGTGAGTTGTGGGGGATTTTGGTTCATGGCCGCTGGCCGCCATGTGCAGTCCTATGGAGCCATGTCTGTGTGCTTCTGGAGCGCACCGAGCCGAGCGGAGAGAGGGGGCGCGGTGACGCAACACATGTGGGCGGGGTCTGATTTTACACGTCACGAAGGACCGATCTCAAACGGCGCCCTAGTGTTTATACCAGCGCACTTTATGTGCTATAAAATAATAGTTTCGTCCACACCCAATAGAGTGCACTATGCATCAAAATTGGAAACGCAGACTGAAAACGCGGTACTAAAACTCTCCCTGACTCCGGTACATGTGGCGCTTCAGGACATCAGTTAGCCTGGGGTAATAGTTCTCTCACAAATTATAAGCTTTTCACAACAAAACATCTGATCTTAATATGAATAATTAGTACCTGGGCTAAGAAACGATCTTTTTTTACTAGTGTATGTAATACAGCTGCTATTATTGCCACATTATTTAAAATTAAATATGCAAAAAGTGTAAATATGCAATGTCTGTGTTTATCGATATGCACAGTGTAGATTTCTAAAGACCTGTAAAATGTTGTTTTTTCTCAGTTTAATTAGATTAAGAAATCTTTCGGAAGATGTCATAATAATAAATTATTATTGTCAGGAAACCGACAGATGGCGCCAACGCTTTGTTTGGAAATCACACTTGACCGGACGTGACGCATGCGAGCCTATTAGTTTCACAATGAGACATGTGGTCGGTGTTGACCACTAAACAATACCATGAACCTTCTGCTCGTATCACATAAACCACACAATGATGTACACTGACGATATATACTGAGATCAGGGGGGAAAAATAAGTGCTGTAAAGGGGCTTTTACTTGTCACATGTACCTTAAAGCACAATAAAATTCTTTCTTTCCATAGACCAGCAATGTTAGGAAGCTGGGGGACAGAGCACAGAGTCAGCCATGATAGAGTGTAACTGGATCACAGAGGGTTAAGGTCCTTGCTCAGGGGCCCAAGAGTGGCAGCTCGGTGATACCAGGGCTTAAATCCCAACTATTCAGTCAGTAACCCAGAGCCATAACAACGGAACTACCACATCTCAGCTACTACTGCCCACATCCCTGAGCTACTAACTCCTCCCAACAGAGCTTTAGGCTAATGGTATCTATCCTGAATGTTAATGTATTTATTGATAACACTTTTGTATATCGGTGTGGATAATGATGTCTGCTAAATGCGGGAAATGTAAAAGTCTGTACAGGGTAATAGTGGATCCATTGTCGATCCCAGAAACACTAAAAATACACCAAGCACAATCTAGGGCAATTTATGCTAGCAATGTACCTACAGGCATGTTTTTTAGGAGGAAGGAGGAAACTAGAGAGCACAGAGGATGCACAAAAACTGCACACCGACAGTAATCTCAGCTCAGGATTGAATCTCGGATCCTGGAGCTGTGACATGACACCATTTATTTAAAACATATTCATTAACATTGAGGCCATTCTGATGTGTGATTTGATTTTTATTCCAGCACCTGCTACTGATTATGAACAAGGTATTTAACAGTCAGACATAATTACAAATAAAGTCTGAAAACTAGCTATTCTGCTTAAAATGCAAAAGTCTGCATTTCCCCTTTACTCAGTTCTGGTGTATGAAAATGTGAATAAAAATACCTTTATGTTGCAGCCTATTTATTATCAGTTAATCTTTCCACCCATTAAACATATTTTATTAAAATATTTTCAGTTGATATTTTCATGGTATAAATACCAATGTTTTTAATGAGATGTAAAATGGGATCCGATGATGAGAAGTGGTAGCTCAGTGGCTAAGGATCTGTATTACTTATTACTGATCGAAAAAAGCCCTAGTATCACCAAGCTGCCACTCTTATGCTCTTAATCCTCAGTGCTCCAGGGGTGCTGTATCATGACTGACCCTCCACTCTTATCCCAGCTTCTCAACATCACTAGATATGCAAAAAAATAATTTCAATGTGCTGTAATGTATACGAGGAAAGTAAATGCATGTATTCGCACCGTGTACTGTGGCTAAATGTAAGTGTTTCACTTTAGGGATCTTTCCTGTTCTTTGGTAATTATTTTCCATTAATTGCACCACATTTATTTAGCAAAACTGGTTATATTTAGTTGAGAAATACATTACAGCCAGAAATTTGGCTAAAATTATTGCAGTTGGTAAAATCACAGCATATAATTTTTTAAATAAAATGTGACCTCTAGGATGTAAATATTAAAACTGGCAATACAATTTGGTGAAATATATTTACACAATGCTCAAAAAGAGACAGAAAGAGTAAACCATCACAAAATCAAAAAAATATATGTATAGTATATTGTCTACAATGTACACACAGTATCTTTCAGTTACCCTTAATGAAAATAAGCAAAATTGATATAAAAATATTTCTAATTCCAATGCAATAAGTAACATTTGTGTTTAGATATACTTTAAATAGTTTTCTTAATTCATTTTGAATAAAACGTTTTAGTTTTTGTTTTGTTTAGTTTTAAATAAAGGTTAGAGGTGCTTTGGAGGGCTCTTGATCCTCTCCTCTGTTAGAAACGTTAATACATTTTCAATGTAACAAGTGACAAACTGCTGCATGTAAGCCACACTTATATTTATTCTCTAGGAAGTGGGAAGAGGTAACGCCAACGCTCACTGTGGCAACTGTTTTGTTTGCATTTATTTAAAATGTTGCTTAATCTAAGTCACTTTGGACATATTCTATTCTTGAAAGAAAAAGTAATCTCATTTATTATTAATTAATAATATCTACTGTTATAAAAAACTGCTCTAATGTGAGTGAGTTTTGTTAAAACAAAGCTAAATAGTATAATTATTTTGTCTAATGTGTATCTTATATAATCATCTTTACGCCTACAACATTTTAACAAAAAAATAGTGCACATTTTGCTTAAGTGAAAATAACAAACCCTATTTCTTGTTAGCTAGCTCCTGCAGTCTTCTCCTATGCATTTAGACAATGCCACATTTGTATGCTGCTTATGGAACATGCTCCAATCTTAACTTGAGACTAGTGCAAGCCTAACAATATCTCCACTTACTCTGGTATTTTACTGCCTCTACAGTGTTTCTTTAATAAATATGAATTAGACATAGCTAAATGTGCAAATTGCACAAAATGCTTTGCTATTTGATGCCAAACAGTTTGACATTTTTCTGGCACATTTATAGAAGAACTGATGGACAATCAAAATGGGAGAGAACAGCACAATTGCAGAACATGTGGAAATGTTTCTGGCTGAAACCTTTGATAATACTGTTGTCCTGTCACAGAACCCTCAGGTATCCAGAGACATGCGAAAATGGTGTGCTCTGTGAGCCAGCTCTTTAGCAAAGTCCTGTACTTCCAGCATTGCCACTTGGTCAGGATAGTGCAGTGCTGCCTTTTTGGTAGCCACTGCCATTTGCTTGAGGAGGGCACACAAGTGGTTACTTTTTTGCAGGATTTCCTGATTGTCCTTCCTGCTCTGGGCTTCAGAAAAAAGGGTGTCTATTAGCCTCTGGCCCACCATGATCACCAGTTTACTGTGGGATATGAACTTCTCAGGGGGCTGTTGTTCCTGCAGGCTGGTAATAAACACAGCAATGGCCTTTTTGATGGCCCCGAAATACAGACGGCAGTGGCGGGAAATAACAGGCCTGCTGGGTTGTTGTCTTGTGCTGTCAGCACATGTAGGCTCTGGTTCAGAAGCCTGAAAAATAAGCATAAAAGAAAACATTGAGAGCTTCCAGAACAAGGTTTTCTATTTTTTTTTTCTGTGTGTGCATTTGAGTAAGTGTGTGTGTTTGTGTTTGTGTGTGTGTGTGTGTGTGTGTGTGTGTGTGTTTACACCCAAACCGGATGGATGCATTTGTAGTTAAGAAAGAAATGAGCACTTGTGATGAAAGTGTGTTGACCTTGACTTCCGGATTTCACAACAATTTTGCAAGCAAACAAAAATTATGGCCAGGGATCCCAATGATTTTCATGTCTGCTCTTGTTCAGGATACATAATTGGCACATATAAATGGATAAAATCATTACCTGTTTTCTCTCATTTTCTTCAAATTCACTGGTGTCTATTGCTTCACTTTGCAGTTGCTTTTCAAAATCTGTCTTCGTCTGTAAAAATGATGTCAGACAAAATGTTTAGCTGATTTGTTGAGGCAGATATTCAGATCCTTGTAACAATTTATGAAAATCCTGGTTACCTGAAGTTGTACATAATCCTCATCTCCCTGTGTATCTTGCATTGGATCATGTTTGCTAGGGCTTTTTCTTGCATCTGGCGGACTGGTGTTCTTTGGCATTTCTGGCTCTTTTGGTGAGTTTCTGAACAGAAGCTTGCTGTTGGCGTTGACAATGGACACCAACCGTTTCAGGTCTTCAGGCAAAGTGCGAGCCACCATGACTAAGCGCTCCAGCTGATCCGGAGTCTGTGATTGCCTGAGATCCTGAGCCAGGACATCCAAAGACCAGCCCAAATCACCTAAAGCATCCACTGATTTCTGCACAATCAGTCCAGAGTCCTCTACAATAGAGAGCTGCTTCTGCAGCCTGGCCTGCAGGTGAGAGTCAGTCAGCCTCTGTGCATTACCTCTGATATCCAGAGCAAAGTTGAGGAACAAAGTTACTGAGTTGGCCACATCCTCTGAAGCTGCACGAATCTGCTTCAGGTGCTGGTTAAGGTGTTCGCGGTTTCTCCAGCGGCTACTTACAAAGTCCATGAGCTTGGATACAGCCTGACAGACTGATTCCTGGAGTTGCAAAAGCCGTTGGGCTGCTTCCTCTGGGGACAATGTGACCTCCCGCAACGGCTCTGGTGAGGGGGATCCACACATAATAGAGTCACATGAGCTCCAGGAAGAGCTGGAGGTGGTAGAGGAGTTGGACACTGTGGAGTTTCTTTGGTTTTCGGAAGTAGACACACCTTTGCCATTCTTTATCTCGTTTTCAATAGGCATTATTCCCCGCTCCTGTAGTTCTCTGGACAATATAACCTTTCTGCCCCATGGTGAACATCCATGAGGATGACCAGGCCTTTGTGCAGGTTTACATTCCAAAGGTTTAGAAACTCTATATTCCAGAGGTTTAGAAACATCTTCAGAATCACCTGGGTTTACATCTTTCTCATTTGAGAGCATTAGACCATTCAGAATGGTTTCGTTTTGGTGGATGCTAGGTGGTACATCATAGATGCTTTCTTTGCTTGGTTGGATCGAGTCTCCTTTTTGTTGTGCTTGCTCACTGCATTTTGGGATATCATAAAGCAACCTGCTAGGGACAGTTGCAAGGCGGACACATGTCGGTAGAGTGTCATAGAGTTCCTTTTCACAATGTGCTCCTTTGGACGGTACTGTGCTATAGAATCCACGGCCACTGATAGGCTTTTCTGGTGCTACAGGAACATCATATATCTGCTCAAACTTCTGTGGTTTAAGCAAAGTGCTGTAGCTGGAACCAAGGTTTAGTTGAATCTCCTTTTTAGAAGGTACAGGAATGTCATAATTGGGTTCTTTGGATGGTGTTGGTGGTACAGCATAAATCTGTAAAACATTAAGAGACCTTGATACAACAAAGTGGTAAACTGTTACCTTTGTAGTAATCATACATTTTTATTGCAAATATTAAAGACAAACTATAACTGAACACTGTTTTCTGTACATACATTTGCCTCACATGGTTTGCGCACACTGTTGTCCATGATTTCATATGTCTTCTGTATGTTTGTAATTGAAGCTCTCCGATATGTAGGCCGTGGCGTTGGTGACTGTGTTTATGGACAGGAATATATTTTAGCATAAAAAGCCAATCATTAAAATAAATAAAATATTGCATGACAGTGTTTGTGACAGATGCAGTGATATTGCATTGATAATACTCATTAACCTACTTGTTACATTAAGAAACAATTATGACACTTCTTACCGTGTACAAATAGCCTTTTCTCCCAACCATAGGAACAGCATACATATCTGCACCAGGACTGGATCTATCGTCTTTAACCACCTTTAAAAAAAATCTTAATTTCAGCTTTATATCATAGAATTTGTTTCCTTTAGGGAGTCACATTAGGAGCTGTCTTTGGGCACATATTTCCCAAGCTCAGTGTATGTGCCAACTTAACCCAGTTCTCTAATTAAAGCCACAAAGCACATTCACTAGAAGAGAACTAATGTAAAGGTAATTATTTTCCCTAAAGCATTAGGGGAAATCAGCAACATGTGGCCTTACAAGCCCCACCCACAGCTGACACTTCCCTATCCCTCTTTTTCCTTCTGCTGGTTGTAGTTAATGATGTCTGCAGTCTGTCCTCTATGCTATTTTATGAGCCCATAAAGATGATCATGCAGAGGCCATGCCAGAGCATCTGCTAGTGCTTTATCCAGCAGGGGTCACCACAAAATTGCCTATTAACTTACAATTGCCTTGCTACCAGGTATTTCTAAAGTAAAATCTGATCACCCTAAAAATCTGATAGACCTTGTACTAGCCTTAATACCAAATTTCAGCTTCTAAATAGTCCACATCACATTTTTGATAATTTGCTATTTATAGTGTACAAAGGTACTAATCCTGTCAAAGTTAATGGTTTCATGTTTATTTATAAAAACATCCACCACGTCAACATGAATTCTTCTTAAAAAAAGAATACCTTATTTATATATAAGTATAAGTATACCTTGTTTAGAGAGCTGTGTCTCTCCAGTGTTTTAGATTTCTGTGGGAAAAGAACAGGACTGTGCACCATGTTTGTGGATGGCACCTTGTAGAAATGCTCCATGACCTCATAAGTTGAGCTGGCTTCAGATGGACGTGGGATTTGATAAATACTCTCGGAGGGTGAGAGGAGCCGCAGCCGATTGGCCGGTGCAAGGCCTTCCCGGCCATGCAGAGAGCATTTCCACCAGCCCACACTGCCCTCAACAGTTTGCTCTATCACCACAACAACATCACCCTTGTGGAAGGCCAGTTCATCTGGGCTTTCAGCAGTGTTGTCATAGAGCGCTTTGGCGAAGATGGTCTGGGGAGAAAACGTGACATCATTCACATTCACATTCGATACAAAACTCGACACAGAGAAAATGCACAGGCACAGGGGTTAACGGAGACGCTAGTGCCCTCCCGGGTTAGTAACAATCAGCAAACAAGGCCTTTGTGTAAAGATGATAATTGGCCCGGCCATAGCTAGGCACTACTAGGAATGTTAGTGACTCCCTCGATTCTTTGTGGCCAGAAACAGAGTTGTGGCTAGAAACAGAGCCTCACAACATTTGAAGTCATAGCCACGTAATCCTTCCTTGGAAAACAGCATCTAAAATCAAGTCTGTTCATAGACACTCCATTCTGAAATGTCTGCTGCTTTTTCATTAATTTGTGTTGACATTCCTTTTTTTGTTTGTTGTCTGTAATCTTGTTTCTCTGAAAGTCTGACTGTTCAAAAGTATATCAACATAATAAGGTAATTACGTTGCAACTGGTTTTACTAGCTAATTCATGAGCATGGCTTTTGCTTCCTGTCACATCATCCGTTGGAGAAATAAAAGGAACTCCTCTCCCCAGTACTTCTCCAAAAAAAAAGCTCATTTATATTTTATAAACCCCCAGAATGACTGCAGTTGTAACATTAAAAGCATTATAGCTGTATCATAAGAAAACAAAAGTAAAACAGGCCAGTCCAATACATTCATCTGTAATTGTCATTCAAATTATTGTTCTGCTCTTTATTCAGAAACCTATCTAAAAGGTTATGCAGAAATACACACCACCACCTGCAAATCCTAAATTCAGCACAAACATATGCCACATCCAATGTGCACCAACACACGCACACATGTACATGCACACACACTTGCGCACACGTCCCTTTAAACCAGGTCCCATGTGTTCAGAAATTCCTCAGCAGCAACAGTTACACACACTAATACACTCTGCTGTCTGCTTACACCAGTGTAGGGTGTAACATTTGTAGCATTTGGTGATTTATATGTGAACACCTACTTGGAATTAAAAAATTAAATCAGAGAAAGGGGTGATATGAGTTCACTGTTAGTCAGGTAAAGCAGCTATGGAAACTATCTAAACTGTTTGTGTGTTACGGTGAATCATAGAATAAATTACAAGGAAGTGATGACATGTTACAGCAAAATTAGCGGTGGTCTCAATCGTGGAGTTCTCTACCCACTCTGTCATGTGTCATGCTGTTCACAAGCTGCTCTGAATTCCTCTTTTCTAGTTACATCCGCTGAAAAAAAATACTATGTTCAAGTATTCAATGTACCCAATGTAAGTGTGTTTGTGTGAACATCTACTCATAGGGTGGACAGTGCTAATCTGCTTAGCCTATCCTCACTCCCCACGCGCGACTGCCTTCCTTCCTTAGTCGTCAGCCTCCTGCTGATAAGTCCTACCAGCAGCCCAAATTGGAGCTGGCTTTTTTTTGTAGATGAATCTTTAACAACAAAGGCTCTATTGAGCTCAGTAGGCTGACATGAGAAGCACCTGTTGTACCGCACTGCTTTTAGCATATGAATCACCACTATCAACACCGCTACACTGTGACTCATGCGACAGGTTTCAGGTGGTGGATAACATGTCTCCCACAAAAAAAAATGTATTACACAAAAAGTGACAGAATTTGTAATATGCTGCCACAGTTTTAGATTTTAGTGTGTCCTATTTACAAAGCATTGCTTAACTGTTATTTGGAGATGCAGTGTGTGTGTGTGTGTGTGTGTGTGTGTGTGTGTGTGTGCAACTTATATACATTCGCAGTATACTAATGCTGACTGAGAACATTTCTGTGCGTGTTTGTGTGTGTGTGTGTGTGTGTGTGTGTGTGTGTGTGTGTGCGTGTGTATATATGTTTGCCATGAGTAACCTGTTCCCATTCAGCTGTGAGGTGTTTCTGCACATGTGTGTTTGTGCGGATGAAGCAGAGACAGTTGGCCTAAACTTTCCTTCTGCAGCTGTCTTTCTCTCCCTCTCTCTCTGAGTCATATGGCCTAATAAGTAGGTTATAGTGTGGTTAACATGAGAACTATGATATCATGCTTTGACACTACACTAGTGTGTTTGTGTTTCCTTTTTTCTAATCTAATTACAGCTTGCAATGCACTTGTGTTTTAGAAGCATCCTGTAGAAAGGCTGCATTTTCAAAATCCACTATACAGCAGTAAGTTTTTCGATTTTCTTCTAACAAAACACTGTGTGTGATGTGTGCAGAGATGACAAGCCTCAGCAAAATGTTGAATGCATGACCATGTATCAAAAACTATTCAAAAGCTGCAAAAAATGAAGAATTTAGCCCAGATCTTTTAAGCATGAGAAAAGGGAGATGACCTGCGATTGGCAATTTGCAGTATCTGCAATTTACCTTTTTATCATTACCTGTTACGACCATTATTGTAGCCATTACACTTTCTCTAGCCATTTTATTTTATTCAGGGTTGAACTAGAGTCAGAGCTTATCCTGGGAATACTGGGCATGGGGCAAAAGGTTTTTTTGTCTGACCCCAAAAGAATATTTTTTTCCACTCACAACGAAACTTGTGAGTGCCTGAATGCCTGAGCATAGGGGTGATTCCTGCATCCTAAATTTATATCAACATATGTAATGGGAGTAAGAAAATTCCTGGGCAAACAAGGAGTAAGATAATAAGGATGCAATGCAAAGAATGACAAATACAGGATTAGGATCCTCACTTTTATGAGAAAAGCTTCAAGAGTTATGTTACGAATGGTCAAACTGTGCACCCGACGTCATCCAGATCAGCTATCTTAGGAACATAAATTAGGTTAAGGACAGAAGATGCTGAGACTTATGGCCCCTTCAGGCCCCAGCATGTCTGTGTGACTTGTCTTATTAGCTGCCGTGGTATTTCCTGTTTCTGAACTATGACGGGTATCATACACAAATGCCATGTTTCTCAGAGTTTTCTGCATTCTGGGTCCTGTCCCTCCAATGACAATGAATTCCCGATATTTAGAATCGGAAAATTAATGCTGGACATTGCTCAGCTGCAGGCTTCCTTTGCAGACTGGACTGACATGATTTATGATGTTTCCATTTTTCATGACGACATGCATAACGCACAGAAATGAGACATGCAAAAGATAAATGGCTACTAGTGCAGACCTGGTGTTTGCAAAAGGTGTAGAAAGGCGAAATGAAGTGGTGGATTATAGATGCTTTCTTGTAGATTAGAGTTTATCCATAAAATGCAATTCTTTGAGTAAGTGGGCATTCTGATCACTTATTGGTTCTTGTGGTTTTGCTTCAAGTTGACTTCCTGGACCTGATGCCTTATGCTTTTGCTGTGCATTCAACCTCACCACAGTTCTAACCTCTTCCTGCACACATGCTTTCCACAGAGAAATGAAAACGTGTGAACTACAATCTGAGCCACAAATATTATTGCCTTATAATTTGACACATATATGCAGTATATATGATTTCTTGGCAGGATTTCAAAAGAATTTTGAGTTAGTAGACAGTTAGATTTAGAAAAGACTAAAACAAAAATAATATCCGCAGCAGACAACTAATAATTATCATTTTAGATTAAACATGAGATCATGACCATGAAAAGATCTAAAAGAAAAAAGATCCAACCAGTTGCCAGTAGAGTTTGTCTGTCATAGGCAGTTAATAATATTATATATGAGAAAAGCAATTTTCAAACTGTTAGTTATTAATGATTACATTTTGCAGCTAGTTCTGAGTGCGTTGGTCGACTCAAACACAATAACTATTAACAATGGTTAATATAAATATTTAAAAATCCAAATAAATACAATGTATAAATATGAGTACAGGATTAATGAGATCGAAAGTGAAAAGCCAGAAGGTGTGTGAACATGCAGCATGCAGGCTAAATTTTAAGCATGGTTGTACCACAGTGTGAAAAATTATTAGAAGAATTCAAAAGAAACCTTTGGGACATGTGATGCTTATAGGATAAAATTAATTAAATGGTACTACAAATTCTACTCATCTAATATGATTTTCGTTGGATTCTAATTAGCTCGAAAACATTCACCATGATTAACAATTAGCCAAGTTAGACAGATGCAAGAAATCCCAGGCAACTGATGTTACCAGCGTAATCAGTAGATTGATTTAATTGCACAAAATGATTCACTGGTGTAACAAATGCATAAGAAATGCATAAATGCTTAAATGGACATCCTTGTAATTTCCTGGATAAATAAAAGCTAATCAGTGTTAATATAACTAACTGTTCAGTGTAGATTTGAGTTTCATTCCCCGTCAGGATAGCACAACCGATTAGCAGAGCTGCTAATATGACTAAATTCATGACTATAAACAAGTTGAAGTAGAACTCCTGATCTGATTAAGCCATTCACTCTGACCCCTGACTCTGACATTAGTACCAGCTGTTTACTAGGACACTTGCTGGATTACACACAATATCCTACAACTATAGCCTACAAAACAACACACTGGACATACAGACAAAGATGAAGACAAACATCTGAACACCAGATGTTCATACAGGAATCAGTTTAGACACAGATCATTTCAGTAGTTGCTAAATATACCAAAGGATGCAGTGCATTCATGTGTGTGATATAACTGCAACTGACGCATGAATCATGGAAACTCATACATGGTAAGAAAAAGATGGGAAATGAAAGTAGTTGCAAAAGTACTCAGTAATTTATTTCATGAGGATGCAATAGGATGATTTTAATCTTTGTTGACACACAGAAATGTTAGACTAGAAAATTCAAGGAGTATAAACTGATAGCAAATTAAATAACTCTAAATTTTTCATGCTTCTATACGATACTATACAAGCCTAAAAGTGCTTAAGACAATTCAAATGAACTCTTATCTGTTAAAAACAACAATCAAACATTCCAGACAAAAATTAAATAAACAATTCTATTGTCTGCGACTTTTTTATATCAGTCTGATAGAGCAGCCTCTGCCTAACATTTGGTTTAGATTAATGATTTCCCCCTGTCTGCAAGTTGATTTCACAGTTTCTGATGGAAAGCATCTAGTTAACAACACTCATAAAGTCTCAGTCTCAGCATTCTCTCTGTCTAAGCCACAGGATCATATTACACTGCACTAGTTTGGGACCTAAACAAGGCTGGAAGGGGGTTGTGGGGAGATGAGGAGAGGGGGTTGAAAGAAGGTCAGTGGGGTGCCTGGGCTCACAGAACATCCAAAAGAGTTATATACTGACAGCTGAAGGTCCAGGAACAAATTATGATGCTCATAAAGTATAGAAAAATACATATTTCTATAGTCCTTTAAAATGAGAATGGAGTTGATTAACCAAAAGAAGTCCTATGTTTTAGTATTGATTCAGCCAACAAAGCTTCATATTATAATGTAAGAATTAGAGGTATTGTGAGAAAAAAGTTATTCAGTTGTGTATTGGTGGTTTAGGGATCTGAATGCACAACCTTCCAGGCACTAACAATTCTGACCTGTCAAAGTAAAACAGTAAATAGGCTGCAACTCTACCTGACATACCCACAAGCAAACTATTAGTATTGAATTAAAAATAAAATGTGAATGATCAGGTCGGAAGCTGAATTATTCATTATTATTATTATTCACAAAAGAGTTCATTATTTCTTCTATTCAATTTTAAGCCAATTCAATTCCCCTGGAATTCAATTAAAAAACCATTCTTTCTTCTAGTCCATAATACACTTTAACACAACTACAATGTATCAGGTTCCCATGTCTGCAGCAAACACTGGCTACTTATAGAAACAAATTATTGTGAGGTACATATAGGTTTTAAAGCTGTTATTAAAGTTGTTACAACAAAGTCACAGCTGATATATAAACCTTTAGGTTTCATATGTAAAAATGGTTCAGGTTTTTATGAAAAAATAAATAAAAATAAATAAATAATAAAAATGTATAATAATAATAATAATAATATATCTCTCTCTAATTCTCTTTCTCACACACACACACACACACACACACACAGACACACACACACACACAGTCTGGGACTAGACTTTTAAGGGGCGGAGCAGAGAAGCATGCCTCTATATCATATACTCTGTCTAGCAAACGTATGTGAGACGTCATTCTCGCCACTTTTCAGCTAAAAACCTCAAGATCTAAGTTGTCAATCGGTGAACTCCGTCCTTGTGGTAATTATTTCCTTTGTGAAAAGCAGAAGTTAGCCTTCTGAGTTCTGATTGTTTCAATACTTTCCAGTATTTGTGGAAAATGTTGACAGTATTCTGTTTTGAAATGTTACATTCCGTGGGAATTTTTGTCCTGCTTTTGTTTCGTTGGAGCTCTGTGTCTGGGTGATTTATTTTGATGGCTTTATTTTAAAGCCTTGCATTCCCAGGCATCTCAGCTTTGCTGTCAGGACACACACAATGAAACAAAGTCTTAAGAATGACCTGCTTGGGGGGGGTGGGAGGCATAGAGAGGAGACATTAGAGGAGATTTTACTCTGACAGACTGATGTGTGAGCCAGTGTGAGACACACACTTTCATTTTCGTATTTACTCACCAAATTCATTGTGTTGACAAGATTGACATGCATTTGTTTATTTGACAAATACTTTATTCTGAGACGATTTGGTAGTGTGACAGAGTCTAATCCAGGAGAGAGCTGAGCATTTAAAGCGTAATGGCATTCCTGGGATTAAAATATATAACCTCATTAAATTTACTACAGAAACATAACCGCTAAGCTCCCATTGCAAAACAGGAAAGAAAGCACCATATATCAGATATCAGATATATCAGAGTTCTAAGTATCAGTAAGTATGACTTACTTTGAAGTCTGGCATTAATCTCAATAAGCAACTCCTCAGTGATGCATCTCTGGTCTGTACAAATAAAGAAAAATCACGACAACGACAACTAACTGCAGTCCATCTGTGATTTAAAGTGAATGTAAAACATTAAAGTGTACTATAATGATGGCTGTAAATTATGATTTTTTTTTTTCAAAAACAGTTTTATTTTAAGTTTTTTATTCCTCCTATAGGACAGAAACAAATCACATTTGTGTCTAGTTTACAATTTCATGTCAGGTGATTAATCTAATGTTGTAGAAAAGTAATTCCTGAACCAAGAAATAATTTGTTATAAGGAGTTTTTGGTTTACCAGCTTTAAACAGTTGGTTTTGGTTTTTGGTATACCAGCTTTAAACAGTAGTATAGGTCATATTTATTTATAAGTCAAGTCAAGAAGCTTTTATTGTCATTTCAACCATGTATAGTTGATGCAGTACACAGTAAAATTAAACAATGTTCCTCCAGAACCCTGGTGCTACATTAAACAATATAAAGCTACATAATAGAAAACACAGAGCTAAGGACTAAAGTAAGCGTCCTTGCCACATAAAGTGCATCGTGTGCAACCTGGTGCAAAGAGTGCAAGACAGATAGCGCTGCCAGTAAACCTACTTTATAAAAACAAAAGTGTGTGTGCAAAACAGCAATAGCAGCAGTCAAACATTTGTGCAAAAACAGCATGTAAACAGTTTGTAGTAATGGAGTGATATAATATGGGTGATGCTGAAGGCATGGATGTGTGAAGTGAGTACGAGTGTGTGTTGAGTCTGGGTTGTACAGATCAGTCACACAGTTTAGTCACACATTTTGTGTGTGTGTGTGTGTGCACATGAGTTTTAGTTTAGTTCTGTGTTGAGGAGCCTGATGGCTTGAGGGAAGAAACTGTTGCACAATCTGGATGTGGCGACCCGAATGCTTCGGAACCTGATGGCAGGCGGGTGAAGAGTGTGTGTGACGGGTGTGTGGGGTCGTCCACAATGCTGTTGGCTTTGCGGATGCAGCGTGTGGTGTAAATGTCCATGATAGAGGGAAGAGAGACTTTGATAATCTTCCAGTGTGGTGGTGCTGGAGATGCGTTTTTTTGATCTGGAGTGAATGAAGTCCAGGATCCAATTACAGAGGGAGATGTTCAGGCCCAGTAGGCTCAGCTTCTTAATCAGGTGCTGAGGGATGATTTTTTTGAATGCTGAGCTGAAGTCTATAAACAGCATATGAGTCCTTGTCCAGGTGGGTGAGGGCCAGATGAAGGGTGGTTGAGATGGCAACGTCCGTAGATCGGTTTGGAGGATACACGAACTGCATGGGGTCCAGTGAGGGTGGAAGCTGGGTCTTGATGTCCCTCATTACAAGCCTCTTAAAGCACTTAATCACAATGGGTGTGAGTGTGACAGGACTATAGTCATTGAGGCAGGAGACTGTATAATTCTTTAGCACAGAAACGATGGTCGTCGTCTTTAGGCATGTAGGAACAAGGTCGCTGCTCAGGGAGATGTTGAAGATGTCAGTGAAGACATCCGCTAGCTGTTCTGCACACTGTCTGGTCCAGCAAACTACTGTGGGTTAACTCTCCATAAAGAGTTTTCCTCAATTCAGCTGTGGTTAGACAGAGCACATTGTCACTCGGAGGAGGAGTGGTCTTCCTCGCTGCCATGTTGTTCTGCACCTCAAGCCGTGAGTAGAAGTCGTTCAGTGCATTTGGGAAGGAGGCATCACAGTTTAAACCAGGAAACACCAAGGATCTAGTACTGGCCCTCTCTCTCCATCTTTTTTTGCAATATGACACTTTAACTCTGGACTTGAACAGCACAGTGGCACTTTATACCACACCATACTGAACATGGACACTTTAAGGACAATCACTAAATCACTTTAATTTGTACTGTCAATATCTACCATACGCATCTATACATATATTTTCACATATATTTCATATTTTAATTTATCTATACTCCATTTTTTTGTTTTATTTTTATCCTTAATTCCATTCCTTTTTATGCTTGAATGCTGGACAGATGTAAAAAGCATTTCACTGCATGTCATACTCTGTATGTACGTGTATGTGACAAATAAAATGTGATTTGATTTGACTTGGACTTTACCTCAGAGAGTGTAAAAAACTCACCATTTACATCAACAACAAACTGATCAGTCAAATAAGACCTAAGCCAGGAGAGAGAGCTGTTCCCTTTATACCAACACTATTTTGTAGTCGAGCAAGGAGGATATTATGATCAGTGGTGTCAAAAGCTGAAATCACCATGATGACCCAAAACCCTAATCAGAGGTCAATAACAGGCCATATACCAGTTTAAACAGTGTTATTTCTATGCTATGATAATTCGCTGGTGGTCTAGTGGTTAGGAGGTGGCGCTCTCACAGATGCAGCCCGGGTTCGATCCCCGGTCAGGGAACCAACCCCAGCCACTCTTAGTGCCGGTCCCAAGCCCGGATAAATGGGGAGGGTTGCGTTAGGAAGGGCATCCAGCGTAAAAATATAAACATGTGCCAAATCAAACATGCGGATGATCGGCTGTGGCGACCCCTAACGGGAGAAGCTGAAAGACAGTTATTTTTTTTATTTCTGTGCTATGATAAGGCCTAAATCCTGACTGATACATTTAAAAATTATGTTTTTGAAGAAACTTGCAAGCAAGGAATCTAGAGCACAAGTTAAGGGTTCTGATCAGGAAATAAAAGAAATTAATTTACAATTGCACCTCTGTTATTTGTTTGTGATTCCTCTTTTAGTCAGGCATATCTGTGCAGTTATAGAAAATAGCATTAAGCAGTTTCTATACTTAAAACTCTGTAACCTTTATAAACACCATTAGCATGTGTGGAGATAAAAGGGGAAAGAGGCAACATCTGTGGTTGATTATGTTATTTTAGGGCCAACAGGCATGATAATTTCCTCTTTCAGTAGCTTGCGTGTGGAGCAAGAGAATGGCTGCAAGAACCAACATGTGCAGACTTATAAATATGACATATATTAAAGTCATGTAAGTCTTCACCGAAAATGCACTGACAAGTATATTGAAACCAAAATGATTGTTATAAAAAAAAAAATAATAATAATGGTAAAATGTATTAACTGTTGTAACCCTATGTCAACCTATCATCAATTGCCTGTGTTTATTATTATTAATATTATTATTATTATTCATTTTTTGAAAAAAAAATTTTTACATATTAAACAATTAGTTGGGTTCATTCATTTGATTGGTTGAGTGACATTGTTTATTTTTACTAACAAACAGAGAGACAGCCAATAGTCGACCTGTCCCATAACTCTAGACTACAGTTTCATCACTGATTTGAATCATGCTGTAAACCTTACATTTTTAAAAACATATTAACATAGTATTGGATGAGTAAATCTCTATGGGCAAAAACTGCATATAAAGCAATCCAAAACCAAGATAACAAATGAGGATCTTGAAACAATTATAAGGAACTGCATTCTCATTGGCTATTTAAATACATTTACAAATTAGTATCATTTTATCATATCAATATTTTTTTTTATTAAACGTTATTCCAGCAATAATGCACTTTTTTCAAACTGGCAACACTTTCATACTATTAGATATTAGTCAGTTCTCAAGAATCTAGAATTAAGAGCTGCATGATACAAGTTGTACATATGCCAAGAATTTAGTCTAAGTTTAGTCTATGTTAAGAATATGTTTATATCTAGACACAGTATACGGTCCAAGATTGTGGTCACCTGACCAATTACCCAACTGTGCTTCCTGTCCACTCTCATAGGAAGTTTTTTTAACTATAATTTGGAAAGTTTCTCTGGGGATTTGCCTATTTACCCATTAGCATGGTCTGGCACAGAGATTGAATGGGTAGGCCTGGAGGACAGTTAAAGATACAGTAAAATATTTGGGTTTGAGTTCAAAGATAAACAAATAAACAATAGGTCAGAAGTTCAGCTTTTTTACATCTTCTTAACAGTTTTGTGTTAATCAAATTAAAACAAGCTACTATTTGTTATAAACCTTCTATTTGTGTCCCAAAATATCCTAGAAACGAATAACCCACTGGTGTACTAACAAGCCGACATCAAACAGGTTGGCCAAGGTCATTGACATAATCAACAATCTCCACAGGGCAGGGATTTAAGGATCCCAATCCACTGTTCAAGAAAGATTTGGGGCAGAAATATCTAAACCGTACAACAATAGGTACTTATTAGAAGAATATGGGTGCTAGATCACAAATAAATTCACAGGGGGCTACAGACATACAACACACAAGTATAATAAACAAGACTACCCTTTACCAAATTAAGGTAAATGGGTGGAGAAAGCAAAGATTTTTTCCATGAGCTGAAACATACAGTATGAGCTCATAGGTGAAATACGGTGGAAGAAGTGTCATGACTTGCCCTGGCATGGCTGCTTCTGGAACAGGTTCAATGATCTTTACTAATGATGTAAGTCATGATGGTATCAGCAAAATGAATAGAATAGCCTTTATTTGTCACATATACATTAGAGCACAGTGAAATTCATTCTTCGCATATCCCAGCTTGCTCAGAAAGTAGGGTCAAGAAATGACCCAAAACACACTGCCAACACAATAAAGGATTTCATCAGGAGGGAAATGTGGCCGGTTTCAAACTGGCCAAGTCAATCAGTAGAGACTCCCACCCTATTTACAAGCCTAATTCCAAAACAAACTAGACACTGTATAACATGTAAATAACAACTGAATGCAATAATTTGTAAATGCTACAACATTTTCAATACACAATAGAACACAGAAAACATATCAAATGTTGAAACTGTGAAAATGTAGCATTTTAAGGAGAAAATGTGATCATTTTTAATTAAGGGGGCTACAAAAGGCTGGAAAGGTAAGTGTCACAGTTAAAACAGCTGACGGAACATTTTGCGACTAATTAGGTAAATAACCAATAAAGTTAATAGCATGATTTTTTATTTTTTTTTAAGAGTGTCTTAGAGTGGAAGAGTCTTTCAGAATTAAATATGGGTAGCGTTTCACCTATCTGTGAAAAACGATGTATACAAATCTCTGTGCTTAAGGAACAAGGGCAAACATTTGTATTGGATGCCTGTGATCCTGATAATTTATGAATGGAAATCAATACATGGGCACAAAAACACCTCCAGAAATTATTGTCTGTGAATAGAGCTTGCTGTTTCATCAACAAATCCAGGTTAAAGCTCTATCGTGGAAAGAAAGAATGAACATTATCAGAAATCCTTTAGGCTAAAGCTTATTTAATATGGACTCAGGTAAAGTGGGAAACTATTCTGTGCTCGAATAATTCGAAATGTGAAATTATTTTTGGAACCTATGAACAGTAGTGGTTCAGTGGTAAAGACTCTGGGTTACTGATTGTAAAGTGAAAGTTTAAAGCCCCAGCATTGCCAAGCTGCCACTGTTGGGCCCTTGAGCACGGCACATCCTCTAGGGGTGCTGTGTCTTACTCTACCAAGCTGGGATATGCCGAAACTAAAATTTTCCTTTGGAATTAATAACGTAAAAAAATAATCAGTACTCAGTTCTAAAGCCTACATCTCTGATAGTATGGTGTGGATAGCACATCTGGAAAGACCTTGCCTGCAGTCCAGACCTTTCACCATTGCACATTTATGGTATGTAGCAGATACCTGTATCCATACCCTTATTACAGAGTAACTCATTCATACAACTGAGCTGCTCAAAGGCCTAACAGTAACAGTAACAGCTGGGCAGTGCTGGAATTTGAACTCACAACCTTCCGAGCAGAAGTCTAATGTCTTAACCACAAAGCTACCACTTCCCTTATCCCAAAAACAAACAAGAACTGAAAGAAGTTAGAAAAAAAAATGAAGTTTTCTTTATGTTTTTTCTTTCATATTCTCTGGTTTGATGCAGATATTGTAAGCAAGGGATTTGCAACTCATAACTGTGGGTTACTTTTGCTTACATAAACGGAATATTCTCAAGGGACAACACTATAGAAATAAAACTTAATAGAAGAAGTATAAACGAGAAATGTTAGTGTAGCTTGTATAACAGTACAGATTTACTGTCCTCTGAAGATAACTCAACATACAGCCGTTATTGTATAAAACGCTGGCAACAAAAGTGAGTACACTCTACGTGATAACAGCTGTATGTCGCTTCAACATGCAAAGCCACATGTCCTATTCATCATGTTCATGTTTTTGTCTGCTTGACAGGACCTTACAAATTTGTGTGTCTTTTCCAGAGCAATTAAAATTAGTTGCTTTGAGTACAATTCCCTCATACTGACCACTGGATGTTCAACATGGTACCTCATGGTGAATACGCTCTGAGGATTTGAGAATTAGAATTGTTGCTGTTCACAAAGATGCCCAGGCTGTAAGATGATCGGTAACACCCTGAAACTGAGTTACAGTACACTGACCAGGTTTATACAGAGGTTTTCCAAGACAGGTTCCACTTAGAACAGTCCTAGCAAGGGTCCATCAAAGAATTTGAGTGTTTGTGCTGTGTGTGAGGTGTAGAAGCTGCTTCAAAAAACAGACACACGAGTGCTGCAGTGTTGCTTTAGCGGTTGCAGAAGTGGAACAAGTGGGTTTACATAGTCGTCGTCTCAGACAGTTTGCTGAAGACGTCCTGTTCAAGAGCATGAATTACTGGAACCATGTCCTGTGGTCTGATGAAACCTATAGATAAACTTTAACATTGGTGAGGATTATCTAAAAATGTGTGTTTTGCCTACAGTCAAGCATGGTGGTGGTAGCATGATGGTCAGCTCTGGTGAATTCTATGAGGATTAAGGCAGTGAAAAATAACAATGGTGCTCACACAAAATATTGACACTTGGACATATTTTTGACATGTTCACTTAGAGCAGGGGTGTCAAACTCAGGCAAAGAATTATGGCCCGCGAGACCATATCAAATGTGTATTAGAGCTGATCCGCCAGTATATAGCGCATACACCGCTAATACTACAAATCCCAGAATGCTTTGTTAGTGCGTTGGCGCGTCAGTCGAGACCGCTGAAAAACTCCGCGTACTCATCGCTGAATTTACCCGCAGATTTACCGACTTTAAAGCCCAGAAATGCAGATTTAATCTGCTCAGTAATGCGTTTGTGGTTGACATGGAAAGCGCACAAACCAACCTTTAATTGGAGCTGATTGAACTCCAGTGTAGAGACACGATCAAGTCAAAGTACGACTCTGTGTGTGCTGCACAGTTTCCATGTTTCCCCCCTGACACACTGCTCCAACTCCGTGTCCAAGCTGCTCAAATCCTCTCTATGTTCAGCAGCACATATCTGTGTGTGTAACTGTTCTCTTTAATGAAGATAAACAAAACACCACTCGAGTCCCACTGATGAACATCTTCACGCTATCCTGAGGATTTCCTCAGCTCAGAGACTAAACCCAGACATGATGCTCATCTCAGAGACTAAACCCAGACATGATGCTTAGCTCAGAGACTAAACCCAGACATGATGCTTAGCTCAGAGACTAAACCCAGACATGATGCACTTGTATCTAAGAAGAGATGCAGGTATCTGTCTTCAACCAATCAGAGTAAACCAGAGTGTAAAAACTGAGCTTTAATTAATGTTTTTTTTTTTTTTATTGAAGAAAATTATTATTTTGGTTGTTTTGTTGTTGCCCTGTGAAAAAGGTTTTACATTTAAAAGGAATTTGAAAGGCTATAGATAGATAGATAGATAGATAGAGAGAGAGAGAGAGAGCGAGAGAGAGAGAGAGAGAATAAGAAATGAATAATTTATTTCAAATTTAATTTCTCATGTGTTTATAATATTAAACACAGATATAAATATAAATATATAAATATATACAAACATCACAAATGTGTGGCCAAGCAAAACCACAGATGGTAACAGAAACACAGTGAGAGCTGCAAAGAAAAAGAAAAACCAAAAGTGGGGTCAACAACCTCCACAACCTATATATATGTGTGTGTGTGTGTGTGTGTGTGTGTGTGTGTGTGCGCGCGCGCGCGCGTGCGTGTACTGGAAATTAAAAGCTAGAATTGTTTTTATTTTGATATGTATTTTTTTAAATCTTAAAATACAAAATAATTGCACATACTATTCCCACGCTTTCAGAAGGAATCATTTTGCTTATGTAAAATCTTAATGCCATCATTACTGGTCTTGCACATCTGTGCTGTTGAAATCTGATTGCTCAATTAAAAAAACGTTACCATTTCACTGGTAGCCTGTAGTTCACTGATTGGTTTGGCTGATATTTCACACAGTCTAAGGCAACTAATAAATTTAATAAAAAAAACTGCTTTTATTTAAAAGACCATAAATGATGTGTAAATGCTTTCTGTTCGATGTTTCTTTAACATTTAGAGAAGGAGTCTCCTGGTTTAACACTTTAACAGGAGTTTGCACTTTTGGTTTTCTCAGTAACAGTGTTAACTCTAACACAGAAAAAACAGAAGCTGGACAGAGAGGAAATGACTGCTCATAGCTGTAATAATGTGTAGAAACTTTCTTGTTTCATAATACAAAGCATTCACAATTATGAATGAATTAAAAGTATGCCATTCCTAAATAAATATAGAAAAAGTTGCTTTGGGAAAATAATCAGCTTCAGGCTGGCAGCAGTAACTCCAGTTTTTTTCAGGTTGGAATGCTAAGACACTTGGACTAGCATTTTATTTCAATAGCAGCAGAATGATGTCTAATGATGTACTATTTCATAATACTGAATTCCAGCAGATCAGCTTAAGCACTACACTCAATTCAAGTTAACAAAGTGTAAATATTGAAAAATGTTGATGTATTTTTTTTACCGTGCAATTTTAGTTGCTTTGTAAAGAGGCCAACCACATGGTATTTGTGTCATGCTTGTAGCTCATCAGTCAGAACCAGACTGCCTAGAAGTATTAGAAGGAACAAGCTATACAGATCACCAAGCCACAACCATGTCAATAGTTGCAGACAGATGTGCGTGTTTGCTGATTAATAGTCAGAGGAAAGAATGGTATCAGTACGGATCAGGAACAATGGTATAACTCAGTTTCATTTAAACCACACACACAGCTCACAACACACGCTTTATACATATCTGGGTTAAAGCAGTTATTTGAATTTAAACTCTGATTTAATTGTCTTCAACATTGTTATTTATTATAGCGATATATTTAAACGATTTTAGAATTAACTGTAAATGGGGATTTCTGGATTTGAAGTTTATTAAAAGGTTAATTCACTAATAATGACACTACATTCAACTATAAAATGCTCATATTCAAATTATATTTTTTGTACATTTACAATATATCGGTGTGAATGAATGAATGAGTTATAGAGCTTTAACCGATATTCAGTGTTAGTGATATTCATTCAGAATCCCTGGTCAGGTTCATGCAGGATCCAAAGCATATCGTGGGAACGGCCCCTGGATGAAATCCCAATCCAGCACAACACAACATACACACATTTATTTATACCTACAGCAATGGAACCATGCCAATCCACCTCCTGGCATGTTTTAGGGGTTTTTATAGAGAAAAAAGAGAAAGTGAAAAACTAGTAAAGCATTAAATCAAACCAGCAGTACTGCAGTACACTGAACTGAAGTTGAAAATATAGTGTTTAAATTTAGATCTATTTAGTTGAAGTATGTGCTGAAATGGATTAGCAGCAAAAATAAACTTTTTTTTTTTTTTAAGAATTTAAGTTCAGGCCTAGGCTTATTACATTCACTCTGGAGGCAGATGGATGATGGTCTATATAAAAGCATGCTTTAAATTATAGTCTTTAGATGGCTTTTCAAACAAACAGCCCTACTATTGGCAATTTCTGGAACTAAAGCCCCAATCATAACAATTATTTATTATATCTATTTTTTATCTCTCGTCCTATTAAACACTTCCTTCTTTCATTTTTAAGTTCGCCAAGTTGTAACTCATGTTTGATCGGCCCCAATATTTTATACATAAAAAATAGTAATAACCATAATATAATTTTTGTTCTATTTTAAACAGGATTGGGGTGGAGGTGGGCTTTGGGTAGTTCATTTAAGAAATCATTTGCAAACCACATCCTCTCCAAATCCTGTCTGTGAGTGTGTGCGTATGGGGGTGTATTCTCCAGATATTGCAGTCATGTTGTGTAGGACTGTCACAGTCACTCTACTGGTGACACTTAGATTAAAAAAAAATCTAATGTCTGTATCAGACTTGCTAACTTTTAACATGTTTGGTATAGGATCTCTTCATTTGAAATTAAGGGCCAAAATAGCAGTGAATTCAATAAACCCAAAACCAAGAAAAGAGCTGAACTGCTTCACAGGTGTTCAACAAGACATGGTCAAAAGTTTCTGGACACCTGACCATAACACCCTTTCTGAACATCCAACACCAAAGATACTCCTTTGCTCCTGTAACAACCTTCACTGGATTTTGGAGCGTGGCTCTGGGGAACTGTGTTCATTCAACAGCCAGAGCATTAGTGAGGTCAGACATCAATGTGAAGTATGGGAAGCTGGGTTGCAATCCATTCCAAAGATGTTTTGTGTGGTTGGTGTTAGGACTCCACTTCAACCTTGCTAAACAATGTGCTCATGGCACTTCTGCAGCACGCAGAGACATTTGAAAGATTTGTGTGCTTCCAACTTTGAGGGAACAGTCTGAAGAAGAAGCTCATTCAGCTGTGCAGCTTAGATGTCCACGTCCTTTTGGTCATATAGTACATGCGGAATCGAAGAAATCGATGTGTTTGAGCAAACTAACGCTAAGCAAATATTTCTTTATTCGATTTAAAAGGGATGATGCTGAAGATTAAAATTCCTAAACATGGAACATGTTGACTGGGAATAGGAAGATTTAAATCTTAAAAAGTCACGGTTCAGTGAGGGACTTTATACAAGCACATCAAGTAAAAATGATAATGCTGACTAATATCATTTCTCTGTTGTTTTGAAGCAGAACTATGAGGTGCATTGGTTCCATTTTTCATCCTCCTTGGTTACCCCAATCTCATTTTTTTTTTTTTTAAGCAAAAAAGCAAAAAATAAACAATAGTAGATTACAGTTTTTTTCATAACCTGATTACTTTTACCAAACACTTAATTCAAAAGAGAAACTATTTATTTCTTTTATTAAAAAAAAAAAAAAAAAATTATTAAACATGAACTGAGAAAGTGAACAATTTTCTTGTCCCTCGCTTGTCCCTTACTAAGAACTGTGTCAAACCACACAGGAAACAGCATCATTAAAGCTCAGAATGCTGCTTAGAGTTCCTCCGCAAGATCTTCAGAGTCCAATGGTGCACTCTAGAGGTGAAGTTTAAACACAACAACTACAGTCCTGATACCTTCCTACACAAAAAACTGAAACATATGTGGCAGCCTAACAGCTGCTCAGTCTGTGGTGGTCCGGCGGTACCAGAAGCGGGCACGGAAGTCGTCACTGCACGTCATGAAGCCCGGGTTAGTGGGAGAGTGCACTATGCAGCGCACAATATTGTTATGGCCAAGTGAAAGCAGGTTCTTCCGCTCGGCTGTGCGCGAGTCCCAACAGCACAGGCTGACTGTCCGCTCATCTGGCAACAGCACGTAGTCCTCTGTGTGGTTAAAAACACCCTGTGTGCGGTGAGTCTGACGTCCACTCAATCCTGCTCCTGTAACACACACACACACACACACACATCACAGGAAACATGAACAAACTCCTACTAGAACAAAGACGCTGTTAGAAATAGCAAGATATTTTTGGGTTTGTAGTACGATGTGAGGATATAAAGAAATTGTTTATATAAACTTGCTGAGCGAACACACTCAGAACTTTTACAACAAAGACCGGCTCTATTGTTACTCACAACAGCAAAAAAAGTTTTTGTTTTTATTCGTAAATAAAAAAATTTTAATGGAGCACATCTGTTTTGTGGAATGCATGTTGGCAAACCTATATAGATGTAATTATTAAGCATTATGATATCATATTTTTGTCATTAATTTCAAGGTTTTGTAACAATAAAGGAAAATGATTAGTTTAAAGATTTCTTTATTACTATTCCTGACAAAAACATGACTAGTGCAGTGCTGATGTATGCTGTGAAGGATCAGACTCTTACCCGTGTACTTGACTAGCGTGCGCCCGGTGGAGATCTCCCACAGCTTGGCTACGGAGTCCTTGCCGCTGGAGAGAATGTACTTTGAGTTTTTCGAGAAGACGGCCGAGCAGACCTCAGCCCCGTCATGCGCTTTCTCGAATGTAGACACACATCGGTTGGAGATGCCGTCCCACAGCTTGATGCTGCCGTCTTTGCTGCATGTGACGTAGGTGTTGGCTCCTGGGTTGTAGCTCACGCTGCAGATAGCGTCCGTGTGCTGGTCCAGAGGGTTGCACGACACAAAACACTGGAATGTATTGACATCATAAAGACGCAGCGTCGGATGCTGCGTGCCCACCAGCAAGAAATCTCCTGATGGGTGGAAGGAGATTGAGCGCAGCATTTCTGCTTCCTGTAGAGGAAAATGTATTAAGAAAGCAATTAATAATCATTTCTTTAATTCATCCGTTATTTTTATTGGTCACATTTTGGAGAAGAAATTCTTGTATATTCTGTGATTGTACTCTTACAGTCCTGTGTTTTGATTGGCTAGAAACTTACATTATTTAGGCTAAAAAGTGGTATATGAATTAAAGCAATAAAGTGCAGTAAACTGGAACAGCGTTTTCCATTTTTTTATTATTTAAGATGAAATGAGTAGGGATTAGGTAGCAGAGATTTCTCTGTCTATCAAACAAGAAATCACTGCATAAAGCAAATGTGTTGAGTGTAGTTATTTGCAGGAGAACTATGAATAAAAAGATAACAGCCTGTACACATTGCCCACATGCCATGAGCTCTGAGTTTACTGAAATTTCCACCCCGATACACAGATTTAAATACCTGAATGTATTTAAAAGCTCTTTTTGCGGAGGGTTTGGAGTAGTCAAACAGTTTGAGGGTGTAATCACGGGATCCTGAGGCCAGGATCTGCTCAGTGGGATGGAAAGCAAGGCAGGTAACCTCATCTACATGGTCATACAGCGTTCGGATAACTGGGTGGTTCTCCATGTTCTGCTGTGCTGTCTCATTCATCATCACCTGGAGAAATAAACAAATAAAAGAGTTGCATGTCTGAAATAAGGAAAGTACTCTGCTCTAGTCAACACTTCTTTTGTAGTCTAAGAATCACATCCCCCTGCTAATTAGTACAACTTTAATTATTTGTGTTTATCAGTTCCACACCTCCAGTGGCATTGCACTCTTGGCCAGCATACGTTCTGTGTCCAATATTTTAATAGAGGCATCTGCAGAGCCAGTGGCTATGAGCTGTCCATCCCGACTGTATGTGGCAACACGACACGGCCCTTTGTGTGAAGTCACATAGCATGTCTCGTACTCCGAGGCTTCCGGAGACATGGTCTGCACGTCAGCATCGAACTCTAGGTCGATTCCCACACCAGGAGCCACAGTATCCGAGCGTCCAATAGCATACTGCACTGCGCTGTCATCGTTCTCCAATCCTGCAATCACACAACCTCCAGTCAAAAAACTAATTGCTTACATATACAATATAAGACAAATAAAACGTGTGTTTACCTGACTATTACCACCTACTGAATATATAATATCAGATATTGTGCACCTTTGATGTTAAACCTCCACTCTTCTACTAGATTTTACTCTGTGGCAATTATGTTGGGTAAGAAGGCGTGGAATGCAGCAATGTTCCAGGTAATGCCAACACTGTTCAGTGGGGTTGAGTTTAGGGATCAGGGCAGTTATTCTTTGGGGCATTTTTAAAGAAAATAATCTAAAAAACTACTGCCACTGTGGTAAACAGGATAAAACGTGTTTGTTTTCCCAGCAGAAGGCCAGTAAGCCAGGCATCTTACCGATCTTGGCGAGCTGCATAAGCTGCTCGGATGGTGACACCACACTCTGCGGCTTCACTTCGTTTATGAGGCTGTTGGCAATGTTGGTGTAACCGTCGTACAGCAGCTGGCTGATGATCAGCCTATACAAGTGCTGTCTGTCCCTGAGGGTCGGTTTAGGACGATACATCTTTGTGATGAGTGCTTCCTGAGCAAAAGAAACAAAGCAGAACATAATGAAAGACTACATGTAAATAAAAGAAAAAAAAGAGACACACATATCTATATATTTATATCTATATATATGCAATGTCGCAACATTTATTCCCGTCCAAAGTTGCAGTAATATTTTACCAAGATCTTGTATTGATGATGAGAGAGTCAGGCTGCTGTGTAAAATCTTCTACAGGACATCCCAAAGATTATTAATGGGGTTACGGTTTGGACTCTGTGGTGAACAATCCATGTGTGAAAATGATGTCTCATTCTCCCTGAACGTCACTTTCACAATTTGAGCCTGAGGAATCCTGACCTCATTCTTAGGGCACAAAACGTTGCTGAACCGAGACCTGACCAACTATAGCAACCCCAGATCATAGCACTGCCACCACAGGCTTGTACAGTAGGCACATGCATGATGGGTGCATGTGTTCAACCAACTCTCCTCTTACCCTAATGAACCCATCACTCTGAAACAGGGTAAATTTGGACTCATCAGACTACATGACTTTCTTCTATTGCTCCAGAGTCTAATATTTATGCTCCCTAGCAAATTGGAGCCTTTTTCCAGATTAGGCTCATTGATAACGATAACTTTTTTTTTTAAGGCTACACTGCAGTTTATTCCCAATCCCTTGATTTCCCTTTGCACTGGTGTGTGGAAATGCTCTTACTTTCACCACTTTTTTTTTTTTTTTTTTTTTAATGATATGATTTCACCAAATGTTTAAGTGATCACAATCACGATCATTGAAGATTATTTTTCTACCACATTTCTTCCTCGAAGATGATGGTTCCCAATAATCCTTTTAGTTTTGAATAATGCATTGGACAGTTCTAAACACAATTTTAGTAGTTTCAGCAATCTCTTTAGATGTTTTCTTTGCTTGATGCATGCCAATAATTTGACCCTTCTGGAAGAGATCAACATATTTTCCACGACCACAGGACGTGTCTTCCGACATCCACCTTCCGCATGAGGATGCCCCACAGGTGTTTAATAGACTTCAGGTCTGGAGACATACTTGGCCACTCAATCACATTTACCTTCAGTTTCCACAACGATGTATCTTGGCGGTGTGTTTGGGGTCATTATGTTGGAAAGCTGCGGTTCGGCCCAGTTTCTGAAGGTAGGGCATCATGTCTGCTTCAGAATGTCACAGTACATGTTGAAATCCCTGTTTCCCTTAATTAACCGTCACTCCCCAGTGCAGCTCCAGACCATTATACTATCACCACCATGCTTGACTGTAGGAAAGAAAATTTCCTTGGTACTCCTCACCAGGGCGTCACCACACATGCTGGACACCATGAAAGCTGAACAGGTTTATCTTAGTTTTATCAGACCACAGGACATGGTTCCAGTAATTCATGCTCTTGGACAGGTTGTCTGCCGCAAACTATTTGCAGGCTTTCTTGTAAGCCAGCTTCAGAAGAGGGTTCCTTCTGGGACAATGGCCATGTAAACTGACTTGTTGCAGTGTGAAGCGTATGATCTACTGATCATACGCTTCTGAGCAACCTCTAAAGCAAAGCTGGTGGCGCCCATGCTTGTTTTTTTATAAAGCATTACATTTAACCGGTCTAATACAAGACAAAAACATGAACATGGTGAATAGGACTTTACATAGTAAAACAACGTACAGCTGTGATCAGTTAGGGTGTACTCACGTTTGTTGTCAGCTATTTAGACAATAAAGGCTGCATGTAGAGTTATTTTCAGATGACAGTAGATATATGCTGCTGTACAAGCTGCACATTGACCATTCTAAAATATATTCACGTGTCATTCCTATAGTATTGTCCCTTGAGATAATATACTAAAATGGTTGCTGAAATGTGAGGGTTGCACTTACTTTTGTGACATACTGTATATATTGTGCAATACAGTATACATGTTTTTACAGAAACAGCAGCAAAACCTCTTATCAAGCAATTACAATCAGGCAATCATGAGGCAGCAGGACAAAATCCTGCAAATACAAGTCCAGCTCTTTTCTCATTAAAGTTCAATTTACATAATAAATGGAGGGAATGTGGTCTCAGCATGGCAATGTTTTTTTTTCCCTGACATGTGCATAATGGATTCGGCTGGGACCAATTCTGCTGAAGATATTTTGTATCTCTCTCTCTCTCTCTCGTTCTCACACACACACACACACACACACACACACAGGATAATGTGCAGTACCAGTCATAGGTTTAGACACACCGTCTCCTTCAGTTGTTTTGTCCAGAGTTTGAGTGTCTTCAATATTATATATTAATGTATAATGTAGAAAATAACAATAGAAGATGAAGAAGCTGTGTTCACACAGTATATTCTACATACTCTGAACTCCAATTCTCCTCTCCGGCACCGTTCACTAACACACACATTCAGTCTGTACAAAGAACTAGCCGCTAGTTGTCCTGCCTCGTTCCAATCTCCAAAGCAAAACAAAAAGTCACTACACGTTTTCCTCGAGTTATTTATAGTGTGGATGTTCTGCATTCAGGACTACACACCGACTGCCTACTTCTGTAATCTTTCTCTGCATCATTATCCACCCTGTGTGAGCTAGCATAGGTAATCCTGGGTAACGGGAGCTAGCATTTAGCTCTGTTCCCCTTCTGCTAGCTTCTTGGTAGCTCGAGAAACTTGAGCCTGACTCAGTTTTGCACCAAAACACCAATAAATATAATTCAGTGCTATTAAATATGTCAAACCACATTTCGACAGCGTATGTAAACATTTTATTTTTCTTAAAAAAAAACAAAACATAAAAAGAAACTTCTTACCAGACTTAGCAACACACTGAAGCGCCAGAGCCGCGCACTGAATGATGGGTAATACTCCACTAGTGTAAAAGACTTTGGTTGTAATACAAATAACTGCGCGAATCACTACCTGTACTACAAGTGCACTACACTACATATGTAGGGCGCTAGAATTTAAATAGGAAGTAATTTGGGATGTAACCAGCCCATATAAATATGGTATAACACCAGTACAGAACACCTATCAAAAATAGACATTATCCCAAATCAGCTTTACAAAAATAAATAAGTTATAAAATATGAATTTATATATTAGTGCCTATAAGTTTACTTCCTGAGATGGCATGAGGAAGAAACCTTGAGAGGAACCAAAGGGAAACTCCTCCTCATATAGGTGACACCGAAGATCCATTCATCACAGTCCCATCATTGTGGAAGTTTAGTGTTCAGTAATGGCGGCTTAAATGCAGAACTGTTATTGCAAACTGCATTCCTAAGCCATTATATCAGACTGTTTATATTAAATACAGTCTAAATCCATCCTCAAAGTTGCTCAGTAACTTCATAGATCTTTAGGCTGTTCATGTGGAGCCATCATCAGCTGCACAGAGTGATCTTTAATTGAAGAGGCATTAAGATGAATGAGGCAGATCTGAAAAGCAGCTATGGACTTTAAGGTGCACCTTCATACGCTGATTCACCTGTTCTGCTTTCTCCCACAGTTATCAAGTGATCAGGTTCTTTAATGGTTAGCCTGAAGCATTCTTATGTTTACGAAAGCAGTATATGACTTTAGTTTAGTGACCTGGTGCATTATCATGCTGGAAATGGCCACAATATATACATCATCTAATGGCTATGAAGTAATGCACGCTTAACAACACAACCCACAAAGGCTGCGCCATTCAAGTGATGACTGATGGTCATTATCAGGCACAAAGTGTGCCAAGGAATCATTCCCCACACCATTATACCACCTCCACTAGCCTGGACTGTTTCCCGAAGGCAGTTCAGGTTTATCAATTCATGCTGCTGGTGCCCATCAAGATTTATCAGACTAATCTAATTTCAAAATCTTGTTTATCTGTCTTTTGGTAAACCTGTGTCCATTGCAACTTCAGTTTTTAGTTGTTGACTGACAGAAGTGCAACCTGACAGGGTCTCCAGCAAATATATCCCACCTGCCTAAAGGTTTGAAGTGTATTCTGAGATGCTTTTCTGCTCAATATAGTAGTCCGGAGCAGTTCTCTCAGTTACTGTAGCCCTTCTTTCAGCTCAAACCAGTGTGGTCATTCTGTGGTCCCCTCTCACATCAAGAAGGCCTTTCTGTCCTCATAGCCACTGCTCACTGGATGATTTTTTTAAAAAATTGTAGTATTCTTGAGTAAACTATAGACTGTTGTGTGTTAAAGTTGCAGGATATATGGAGTTATTGCACCATTATGCATCAGTCAGTTTAATAAATAGTTTAAAAATCATATATTGTAATTTCTGGATTTTTTTTTTAGATTATGTCTCTCACAGTGGACATGCACCTACGATGACAATTTCAGACCCCTCCATGATTTCTAAGTGGGAGAACTTGCAAAATAGCAGGATGTTCACATACTTATTTTCCTCACTGTATATGACTGTTTATTCGACTTGCTAAATGCCATAATCTTGTAACCTTTAACTTCTGCACATTCCTCTTCAATGCCAGTCTTAGAACCATTATGTACCTCTTAATGATGTCCACACGTCTCTGCACTGTTACTGCCTTTATATTTATTCACTGAACATATGTTTACATATTTATCACTTGCTGTAAATATGCCACATATTTATCTGCACTATAGCTACATTTCTTCTGGTAGATGCCAAACTGCATTTTGTTGCTGTGTACCTGTAAAATGCAATGACAAATTTCTATCTATCTATCTAGAATGCTAAATAATTCTTGAAGCTGTTGGTCTGCATCTGCATAATAACATGCATTGCTGGCACATTATTACATTAAGGCATAAATAAAAAGGAGTAAAGGCAGACCTTATTCTATTGAAATCTAAGCTAAACCGTTGAAATAGATGTCATCAGGTGTGGATCTGATCAGATGCAGGTCCTACACAGACCTTAGCAGACAAGATTAGAGTTCTAAAAGAAATTTTGAGAGCCATGTCCAGTAGCAGTATTTTTTCCCACCTGATTTTCCTTGGCATGTTAAATATGTGAAACCAATTATTTTAGGTCCATATGACAGCTTATTCTTATATAAAGAAATAATTTTGAAAAGCAAATGTGCAACAGTGCCATGAAAAGAAAAAAAGTGCATTCAGCAATCGCTTTTATGGTGTTTAATATCTTTACAAGTTTTACATGTTCTCCAATAGGCATTTATCACAAGCAGACGGCTGCCATGAAACAGTTCTAACTTGCATTAGTAGTATTTGCATTGAAATCCTTCAATTTATCTAGTGTTTATATTCTTCAGAAAAGTTCTCTTTCTGTTTGGGAGACTACACATTTTGGATGACCTTTCCTGTGGTGAGAACCAACCCTCTTTTCCACGCTGGATAAAAAATAAAACGACAGATGCAATTACCAGTACTACTCAAGCACAACATGACCTGAGAAAACAGTCGTTTTTTTTTTTTTTTTTTTCTCTGCACTTTCCCCTTTATGCCACAATTGTCCTTCCCTTCAGGCTTGTATGACATGAAATTAAGGAAGGGTGAGCACATATTTCTTAATAGCCATTAATATTAAGGAATTTCTGTTATTTCTATCAACATTCCTCTTATTGTGTAGACCTGCAAATGTTAAATAGACTTTGCATTTGTGAATGTTTAAAAAAATAATAAATTAAGAATTTCACTTGTTTCTTTTAAGTTTCTTCTTCAAAAATAACAAAAGGAACAAAAATTGTCAAAAATTAAACCAAAAAATATTTTCTATATATATATTTATATATATGATACAGGGGTTTGAGCGCCCCCTAACTTCCAGAACGGAGCAGTTTTGAATCCATACCACGAGAACCTCGCTACACATTGTGCCATGAGTGAGAGCATGTGTGTAGGTAGTGTGTTTAAGTTCAGAGGGAACAGTTTTCCATTAGTACTAGCAGCGTGCCTCCACACAGCAATAGGTGGCCGCTGCCTCTTCACATCAATTGTCTTCGGATTCTTCTTCAGCCTCCCGTAACCATGTGAAAAAAGCGGTGACGGACTTTAACGCTATGCCCTTTCCCTGCTGCTCAGCTGGGTCTTTACTTGCTTCCCACTTGTAGAAAGCATCCTCTGAAATCACATCCTCATCATAGAGGCAGTCGAAGAACATCCTTAGCAGATCTGCAAAAATAAACAATGAAAAGTATAAAAACAAACAAATAAATATTGTAAATATATGTCTGTGTTAACAGAAATGTATTTTAAACAGCACTACTTTTATGAACGTTTATTTTATTAACTAAAAGTTTGTTTTACTGATGCGCCAAGTCTCAAATCAAGCACTAAAATCTTCCATGGAGCACACATCCGTCAATTAAAACCATCCGTGTGGAAACAGCTAAATTTCCGTTTGGTGTCCTAATTATTTACACCAGATGAACAGCAGAATTACTTTAAATCATTTACAAAAATATTTTTTACAAGCTGCCCTGCCATCTGAAAACAAAACAGGCTTGTCTGATTGGGCAACTGGCTGAAAAGAAAAGAAAGATAAGTAACCCGGAACCAGGTATTACTATGTTCACTTTTTTTCCCATGTGGAAAATAAACATGAACAACTTTTTTGAAAAACATCCTTGACCTATGAAACACGTCTAGCTTACCTGCTCTATGTTGTCTACAGTTTCATTAATAATAAACACACAAAGCATTCATATTTCTCCATGCCCATGTTGGAGAATTACAAACTTAAAAAGAATTAATTTAAGGTACATTTACAACAAGATAAAAATGTGCAATTAATCAATAGTTAACTTCTGACAATTATGCGATTAAATCATTGAATCGATTGACAGCTATGATTTATTTATTTATATACATGTATATTTATATACATATATTAGTATAAATAAAATGTGTTGCATTAATTCACATAAATGCCAAGAATCATTAATTAATTTTTTTACAACAGCAGCTCTGACAAATCATAGGTTTGTATTAATGCACTCGTACCAATACTGTAAAGTGCCATAACTAATTCAGGGAACAGGCAGTTGTATGGTGGCTGCATATTGAGGTAAATTAAGGCTACGTGGATTGAAGGCATCTCCAGTGTCTTTGCAATGGTCAGTAATTTTCCAACTCGGGAGAATTTTAGTATAAAGTATAATGTAAAGCAGCGCTTGTTTGTTGTTTTTTATTTTAAGATGCCGTATTACCATATTTACACAATGAGAAAAAGAAAGGCTGGATAGCATATGACAAATATTGAAAGGAACGAACCAGTTTAACACCCATTTCACATGTAACTATACACTATATGTTACACATAAAAGGTGTCGTTCTACAATATATTCTAAATTGTAATCATTGGCAAACTCATGTTATAAGAGAAATGCAACACATTAGCTTGTGATTTTTATTTATTTATTATTATTTAATGCCAGAAAGCTGAAATTTGGCCACTTACTTGGTGGCTGATCCAAGGTCACTATTAATGCTTGCAGTGCATAAAGGGCTTGTAACTGACGCTCAGTGTCTGAGTTAAAGTACTTTTGTAACACTGGGAGATGCTTCTGGATGATGGCCGTGTCCACTTTGCAGGAAGTATCCTCATCTGCACAAAACAAACCAAGCCAGAGAAAACAGTGTTTTAGTGTTAGTGTGCTAAACCCATCACTTTAATGCGTCCTCATTACTGCCTGCAAGCCAGCTGCTGTGTCTTAATGAGGTGTGCTTTGTGTTCATATTTTAAAGGGATAAATATGTGGTTACTGCATAATTGTCAGCTTAGGATGCTAAAGAGCAAGACAAATAGCATTATGTGCACAGTGTTAAATAGAGTAAGGTTGCAGTAGGAGATTTTTTTCCCCGTATAAGGAAAATACTCACCAATAACAGCAGCCTTACACACTGCAGTCATTAAAGCTCTCAGGAATGAGGAAGAACTCATCTGAGATTCATCCACATTGGCCTGTGAGAGAGGAAATGATAGATAAAAATAACATAATGCAATCTATCCATCCATCCATCCATCCATCCAGATATAAAAACAGGATAAAACATTATTGTGGCGTGAGGTGACGAGATTACAGTCAGCACAGTGTAGTTTATTATTATCCCCATAACAGCATGTCCCGAAGCGCTTAATCATTATTACATTGCAGAAATTTTCCATCAATTAAAATTTGATACATTAATGAACATAAAAAAAACCCTGCTTGTCATGCTACACAAAAACAAAAGCACAAATCCTGTCAAATAAACATATACTACAAAACACAACCATAACAATTAGATAACTACATATTTAAAAGCTGCCAATTTTCTATCATTATAACAAATTCGAATAAGGACATTGGTATAATTCACGGGATTATATTAGTCATTACTGTCGAGCAGTACATTGATTTCAAGTAATTAAACTGAGGCAGGATTATGGAACATCAGACAACACCCAAGACTGGTATGCAGGTATGCAGAGAGCTTAATCTTGATTATATTTTTATCCTCTGACATTTTCCGAAAATAATCTAGAGCACTGACCCAGTAAAGACAAAAAGGAGGAAAACCATAGGCCTAAACTGGAGAAGCCTTAATGGAGAAATTTGCATAGATTCCTATGATTTAAGAAATAAAGATGGTGATGGATTCTGCAATAGGAACAGATGTGTGTGTGTGTGTGTGTGTGTGTGTGTGTGTGTGTGTGTGTGTGTGTGTGTGTTATCCCAGCTTTACCTCAACCCAGTCAAAAATCTGCTCATCACTGGCTATATCTTCAAGTAGGAGACGATCAAGCTGTCTGCGCAACTCACCCGGAGTGAGACTGGGCATGGGAGGAGCAGTATGGGCAGAAGAACAGTCAGACAGAGTGAACTGCATCTTCTGTAGGGAGGAAAATGTAAAGAAAGAATAAAATAAAATACATTTTGCATATCATAATTGGGAACCTAGCACAATCGTGAATTTTGAGGAGTTTTGGATTCATTAAGAGAAAAAAAAACGCTTATTTGAATAATTATGTTTCCTTTTTCAGTAAACACTGCAGCGTGTTTGTACCTTGGAAACAATGTTAACAAAAAGTAAGGTACGTCTGTGAGCACGTGTGATGTATGAAAGAACTGAGCACCCGTTGGCTCACCTGCTCGGAGATGAAGCTCTGGAGTTCCTGCTCTTCTGACAGGAAGTCACTCCAATTAAGCCCTGCCTCCCTCCATAAAGCTCCTACTTTTTTATGGCCCTGGTGCAGAAAAAGACGCATTGCCACAATTAGCTATAGACTGACCTGAACCCAAGGCTTCAGGAACGTGTTACTAATGACGAGGAAGCTATTGGGACTGGGACATAATCAAGTTTTCCAAAAACCTCTACATCGCTCCCAATACTAAAACAAACAGTTAGTGTAATCATAAACAAATAAGTAAAAATGTGTGTGTGTATATTATAATTATATATATATATATATATATATATATATATACGCAACATTACATGGTCACCTAGGTACTGATGATAAAAAAAAAAAAAAATTACCATTTGTTTGCATAGTAGGTGAAGTATTTCCACCATTAAGTTGCTAGCTCTTCCCACCGGAAGTAATGGTTTACTTATTTCACTGCAAAAGACAAAGGATATGCAATTAGCTACTTTATTACTGCATATTAGGTCTCCTAAATTAATAACAAAAAATTATAATAATGACAACATTGAAGAAACTAGAACAAAAGAACTATTACTACTGTTTTTACATTGCAACATTAAAAAGTAAGTCCCTACAAATCAAATGTCTCAGATTAAAAAAGCAAACGAAAAAAAAAAAAAAAGACTTACATATTACATATTTTACATATATATTACTATTACATATTTCCAAATTGCTAAATAAGCTCCGAGCTTAGTGGTGATCATACCTGAAGAGTTCCCCCATGGGGATGCCTCCCTCTTTCAGCAAAGGACTGAGCAGCTCAGCGAGATACAGCCAAATGTGAGGAATGTCTATGGCCATGTCATCAGCTATTTCCAGTGTGTCTGCTAAGCTAATGAACACAGCAAATGCGTGATGTTACTTGGAGCTTACTCTGATCTTCTGTTTTACAGGGGAAATCTGTCTGGAAATCAATCTGGATGTAGTCCAGCTCAGAAAATAAATCTGTACTTGGTTTAGGAACTTACCCTGCATATAACTGGGCTTGCTGTAGGCAACCTTTGTGGATCAGCTGGTAGAAGAGCTGGCCTATGTGTTCTCGAGCCATGTGACTACGTTCCAGCGTGGACTCCACCCCCACCCGCACAAATACATCCAGCTGAGATAACTGCTGCAGCTCCTCCACACACTGCAAGGCCTCCTAAAAACAGACACACAGAAGTGATCTTTCACTAATCTACACGTTAGGTATTGTGTTGTGCTACATAAGGAGATAGACTTTATACCCTATGTAGTGCAGCAAGGTATAACAGCAGTAATGCATCTCTTAAGCAGGTAATCTGTTAAAGGTGTTTTTAAATGACTTGCTCAAAATGCCACTCTAAGCTGTGCCACTATGCCTAGGGTCATTTAAAATAAAGTAAAATGCATTCCCAGGTATTATTTAATAGTAGGCCATTTTCACCAGGAAACCAGGTATGTTTCTATAAGAGTATCGTTTAAGTTTACTTATACCACAGAAAAGTCATTTTTTAAAATTGTGAACTCAACACAATTTCTAACTGTTTATAACTTTATTTATCTTAAAAAAAAAAAAAAAAAGTTTGTGGACACCTGAAAACCAGACATGTACATGTTGAACAGCCCGTTCCAGATTTAGCATTTCCATTATTTTAAGTGCCACTGATTTGGCAAGTATTTCCACTGTCTTTTGTTTGGATATAGGAGCATTTATTAATGAGGTCAGGCACAGATGCTGGGCAAAGAGGCCTTTGGGACAGTCAGCATTCCAGTTCATCCCAAAAGTCAGGGCTCTGTGCACAAAACTCATGCTTTTGCCAATGTTGAAGTAAAAGAACTTGGGCTTATGGACCTGGCCTAGTTCAAGTAAAGGGGAAATCCTAATGCAACAGCATACAGATTCTAATCAAATGTACACATACATATTTTGGGGAAGTTTGGAGAAGACCCACATAGGACCCATTTGAAAATACAGTGAATCAGACAAGAAAAAAGTGTTGACCCCTGAGATTCTTTCCATAAAATGTTTCTCCAAACACCACCACACCACATCTACACCACCAATAATTATTCTATTTTCAATTACACAACATAATAAACATTTACTATTAGCCTCAGATTATGCTGTTTATTAGAATGAGAACATTAATATAAACTATTCTTTTTCCAGCGAGGACTATAGTTATAGTAGCAATTCCTAAAATAAATTAAATCATAATTTCACACCTTCTGATCTGAGAATTCGATCTTATAAATAATAATATTTAAGATTTCCTGAAAATGGATGCGATACTCATTTATCATGTGAACTACTCAGAGGCAAAGGCTGCGCAGAACAAAATAAAAGTGAAAAACGTCAAACCTTGTAGTCGTTAAGATGTAGAAACTCGTCGATGATGGATTTAGATTTCCTCTCAATCTCTTCCTCAGACAAAACAGGCTTTGCAGGAACCGTACTGAGCGAGCTTTCTTTTTTACCTGTTACGGAAAAGCAGAGCAATGTTTTAAAAAAAATGCAATACATGTTTCGTGTATTTCAACTCCGAGAGAAAGACCAAAATATTGGTGAAGGGGTAAGGTAGTGTTCCCTAGAAAAATCCCAAAGACCACTATATGCAACTTGAATGGGGAAAAGAAATTCTGCCAAGAAAATACCATTGAATTGTGGTTGCATCTTCTGGCAAGACAAATGTTAAAACATAGGTACAAATCATCAACAACAACAAAAAAAAAAAAAAAAAATATATATATATAAAATTTAGTGACTACAGAATTAAACCTCCCTCATGAGCACCTACTCTAAGCCCCACAGAAAATCCATGGGATAAACAGAAGAGGAAAGTCCACAATATAAATACCAAAGACCCTGAAGGATCGAAAGACAATCTATAAATAAGTGTTTCCTCCTAAAATGCTCGGGGAGAACAAAGAATCCGAGAAGACTCATTGCTGTTATAACATTATGTTGACTTACTGCTGTTAAGCAAGATTGCCCCCTTTTTATTTTACATACCAGACGTGCTGGAGATGTACGTCAATCACATACTCAATTAAACAAGTGCATCCTAAATTGGTAAGAAAACAACTATTGACAGAAGAACCATAAAAAGAAAATTTCCTAAAATCAGTCTACAGCCATGTTTCCCCAAACTAATTTTATATTATATATAAATATATATGAGAATCTTTGAGAACCTGTAGACTGACAGTTGCCTTTTCTTCCTCTTCAAAAACCTGCAGCCTTCATTATAAGTTTGAAGTCTGTAATGTAATATGTGACTATGCACTAAAATATTTAAACATTTTATATTTAATGTTCAGAAATGTGAAGTTTTTTTTTGTTTAACTGACTCAATTGGCGAGTTGTGAAATTGAGTGTTTAATAAATAATTTAGGTGAAATGACTGCAGCAAAGTTGCATTTAGTCTGAAGAAATTTCTGCAAAATGGTTGTGATCAAATAGACGCCAGAAAACACAGGTATGGCAGCTGAAAAGTTGTGTATGCTTGAGCAGAAGAGTGTGTATGCCGTCTTACTGGGATCCCGGGACAGACTGTGCTCCGGGTTGCTTCTGTCCTCTGAGATGCTGGCTTTGCGTGGTGTGACTTGTGTGTCTCTGCATGGCTCCCCAGCAGCCACACTCTCCACCAGTTCCTTATTGCTGCTACTGCGACTGAGGAGTCTTGAGGGGCCTGAACTTTGAGGCTTCTCACTCCGCTCTCGACCACAGCTGCCTCGGCTGAGAATGACACAAACAGAAAAAAATGCTGAGCTGTTTTTAATAAGATAATAAACAAGACAAACAAGACAGTGGAAACCACAATTATGCTCGATTGCTGTAAATAAACCAAAAAAGTGCCAAGAGGTTAAATGGCCTGTATGTGTGCCAGCTGGCTGAGGATGGAGTCATAAAGTGGACAATAGTTGTCCTAGAAACCCTGGTAAGAATAGTAAATCAAACGACCTAACAGCTCAATCCAGTCAGCTGCTGGCAAAGAGTCAACTAATAAAAGCCTAAGTGCCAGGAGGAACGCCTCCACTGTCTGCTAGCTACAATTAAAATACAGTCTATTAAAAATATATTACTTGGCACATAGCCGCATGTTAGCAATCCCACTACCCATATGGTGTACTGTGCTCTTGATGCTTAATTCTAAAGCCACTGTGGGGTAGTTATTGTCAGGTACAATGAAATGAAGTCTTGTTACTGGAACTGGACATGCATTAATAAATGACATGACATGACAAAAGATGCAGAAAATACAAAAAAAATTCAGTTCTTGTTATTTAACTAATATTTTATTTGATGGCAAGACAGAGATTTCAGTCACAATAAGTTGACCTTCACTTCCTCAAAACAGAAAGCCACGTTTGGACTTTCCAGAGGCACAAAAGCAGCGTGGTTAACTCAAAGTTAAACGAAGGATGCTTTCTAATATGTATAATCCGTTTGAACGGAGTCTTGGTACATCTGTTCCTGCTAAACAAACTGCTGGAAAGTAAGAATATTCTACAATATTTTGCTTGTTTTATTGTGTGCAGTGGGAAAACCAGAACAATTATGTGAGAAAATTAGTCAGCTATCAACAGTTTAATAAATATAACAGCAGCAAAATATCTAATAGTGTTTTACATAACACAATGGTTCAACTTGTGATTTTAGTGTGTGTTATTACCTTGCTAGAGGGCGTCTAGTGTCTGGGTCTGGGGTTTGGGCTGGGGAAACTGTGGATGACTGTAGAGCAGAGTAGCGGTTCAGACTACTGCTACCCGAGTTGGACTCTGCAAAAACACACACGAAAAAGGATAAATCAGAGCATGAACACAAAATAACCTTTCTGTACCCATGCGTCTCTAAAATAGGTAGATATTCACCAGAATTGCTAGCTTTGGCTCCTCCACTGCTGCCTTTCACCCAGCTAAGCTGAGCCCTGGGTCCCAGCTGGATCTTATCATCAAACTGGGACTGAAAGAGAAACCGAAACATAGATTAAAAGATGAATCACAGATTAACGTCTGTGCTTAGGTAGTGAAGTTCCATTCATTGAATCACAAGGTCAATTCGTTAAACAGAAATCCTACTAGTACAAACAAACATTAAATCAAAAATCTGTTATTCGCAAATAAAAATAACCCTCCCACTCTCATTTATGTAATTAGATATGACCAATGACTACTATGATAGTCTTATGCGTAAAGCCACAGGAACACTGCACTTTCTGAGGCCAATTTTTTTTTTTTTTTAGACACCTACTGATAAACTATGGGGCAACTAGATACAGGATAAAATATCAAATGTGTACATGTAGAGGGTGTACTGTATGAGAGCAAAGTAACCATATACAGTATATAGAAAAGTTTTCTTTTGTATTTTCTGAAAGAGGCCTCCTGTCAGTTACTCGTCCTCACTGGATATGAATTCGCTGAACATGCACCAAACTAGAAATCTGGGGAATAGCGGCATGCAAAACTTTGACGCACTGAACTTCCTTTTCTGGCCTGCACCACACACGTGCGCCAATGAAATAAAAAGTGTAATGTGACTGCAGCTTGGTTTAGCTCTGCCACCTTTATTTATTTAAAAAGAGGAACTAATCAGCAGACTTAGTTTTGACTGACTGATGGTGCATGTGGCATATATGTATGAATAAACAATTTCTAATCATAGGATATTAATCAGTGTCTACTCATGCTTTAAACACATAACATGCAGTATTTGGCTTCTGCTGTTTTACTTTGAGAAGCGCTGGATTGGCCGATTATAATTAGAAATCTCTGGGAGTAAGTCCTCAGCAGCTTGTAGTAAAACCAATATGGCTATAAACTTTATGCCTTGGTTTTAATTTCTAATTTAATATTGACTATAATAAGACTATTTCTTGTGTCTGTGGCTTCACTTCTTCACATCGCACCACCATATTGCATTTTATTTCTTTACTTAATCACCCATATTATGTATTTTTAGCTGTGTGGAAGAACAAATGAAATATTCCACAGCACAGATCTGAACTGGTGCTGTGTACAAAAGACAAGTGGGTACACAATAAACAGACCTTGGAGATTTTGGGGATCTTAGTGGGATCTATGGTCCTGCTGTTTTTGGTCATTGGTACAGTGCTCCACGTCTCTTCTCTCAGACCACGCGGTTCCCGCGGTTCTGTAAACACCATAATGACATTTTGCTATTGCTTTATAGCCTCATTCACACACACAATAGAATCCGGCATGCCTGCTGTTTTTATTGTTTTATCTTTCCCTCGTGAAGTCTGTGGAAGGCTAAAGTAAAGACAAAAGAGGCACAAGTACTAATTCTGTATTCTTGTTTCTCATTTCATCAAAAGACAACCAGGGGATATATAAATAAGCATCTTATAGAACTATCTAATGCTAGTTTCACTCCAACAATGTACAAATATATTTTAATTAGGCTTCAGTTATTAAACTAATTCAACATTTAACAGTGGTCAAGTAAAAAAAATAATAAAATAAATTAATTATAAGTTTAATTAACCGTATTTCTTTATTTATGAACTAAAGCCATGCAACATAAGCCTGTCCTTAAACAATTTTACTACAAAGTGATGTCACTTCTGACCTGGCCTCCTTTTATCCTTGGACAATAGCTGCTGGTGGACCTTCCTCTGCTCCTCCTGTTCCTCGATCCTGGCCTCTTTATGGATCTGCTCAATAGTCTTGGGGCCCTGATCAGCCCTGCGCGACACCCAATTATGCTATGAAAGTAAAGAGATACGAGCGATTTAGTAACATCCATTAACACAAATTACATTTAAAAAGCACACATTAATAAAGACACACCAATCTCAGATCGATCACGTCCTGAAGCATGAAGCGGATTCGGGACGAGGTCTTGCGCTCTTTGACAATTTTCTCCATCTGGTTAAAATACTGGTCCATGCGAGGCTATTCAAGGACACAGAGCAGAGGCTACTCAAAAACAACAGTGACTGGGCGTACTTCAATCTTTTCACTCACACACCCAGCAGACTCCGCCCACAAACACACAAACAAAAAGCCACAAACCATTCACTGCTTTGTACTATATCAGATTTTCTGTCATTGTAATACAGAACATTGTTTTGCTGCTGAGGAATTCTTTTTCTTAGAAGTTACATTCTTTTAAATATTGAACATTTCTTGTAAATAAAATAAAAAACTCTAAACAACAATGCTCCATACATAATGACTACTGACATACTAACATGTTACCCCACCCATGTTTTCTCAGGGAAAAGCCGATGCTTTTAGTATTCAATGTTGTCAAACTCAGCATTTAGTTAATCCTAGCCATGTTAATCACCTGCGTATATGATCAGACTCTGGTTCAGCCCAGGGGTATCAAACTCAAGCCCTGAAGGACACACAACCCTGCAGCCTTTCATGTACTCAGTCTTTCAAATAGTCCAAATTCATTACTGTAAAATTAGCTATTGGAGTAGAACAGAAGATTTAAATATGCTTAACTAAATATTTTCGTCTACTTCAAAAGATTTGGACATGTAACATGTATGAGTATTTATATAAGACTTTTTTTATATACATAAATAGTTCTTAGCTCTCCAGTTCCAGAATAAACCTTAATTTGCCATGTTAAGTGCAACATTCTCGGTCCTGAAGACTCCCCGCTGGCAAAAAACCTACTGACTGTTATAAAGTTGTAGCTGAGTTACCTTGGCCTTCTCAAAGTCCAGGTCTTTGCCAATGGTAGTGAGAAGCCTGCAGAGGCACTCAATGCTCTCATCATCATGGTTCTTTAGCAGCTTCACCACACAGTCATGCATGATGGCCTCTGTCAGCATGCGCAGCTTAAACAGCTCACCAATGAACTTTATGTTGCCAGTGGAGCGACGTCTGGCTTTGTCCTTCGCCTCCTCCAGCTCCTCCTGCAAGCGCTCCTTCTCGCTAGTCTGAGACAGGAAGTTACAAAAGCATTTTAGCAACATCTCTAAATGCTACCCTACACTCTGAGAAGCACATTACTATTTTCACTGCATAATGGAATGATAAAAAAAAAAAAAGGATACAACACCTACAGAAAATAACTTAAATTGATCAGGTGTAAACAAAGCAAGAGATTATCAATTATTCTTGAAGAACGTGTTCCACACAGATCCGACAAGTTCAGCAACAGCGACAAGTGAAAAGCCAAAAAAGAAAAAAAAGATTGAAGGGAAGTAGCAGGGCTCACTGGAGGTTCTACCAGGCATACATAGCTAGACAGATCACATCAACACAACCAGGTACAGCATAGTAATGATGTAGACACATACTGATGCTGCAGAGTCAAGCTCCTTTTGCTTCTTCTCAAACACGGCATCGTCCATTTTGTCCCGCTCAAATTCTTTTTGACAACGATTCAGCAGTAACTTCCGGAAATTAACAGTAGTGCCAGGTTTATCTGCCATTGGCACCTTTAGCTGCAGGTACATCAAAACACAATTGAGAACATCCACTCTAAATTCCAGACAAAATGCGTACATAAATAACTGAAGGAATAATACTGCATGTGATGTAGAACGTACTGTAGCCAGGCAGTGGCACATGTTGGCATACGCTACAGAGAAACTGGGCTCGTCGATGGCTTTCTCAAACACCAGGTCGATAACGCCTTTAAGTCTCTCCTCCGTGTTTATGGTGAGGTCCGTCACCTGCTTCATCAGTTGTGTGAACATCTGGGGAGTTAGTTTATTCAGGATGCTGCGTACCCTCCGGAAAAGCTCCTGCAACAGAGAAGTAAAAACAAACTTAGCTGAAATGAAACGAAACGTTTACAGGCGAAACAAAGCCCTCGCGCCATAAGAGTCATAACAAACCATGAACCTTTAAAGTCCTGAAGAAAAAAAACTAATTTGAATGGTAGCTTTCAATTTAATGTGAGCAAGCTTTCAGTTCAGAGAAATAAAACACTTTAGAATGACTGGATTCTTGGATTCAAGTTTGTGCATTGCATGTGTATACCTGTGTTCTCTGAGCTTCCACGTCCTCGCTTAGTGTTTCTCTTTTCATTCCAGGCTTCCAAGCATTCTCAGACTTTTGGAGCTGCACCTCATCGTTTACAGAAACATTCATTATGATCTTGCGAGGTGGGGGCCGCCAGACAGGCAAGCTGAGGAGCTAACAATCAGGTGCAGAAAGTGAGAACACAAGTTTAGGCTTTGAGTAACAAACAGTCAGAAAAATATTTATAGTAACAAACATCATGTAGTACACATGAGCTGAGTGAGTGTGTGCGTGTGTTTATTGCAGCTAAATGTGCGTGCTCCATCACTCACTGGTGCTCCTCGTCCTCCTAGTAACTGCCTGCTAAAGTCTGCAAACGCTGGGGTGAAGTCAGGCCCTCTGGAAAGCACCCGTGGGTCTATTGGCCTTATAGGTAACTTAGTTTGATTAATCTGAAATGAAATAAAATAGAATGGAATGGAATACAGTGTTCTTACCAGCAGGGGGCACAGTAAGCTCCCACAACACAGAAATAAAAACAAAATAAAAGTCAGATCTCCTGCATTTCACACCATGAATCTAAACATTATACCTAATCACAGGACATGACAGCTATTTGAAATGAATGCACACATTCACGAACACTGTTCCGGATCACCAAAACATCAATCTAATGTTTAACAACACATTGTTATGATTCATGACAGCAGCAACTTCGGACGGAGCTGCCACACATTTAATGTAGAAACACAAGTGAAACCGAAATATTAAGTTTCCAGCAGGTGACGGAAGGAACCTGAATTAATACTTCACTATTATTCCAAACAGCCACTGCAGTGCACAAACTCATTACAGAGTAAACACGCATGTTAATCATACATAAAACATAAGCAGTAAGTTTATTTTCGCTCCTGCGTTAACATCTCGGCCAAGCGTGCCGTGACCTTAATGCAATTTTAATGGAAACAGGATGTCCGAGGGTTCTGAACCGAGTGTGCCCAATGAAGATGGACATGAACGTCAGTTCATTCACTGCAGGCTCATTTTTTTAGCCTGCAGGAAACGAGGGTCCTTGTACATTGTGACAATGAATACATGCAATACAAGCAGATTTTACAAAAATAAGTAAATTACATAGTAAACTACGACTACTGTTAACATGCTATCACATTAACTTTTGTGCCTTAATGTGAGCTAGTTTCAGGACTGGGACTGCAACTGCCTAATCAACTTCTGACTCAAATTGAGCTTGAGGAAACATCAAAAAAGCTACACCTAAGCAAGTTAGATAATGCGGAAGGAAAAAAATAAATAAAAACAAAACAGCTGAAGAATGTCTAATATGAGCTGGAAATGACTGAGATTCAGTTGAGATGTTGGTGGATGTCATGCACCCACCTTATCCAGAACGACATCTGTGATTTGGGGTAAGCCTTCTGGCTTCTGCACACATGCTGGCATGAACTGAAAGCCCAGCAGGAAATCCCGGTTATACTGTCTCTTCCCATTGTTTTGAATGAGCACTGAAACATAGAGACAGCAAAACTGCAGTGAGACAGAGAAATTACAATGAACAGTTCTCAAGTCTTGAAGGAACTAAACCAGAAACTGAGATTATTTGGTAATGTGTTTGCCTCATAGTTACCTTCCTGTACAGCTGTTGAAGACCCTGTAGAGCCTGTTCCCTCTTCCGACGAGTCCATGTTATCAACGTGCTCAGTTTCCAACAAGTGTCCATCTCCATTTTTCAATGGTTCTGTTTCTGTCTCTCCATTCTCCTCTGGACAGCAAGCTGGAGCTGGAGACAAGCCATTTCTGATCTCTGAAGCTGATCTACAAACGTCTTCTCCAGCCAAGCTATCAGTGATGGACTCCTCCTAAATGATTAAGAAAAAGAAAAGCTTGAAAATGGATGACTGAAAACTCTCACTGGACTTAAGGAGTCAGTCAGCTTGTTTTCATGATTGGCTGCTTACTATTGGCTGTAGCTTGTGTGAAAAAGTGCAAAACCAAGTACGAGTGCTTGGCGCTTTAACAGAAGAGGGTGATGTCGGTTAATTTATATTTACAAATCAGAATTGGGAAACAGCTACTAGACACACAAACAAAAAATAAATTAAAGTGACTTATGTTTTGGTCGGTTTGCTTCTCTGTACCCCAGTGACTTTAAAACCACCCCAACAAGCCTGGTTTAATTTTACAGCAGTAGCTTCCTGTAGTCTTGCTGTGCCCAGTGCTAGACAGTAACGAAGAAAATGCAATTCGTTACTGTACTTAAGTAGTTTTTTCTGCATACCTGTACTTTACTCAAGTATTTCCGTTTGAGGAGACTTTTGCTTTCGCTTCACTACATTTTAAAGTCAAATATCTTTTTACTCAACATTTCGTTCGTACATAGTCGTTCCTTTTTATTTGAGGGGATAAAAATGTAACTGGTCAAATCACAGCACTATTTATACCTTTTTTTAATTTATTTTTTAAGTCGTTGATAAGGTGGTTTTGGGCTCATGATAATTTTAATAGATAATCAGTGTTTAACTCAATATCATTCTATTAATAGATTGGTGTTCTAAGAGTAAGTGTCTTTTCACATAAACTGAGTTGTTAAAAAGTGCTAGGATTTATTATGGCTATAATTTCATTTCTATCACAAGCACATTTCAAGTGATGGTTTAAAAAGGAGCACTTTTACTGAAGGAATATTTTACCTCCTACATCTCTACTTTTACTCAACTACATGCTTTATGTACTTTGTCCACTACTGGTTGTGCCATTTGCATTCTTCTGCTCAGAATAGCAATAAGAATGGAAGGGAGCAGACTGGGTGAAACGGGATAATATTACACAACAATATATACACTTTATACACTACCCCTGATGTGCACATTTAGTTCTGTAGAAGTTAGGCCTCTCATTAATCAGCCTGTAACTGCAGTGATGTGGTCAGAATGGCAGGCTTTTAAATGTAAGGCTTTGCTTTTATTATGATCCTACATTAATGAACACAGCGTATGAATCTAGCCGCAAGTACAGTCAACCCCCTAAATTTGCGTTTTGGAAAATTTGCGAGCCCTCATTTGGAACCTAACTAACAGCAAGTTGCGGACTATCTTAAAATTTGCGGGAATCCGCAAAGAGACCGAATGTTCAGGAACATTAGGAACAACATTAAACTGTTTTCACTAACAAATTTCATACAAATTTGTAAAAAACACTATTAATAATTCTAAGTAATAAATAAAAGCATTTCTGTCTATTACCTCACATTTTCTGTCGAGTATGCATCGAAAAAGGAACCAACTTGCTTATAAATTCACTAAGGTACAAAAGGGACTGCGTTAAAAATTCAGATTTCTGGAATTTGGGGGTCTTAAAATGTAACCCCCGTGAGTTCCGAGGGACCACTGTAGTGTAGAAGCATCTTGAAAAGGTGGAAAGTACCGTCTGTGTTACTGACACCGAGTAGATTTTCTTTGTGTAATTCTAATTTTTAAATAAGTTTTTAACATCTGTAATTTTACTTTTACTCATATGTTTTGTTTGAAGCATTGTACTTCAATAGATTTGAAATCACATCTGTTACCGAGTGCAAGAGGAAAAAAAAAAAAAAAAAAAAAAAAGAAAAAAACAACAACAAAATTTTTTTTATATATATATATATATATATATATATATATATAACCTGCCCAGGAAACTACTGGGGTAAAATGATAAGATGAAGCTGGACTAGGCAGACAGCAGTGCTGGAGACCCAGCTGAAAGCAAAACACCATCAAATTCTGCTGCAGCTGAACTTGAAAAAAAATGATGTGAACCGTGACCATATTTAAGCGACCGGTTTGGCTTCAAGTGCAAGAAAGAAACAGCTTTATTATGCATTGCAAGCCGTGGTTGCACAGAGACCAAACTAGCAGCTTAAAAAAACTCAAGGTCAGAGGTCAGTTATATAATCTGTAGCATTGCATTCGTAGTTTTCTAGAAAGAAAGAAAAAATAGTTTTTACAGTTTAGTAAGAGGATTTGCTTATATTAGCAAAAACGCCTCAGTACATGGCATTGCTAGTGCTGGCTGGCACCAGCAGCCTACATGCAACTAGTCATTATAATGCTAATGCTATGGATCTAAATAGGATTAATAGGATCTAAAATTACCACCTGTTTAAATGTAAATAGGGATATGACATGATTTAAAATCACATCAAAATGAACAACTATATGAATTTCAAAGTAGTAATTCAGATGTTTAATAAAAGAGGTTGTATAAGGTACTTCTGCCTATTACCCATCGCAGACAGCACCTTCCAGTGTGCAGGGGAAGAGCTTTCTATTATGTTTTTATACAAGATTTGTTATTTTAAAATGTATTTTCCTAATTTAATCACATGAAACATAAAAAAATGGGGTGGCATTTTAGGTATTTTCAATGGGGAAAATTGATTTAATGTGCGAGCAAATTAAACTACGAGCTCGGCCACGAAACAAATTAAACTCATAGGTCAAAGTGTATATATTTTTGTTGAAGTGTTCCTATGCCCGTGCTCAGCACTGTATCTCTGTCCTCATTGATGCGTTTTTATTCAGAGATTTGCAGTATAATTTGCTGTTGGTGTTGAAGAATGGATTACAGAATCCACAATTAAATGTCACCTTTAATGGTTGTAATGATGGAAAATGTTTAAAAGTAACGGTAAAAATCTCCAAATGTCATGGCTTACTTAATCATCGCTCTATAATTTGTAAAGATGCTCATTTAAATATAACTGGTTTGAAATGTACCCCTTCTCATTGTCTTTTTTCGCAACATACTATGCTCAGCAGAGACATAAAAACATCTCCTGTATGTCTTTAGTGGTACAAAAACACACACACCTCACTTTCCTTGTGTGGAGGATCCACAGCTGAATTCTCTTCATTTGTTTTTTCCAAGTCCTTCAGTACAACAGAAGCAGCATGTGCTAAAACAAACAATTTAAAAGTGTTAGCATTTATACTGAATCTGTTCTAAATTAACCTTAAATTAATACTTTTCAAGTTTTAATACTGTAAATCCAGAGGTCCCCAACCTTTTTTTGCGTCACGGACCGGTTTAATGTCAGACAATATTTTCACGAACCGGCCTTTAAGGTGTGGCGGATTAATACAACAAAATAAAATAATACGACCGGCATAAAAACTGGTATTTTCTAAATATAATAATAATTGTGAATCCACCGTGTTGGTTTTTGTTCATTTTGCTGGCTTGGGGGTTTGAGTTTAGGGGTAATGTATTATGTTATCGGCCGGAGCAGCGCCTTTGAGAAGGTAGTGGATGTATGTGACCGAGGGAAGCATCTTCACATGCATCAACAGTGAGTCATAGACAGATGTTGCAGAGAGAATCCGGTAATTTTCCAAAATAAAGCATAGTTTAGATTATAAATATAACGGAAATAATGTAAATAATGTAGTCTTTGTGCAGCCCGGTATTGACCCACGGACCGATGCCGGTCCGCAGCCCGCAGGTGGGGGAACCACTGTTTAAATCAACATGGGCATGGACAAATATTGAAGCAGTATGTTTATTATTAGTGGAACCAAAAACAACATAGAGCATAAAGGCAAAATAATCTTGTAAATGTTTAAGTAATTATGGTGTTTTAAATTACGTAAATCATCAAGACACCAGACGGAACTTTTGGCGCGTTTCCACTGGAACGGTTTTAATTAGCGCATTTTGATGCTTGAGTTGAGATTTGGCGCAGCAGTAAAACAAATGTTTAAAGATTATTTATTCATCACTAAAGTATTTTTCATATCTAAGTAAAAAAAGATGTGAATAAAAGGTCTGCTTTTATATTTATTTATATTTTTAATAAAAACGATCGAACAGAACTGCTCGATGCATTAACTGCGTGCTAATAAAATGCTGTAAAATAAATGTGCATTAAAGCGTTAATTTTGACAGTAAAAACAAATAAAACACAGAACTGCAAAGAAAGTGACAATCGATAAAGAAATGGGTCGTACCTGTTTCCGCCATCTTTCTGGAATTGGTCTGATTGTGTGTGTCTAATAATCCCTCAGAGATTTTTGCTGTTTCAGCTTTGAGGTGCACATCATTAGCACCACAGGCCTTGCCTTGTTCCTGTAAGTCACTGCTGGGAGGCTGAAGTAATACAGGCAGGCCAGGGGGTGGTGCTAGAGTAGACGTAACGTTTGAAGGTATTAAGGTAGTTGGGCTGATGGAAATTTGTGTCACTGGGACAGGGGACTCAGCCTGGATCGCTTCTCCTGAAACTGGTGCTTCAGTTTGAGCCAAAGTTGAGGACTGAGTGCTGGCCAAGTGAACTTCTTGTACCTGGATCTCTGGCTCAGAACTTGGGGAGGGTGGTGGAGACTCTGATAGCCCATTAACTGCTTTCCCTGGAGAAGGAGAGGAGGCCAGGGGGCTTGAGGAAGCTTCTGGAAAAGTTTCTTCTTCTAGTTTGACTGGGGATTGAGCCACAGCAGTGGAATTTGTAGAAAGCTCTTCTGGTTCACTGGCAACTGTTGAATTGCAGGTGCTCAGAGGAAGAGGGAAACCAGTGGGCATTCCAGGTTTTATATGAGATGAAGAGTCTGATATAGGAAGAATTGGGGTTACTTTTCTTTCTGTAATGGACTCTAAAGGTCCAGGAGATGAAGATTTATGGGGAGCAAAATCAACTCTGGGCTTGTCTTCTAATGGAAAAAAGTTATAAACAAAGATTACAAGCAAACCATAGATAATCAACATAGTTTTCATAGTTGCACTTATTTCATCTGACAATCAGTCAATGAACTGCCAGATAATAAAATCACATGCATGCGATTCAGTGTATGAGGAGGAAGGGTGTGTGTTTAGCATACCCAAAGTGGGCTTGTTTTCTGTAGACACAGGACTGAGTCTGTATGGTGGGTCCATGTTGTAGTATAACTGCTCTGGCGTCTGACTGGCACTTCGCTGCTATGGACACACAGTAGAAAATGTTTGGATACAATACATTAGATAAAAAGCTGTAGACTGTAGCACCCAGTCACCTATTTACAAAAAAAAAAATATTTAGAAAATATGATTTTTAACCAAAAATGTTTTCATGGAATGCAATAGTAAATGTATGTACTTTGTACAGTCATGTGAAAGAGTGTACACATCTTTAAATTCCCGAGTTTTACATATCCAGACATAAACTTTACAATACAGAGGAGAAAAGACTTGATCTTGCTGCCCATTTCTCTGGGACGGGTTATAAGGCCATTTTTGAAGGTAATCATTCTACAGCGAGGAACATTATTCACAAGTGGAGAATAATCTTATAGCAATGTCAGCTTGTGCGATTATATGATGGCAAAATGTTGCTATTTAATGAAATAAATAAGTGCATGTGTGGAGACACACTGAGAAATTTGCAGATTTTCCATGCTGCAAAAAAAAAAGTAAAAAAAAGTAAAAAAAAAAATAAAAAAAAAAGGTCAGTCAGTCAGTCTCAGTTTAGGCAGTACACGTGTGGTCACGTGACTTTCCAGTGTGACGATGGATGCCAAGCAGACAGACACTGAATTAGTAGCCAAAAAATAATAATAAATAATAATAAAAAAAAAAAGCTACCTCTGTTGTATGGCAGTGTTTTGTATATTTAGCAGATATTAAGCAGAGAGAGGTACTGTTCTAGATTTGCTAAATGAAAGTTGCTACATCACGTGGCAATACGACAAATCTGTACCAGATCTTACTGGTTCCGGGGAGAGGAAAAAGACAACAGGCGATGGGTTCAACAGACTGAGCTTTCTTTTATTTTGCCATGCCGTGAGTACGGCACAAATCCACTTACGGTCCTGCACATAGTTACTCAACCCGTGAGAATCGGCACACCTTCACTCGCTGTCCACCACTTTCCCCACACATCCCCATACACGCAGTTCTCGTTCTCCCTCTTTCTCTCTCTCGTTACATCCGGCATAAACCGGGCCGTCTCCAGCATTAATGGCACTCTAAGCAAGATTGCTACAGTCACCGCCGAAATGCAAATTATTATAATTTTTTTTTCTTATCACTAATCTGTGTACAATTTCATTGATAACTAATCAAGTGGACTCATGGTACCATTTATTATAATCGCAGATCGCAATATTGACCTCAATAATCGCAACGCCATTTTTGTGCAGCCCCTAATGGAAAACATTCAAGACGGTTGGCAGTCTTCCCAGGAGTGGACCTCTCTGCAAATTCACCCAAAAGTCAAACCAGGGAATTGCTTAGAGAAATTGCTAAAAAACAAGACATACCCAACCCTAACCCAGTTAGCATAACTGACTCTACAGGCCTAAACATTTTAATTGTTACAATTAAAAAAAAATTTTTGGTTTGTCTGGAAGGGTTGTTAGGAGAACGCCTCATCTCTCTCGCAAGCAAAAAAAAACGAAAAAAAAAACAAAACATGGCAGCATAGCATTGCATTAGCAAAGTTGTATCCAAACAAACCACAAGACCTCTGGGACAATATCCTTTGAACAGATGAGACCAAAGTGGAGTTGTTTGGCCATAATGCCCAGTGCAAAATCCAAACACAGCATAAAAACCTTATACCAACTGACAAGCACAGTGGTGGAGGGGTGACTATTTGGACTGATTTTTTTTTTCTTTTCTTTCTTTTTTTAAACTGGACAGCTGAAGATGAGAAAAAGACCAGTTTTTTTTTTTTTTTTTTTTACAGCCACAGGATCTGGGAAACCTTAAGTCTTTGATTTTAGCCATGAAATGGGGTCATGCTTCAGGACAATGATCCAAAACACACCAGCAAATCTATAACAGAATGGCTGAAAATACACAGAATCAAGGTGTTGCAGTGGCCCAGTTAAAGTCCAGACCTCGACCTGACTGAAATGCTGTGGTAGGTCTTTAGGCAAGCTATGTTTACAAAATTACCACAAAAAAAGCCAGCAAACCTTGATGAACTGTAGAAATATTGTAAAGCGTGGCCAAAATTGCTCCACACCGAGGTTAGAGACTGGTCATTGTTTTGAACAAAGTTACTGCTGCTAAAAATTATTGCATGCTAATGAATCATAAGGTGTACTTATATTTTTTTTTTACATGGGTTTTCCATTTTTGGCTTAATTTTTATACAAATAAACAATGACATTTAATACATCATGTGGTGGTGTTCATCTGAGGTGGCATTCACCTACATTGTAGGCTTGATGTTTAGGCCAACTGGTAAAGACAAAAAGCCATTAATAAATCTTTGTAAGAGATTTGTAATAGCATTGGTCACTGTCATTTGACTAAAAACACATTCATAAATATCTGGCCCTCAGTTATAGGCCCACTTTGGGGAAAGAAAAAAAAAAAGGTTTGGACACCTCTAACCTAAATACTGCAAAATGCTTTCGAAGTATCTTTTTAATGCCAAAGTGGATAGGGTCTATATTGAGAAGATGCTCTCCCACTGTGCAGACTTTCAAATGATGCACAGTAGGGAACATAGAGTACAGTTGCAGCACAGTTGGGTGTAACAACTCCACCATTCTGGCTGTAAGGCTAAGCAGTGAATTGTCAGAACAGCAATCAATGGGATTCTTCTGGCATACAAAAAAAAAACCTTTGCGCTGTCTGCATCACCAGGGTATCCACATACCCAGACCACCACTAGTTACCTTCTAAAAGGGTGGCATCAGCCCAATCAAACACATGGAGAATCCAAAAACTGTTCGGCTCCTCGCCTCCACTCTTATACACACTGGCGAATATTATAAAATATACATATATTGTACATAACCTGTCCATCACTACTGCAAACAGGAAAGGGCTCAGAGCCGATTAATGTTGCAGTCAAACCTGCACCTTAAACCAGTCTGTCGTTCCTTCTGCACACTTCACTGCTGTCCTCATACATGTCCTGCACCACCCTCACACACTTCTCTGACACACCTGACTTCCTCATTCAATACCACAACTCCTTTCTTAGCACCCTGTCGTACACCTTCTCTAAATCCACAAGCACACAATGCAACTCCTTCTGACCTTCTCTATACTTCGCCATCAACATTCTCAAAGCAAATAATGCGTCTGTGGTGCTCTTCCTCGACCCGAAACCATACTGTTGCTCACAGATGGTCACCTCTTCTCTCAGCCTGGCTTCCACTACTCTTTCCCATAACTTCATGGTGTGACTGATTAACTTTATAGTTACTGCAGGTCTGCACATCTCCCTTGTTCTTAAAGATCGGTATCAGCACACTCCTTCTCCATTCCTCAGGCATCCTCTAAACTACCAGAATCCTGTTAATCAACATTGTTAAAAACTCCAATGCATCTCTCCTAACCATCTCTATGCTTCTACTGGTATGTCATCGGGTCCTACCAACTTTCCACTCTTCATCCTCTTAATTGCTGCTCTCACTTCCTCCTTACTAATCCTATCAACGTCCTGCTTCTCCATCTCGTTCATCAGCTGCTCAAAATACTCCCACCACCTTCTCAACCCACTCTCCTCACTAGTCATTCCATTTCCATCTTTATCCTTTACTGCTCTAACTTGCAGCAGATCCTTCCCAGCTCGGTTCCTCTGCCTGGCCAATCGGTATAAATCCTTTTCTCCTTCCTTAGTGTTCAACCTCTCATACAGCCTCTCATACAGCTCCTAATATGCCTTTTAATTGGCTTTCGCCACATCCCTCCTTACCCGCTGCTGCATCTCCTTGTACTCCAGCTTACTTTTCTCATCACTCTGTCGATCCCACTTCTGTTTTGCCAACCTCTTCCTTCTTATGCTCTCCTGCACTTCCTCATTCCACCATCACGTCTCTTTGTCTTCCTTTCTATTTTCAGATGTCACACCAAGTACCTTTCTTGTTGTCTCTCATCACTTCAGCAGTAGTTGCCCAATCATCCCACACCTCTTCAACACCACTGAGCCCCTGTCTGACCTCTTCCCTGAACCTCACACTACACTGTTCCTCCTTCAGTTTCCACCATCTTATTTTTTGAAAAACATTTTGCAACTAATTAGGTTATTTGCCAACAGGTCATTAAGATGATCGCTTCCCTAAGAAACACTATTTATACCGTTTTTTTTTTATTTAGAGTCTCTCAGAAGTAAAGATAGAAAAAAAAAAAAAAATAAAAATAAAAAAATAAAAAGACAATGTTAACTGAATAATGCATCAGGTCCCAACCCCGGATAAATTGGGGAGGGTTGCGTTAGGAAGGGCATCCAGCGTAAAACATGTGCCAAATCAAGACGTGCGGAGGATCCGCTGTGGCGACCCCTAACGGGAGAAGCCGAAAGGATAACTGAATACTACATCTATTACAACAGCATGACATCATGGTAGAAGAGACCAGATGCTAAACCTGCTTGCCTTTATAACTTGAATTTTGATTTCACATTATTCTCATCCAACGGCACAGAAGGGACATTAGTTGTAACACGAAGGATATTGAATCATTGTGTAATTGTTCCTATAGTACTTGCTCTTTCAGAGGAATTTGTACAGCACAGGAGTCTAAAAGCACATTTTAAATAAATGTGCCAAATCTAGCAAAAACAAAGCATTTTCATGAATTGTAGTGATTTTTTTTTGTTTGGAGACATTAATTTGACATTTATGGAACAAGTCTCAATTGGATTTGTTTTGTAACAAATCATTTGCAAGTTTTATTGCGACTATAAAACTAGGAAGAACATGAAACAATCTCTCCGATGTTCCACAACATTAAATATAAACGTTTTGCATATTTGAAAAATGTTACATTATAATTTCTGAAAAATTACTGTGACTTGAGCACAGTAGCACTCTCCAGACTGTACTGTTATACGAATTTTTTGTTTTGTGGTTAGGAGACTCAACTTACTCTTCAAGATGCATAACAACTCCCAAACAAACCGCCTACTTTTCATATGTAATGCAAACAATGCATTTGTTATTTAACATTTACACTTTATATACTGAACTGTCTTGTCCTGGTCTCTGTACCTTAGTATTATGTCTTCACTGGGTCACATGTGGGGCAAGTAGTTATGCTATTTATTACAGTGTACCAATGTAATTGGAATAAATAAAATGAAGATGAGCCAATAAAAATGCATAAAAAAAATTGATGTGGTCATAGCAGTTGCTGAAAACACAATTTTGGAGTTTAAGCAACATGGTGAAAGAAAATTGAAGAGAAAGGCATATACTTTTCGTACCTGAGGAGGGGTGGGGGTGGAGGAAGGACGACCAACAGGGGGTGTGGTATTTCCACTTCCGGACATAATTTCCTCTGTAATGTCCTTCCCACCCTGGTTGGGGTCCCGGATCCGGATCTGAGAAGACAGAACGAGAAAGCATAAACATCATAACTGATGCAACAAGATGGATCCAGTCCACCTTTTTATGTTTTTAAGTCACTGGACAGATTTAAGAAATTCGGAGAAACCAGACTTGGCACGACTTTTGATCGTATATTTGCTTATCTCGCTATGTCTGCTTTATTTCGATTTACACTTAAAAAGTATAAAGCTGGTATGATGTGGTACAAAGTAAAGTTTCTGTTATCAAACTAAAGCCTTATTATGCCATAGCAATTTGTCAACAGTATTTTTGTGTCTATAAAAAAATATTTGTCTTTTATGTATTTTTTTTTTTTATATCGTTTCATGGAACAACCTCAAGACAACCAAGTTGTCTTGAGGTCTTGAGATTGACATTGCCTCACCACCCCCTCTTTCCTCTGTTAAATAAAAAAAAAAAAAAGGTGTTAAATTACTGAGAAATCAAGAAGCCCAAGAACCCCTGCCCTCTCCCCTGGTGAAAAACTTTAACCATTTCAAACTAATAGGATACTGAAAGCCATAGATATTTTTTAAATGTTCCTGTTTATGTTACAATATTAACAATAACTTACCTAAATGCACACAAATATAAGATGCATTTTGAACTAGACTTGCTGTCAGAGCTGCTGCAGTAGAAAATAAATAAACACCTTCTGATCAAGTAGATTGGAGTATAAATGCTTGAATTGCGTAAAGATATTGGACTTTACTCTCTCTCTCTATCTGGATGTGCATGATTGTGAGAAATTTGTGCAACACTCACTGGTTTCTTCTCCCGTTTGGCTGGTGGAGGCTGTTGTGGTGCTGTAGGCACTATAATTGGGGCTGAGGGGGGATACACCGTCTGGCCTGGAAAATATGCCGGGCCCGGAGCAGCTGTTGCTAAAGGAGAGACACGATAAAAGGAAAAAAGAAAAAAAAAGGTCACATCATTATTTCATGAGTCACTGATCAAAACAGCTACTCAGAATATCATTGTGGAATGTGGGCATTTGTAAGTCAGGACCGTCAACATCCGGTAAGCAGAAACACAAATGCACGTGGCAAACCGGCATGCAAGACATAGGAATGCAAGACTGAGGAATGTTTTTGAATGCATACTCCATGTTTGCACTAACCGTAGGGTGCAGGGTATTCTCCTGGACCAGGACCAGGATAGAACGTTCCAGAGGCAGGGGGTGGGACAGAGAACTGCTGCGGAGGGCCAACGTAGGGTGAACTGTGTCGATACTGAGGATATAAAAGGAGAATGCTGGTTAGACCAATCCTGTTCAGCTATTCTTTTTCAATTATTAATTGATTTATAAATTCAATTCAATTATCAGATGTTAATTATGTATTTATTTGAACAACAGTAGCCATTAGATGATACTTAACATCTCCAACACTTGTTTCTAGTAAAAGCTAAATTATCTGAAATATGCATCGTTGCCTGGTGCCACAGCCTGCCCTCCATGGCAGAAACAAGTTCAATCAATCCTTACATTACTGTGATGTTCTGTAGATGCAAATCTCACGTAAGAAGACTTGAATACCTGGGGAATGTAGTACTGAGCTGTTTGTGCTGAAGGAAAAGGCATATGAGTCATAGTCATCATGATGGTTTGATTAGGGGGATAGACAGCAGTGGCTGTAGGGGTCTGCGAGCCAGGTCGGAGCGAGGGATTGTTGGTGGGAAGAGCAGGTCGAGGAGTCTGCATCTGAGCCCTGTGCAGGAACTGCAGTGGAAGAGAGAATGAGACAACACCAAGCTGCTAAATTAAAGAAAATCCTCCCCCCAGAAATTTCAATCAAGAGCTCTTGAACTCGTGTTATACTGAATTTGCTTAAATGGTTTTGCTACTACTGGCCTGAAATCATGCTGATTCCATGTGCATCACAATTAACTTTATATAACTGTCAGAAAAAAAAATGGCATATGATTATGCCTTGAAGTCAAGGAAGTTTTAAAAAGGAAGTGATCAGACACATGCCTGAGAGCTTTAAACAAGAAAAACCTGGCAAGTTAAGTCCCTGTTTATTTTTTTCCTGTGTGTCCACTGTCTATTTACCATATGTCTCAATCTCTTATTAAGCCCCTAAAGAAATTTCCGCCTTCAACATCCAACACTTTTGGAAGGATGGCATGATATAGAGCCTAGAAACAGCTCTAGCTACGCCAATACTAGAGGCAACCTCTCCCATCTTTCTAATCACACTGCACTGCAAATATTTCCTCAGCAAACCTAACCAAAAGATGGTGTCAGCTGAGGAGTACCAGCGGTGAACCTTGGTGGCTCTATTCTACTTTCTATCCGACACAAGGAAAGAGAAATGACCTTTTTTTTTTCTTTCTAAAGACGCCAAACCAACAAGAAACTCGTACCAACTCTCTCATAGCATAATGAGCCAAACACAAGTTCAAACTCTATGAGAAAGCCATACAAATCTTATAAAAAACACCTCCAGCTTTCTTTTGCTACAGTATTCATCTGCCTGAATGGGGAGATAAGTACTGCTTTTAACAGTAGACAATGTTACAGATGGCCAGATACAGACTGTAAAATGTATAAACTATTAGCAATGGTAGCAAGGAAAATAAACGCAAGATGCCATGAGAAAGACAAAAGGAACCAGATCTAAAAGCTTTTGGGTGACAAGAGTGTAAACTATGAGTCACTGATCCACTACTGCTTACTGTTGTGCAGTGCTACGCATCTTCTCAGAGTTGTTCACTGCCTCCAAGACACTGATGACACCAGAACATAAACACTGATAATGAGAAAAACCCAGAGAAAGTCTGGAGAACTGACTTCATGCTGAGGCCCGGATACTCCCTGTTTTCAACTCCATTACGAGTGTCATGGCTTGTTTAGAGAACATAAAGCAATCATACCGAAATCAATACTGCAGCAGATCAGCACGAGGTAAACCCATGGAGCAAGTATGTGCATGTGTGTACAGGAGTCAGGCACTTTTACTGCAGCAATTAGTGGCCTTCATTAAAGCCCACAGGAATGAAACACAGGCCCGATTCAGGACGCTGCAAGCAAGTCAGTGTTTTAAGTAGAAAAAAAACAACTTGCTGTGCCTCCATTCAAAAGAAAATGCCAACAATCTACTTCATTTTGTTGATGGCAGAGTAGAAGCACTAAAGGTCACATGTTAAACATGTTCTATAGGATTTCCTCATGCTGTGCATTTTAAATGGAAATGGATGGGCCAGAAGTACTGAAGCAGTAGGGAGAGAGAGAAGCTGGTAGGATAAAGGACAGAGGAAAATCAATATATGACTAGTACATGAATGTGAAATCACAGTGTCCCACACAATCACACAGAGTAAGCTTGAAAGCCTCTCAGAACTTTAGATCTGTTCTTTATCCATACCAGGAGCAGAGACTTATGGAATTTCTTGCTAGAAAAGAGAACCAACAAATTAATAAATACATAAATGAATAAATAAACCTGAGCATTGCAGACTTTATAACAGAGCCTGGATACATGTGACAGTGTTGATGTTTTGAGGTGTGTGTGTGCTATTAGAGAACCATGAGTCATACGTGCCAACAAAAGTGAGTGCAAAGCCAAAGGCTGATCACAGCTTTTTAGTGGTGTGTGTAAGACCCTGGAAGTTCTACTACATATGACCTATTTCCAACAATCCTCTCCAACACTGTGAGCAAATGCACAAATGTGGCCAGGAGACTGTTCATGTATATAATCTTAAAGTGTAGCTATGACACAAAAGTGCACGCAGTATTTCTGTTGTGAAAACATCAAAAATCTGTCATGTAAATGTTCCAGTAAACCAATGGCTTTAGTTTTATCTGGCTTTATTTGTAAATATGTTCTTTCTATATTTGTGTTGCTAATACATATAATGTTTCTATATTTGTCAGATGTCGTTCCCAAATTTCCATTTTGCAAGCTAATGTGACATAACCACATTGAAAGAGTATGTCACTTGCTATCTAACATTAGACCAGCAGCCAGGTCAAATCAGTTACACAAGAGCTAGCAGGAGAGCTGAAGTCAACAAACGTCACATGTACTGCACACTGGAACTAATGACTTATAATAAACCTGTCTGGGATCCAAAAGGCAAAGGATCATTTTTCAGTTAACATATTGGCCAACAAGTGTGTGTGTATTTTTTATATACACACACACACACACACACACATATATATATATATATATAGTGAGTAAGTTTCTAAAACCCTACCACATGCCTTTGGCAAAAGACATAAGAGCTGATAAACATCTGGCTTAGTCAGCTGCTGTTTTCTTTAATTTATTATTATTTTTATTTTACCATCAGACAAAAATGACCACATTTTTAATACATTTTTTTTTTTACACAGTTGCTAAAAATTATTATTTTTTTACCTGATTGAATGTGCAATGTTTAAAAATATCTAACACGTGTATTTGGATGCCTCCTGATAATTTACTGCTCATTCCCAGATCCGAACATCGGCTGCTCAATAGAGATCGTTTATTTATATTAATCAGATACATGATATGCAGCTAACAGAAGTTGGGTAATAAACTTAAGCTAACAGGGTTATGAGTGTTTAAGTTGATGTTTGAGACCAACACAAAACATGTTACAGAGCTGATTGTGTTAAATCGGCTTTTAGGTGTTATACTTTGAGACAGAGCACAATGATGATTCAGCAACTTTACTGAATCCACAACTCCCAGGCCTGACCTACATTCAACAGTTCTTTGCTGATTCTACATTTAAATCCCTGTTGGTTTCAAATCTGTTGCAAGTCACTGGTGTTGACAGGTTGTTGTGGAAGCAGGCAAGAAAACGCTGTTGTACAGATGTTAAACTCCTCCTCTATTCTCACAACGTGGCCAACAAAAAAAAAACAAAGTGATGTAAAAGAAAAGAACCATCCATTTGGATATTCATTGAAATTTGCTGAAAGCAGCAGATTTATTTCAATGTCACCAGAAACAATGTTGTAAATCAGCATTAAGTAAGCCGGTTTCACTACAGAAGACTCTTGTGACTTTGGGATTAAGTTACCATAAGGATCAGCAAAAGGATCTGAAGCAGTCCTGATTACAGGTTCTCCAGAGGTTGTTACATAAGCGGTAATCATTAACATCCTTGAACCAGACTGCTTTTGCAAGAACAGGAAATGAAGGGGAAAAAAGTCCCATTGGTATAATTGGTAGTGTGTGTGTATTTATGTATCTGATGGAACAAGTGGAGGAGAAAACTTGTGCGCACGCCAGGGTGTAACTGAGAAAAGCACGAACGTCATCTTAAATAGCGAGCAAACATAACAGTTGGATGAATGAAATTTCTCATGCCTCCACAACATTTCCTCTTAGCCTGGACTTGTGTATCGGCAGGAGAACGCACCATTGTTCCTCCTCCATCTGGCCTGCCACACACACACACACACACACACACACACACACACACACACACACACACACACACACACACACACACACACACACACACTTCTGTGGCAGTGACCCGGAGTGTGTGGTGCCAGTGTACGGGCTAATTCCATCCTTCTAGCAGTAGGCTATTTACAACCTGTTTACAGGACTGTAATATTCAGTTTGAAGGTGCAAATGACTGATTAAACTGTGCTGGAAACAATAAAAGGTTCTGGTTTTCCGAACACTACAATGGACATGGTTGTGGAGAGAATATCTAACACCTTTCAGTTGACATATTTCTGGTCTGATAGAATTCTCGTTCCTGCAGTGCAGAACCGTATGTATAAATCTATGGAGAATTACTCCCAAATAATATCTTCAAAATAATCCAATCTAATCCTAAACCTAAATGTGCGAGTGATCTTGCCATCAAGATGTTAAGATTCCACTCAATGACGATAATTGTTTTTGTTTAAATGCAGACCACACTGTACACACCCAAATACTGAAAAGAAAAGCGGAAAGTGGAGATGTGAGATTAACCTAAATAGTCGTGATGATAAACCAGTTGGCTGGTGATGAATGCTTCATATATATTACACAGTTTACACTGAATACAAAAAAAAACACTATGTGATGTCTAAACACTATATGCAAAAGAAATCACTTGTATACATTCAAACATTTATTATTTCCATGTATGACTAATCACTGCATTAATATCCTTACGCGAGTGCCTGCTTTTGTGTGAAAATAGGGGTTCACATTTTACTGCTTTTTATTTTTAATCACAAAGTACCAAGGTATTAACTAAAATAACTACATTTTGTCCAAACCTGGTAGACTTAATTTTGTTGAACTACACTGATGCTCTGTAGCCACAGAACAGCTTTTAGTAACCGAGTATAATTCGGGACACTCACAAATAATGACATGTACATTGGAGCTGATTATAGACACATCTCAAATAACATGTAACAAAAAAATGGCACTTTTTGATATTGAACATGGGGAGTACATCATCGGAAATCGTGCATCCCAGTTTCAGTTGAATGCCTGCTAGCTATAAAGCTGTGGCAGTGACGGTCTGTAACTAGTGGTTTTGGCACTGTCGCAGTAACAAATCATTTTACTGAACAAAAGATGAAGTGCAGATTTGCTTCTGAAACATGAGATCTTTCAAAAATACTGAAGAGGATGAAAAACATCCTCCAATTACAGGGGTCTTATCAGAATAATTTTAAGTGGATCTGTCAAAGCAATTTTATGGGCATATTACAAATACGGGATTGGTTCATTGAAGACCTTGCCTTAAATAATGAGCAAATATATACCATGATGTCTCCTACTGTCTACTGACATCCAGGAATCACACGTGCTAATAATAGTACAGCTCACAATGTCATTTTTCAACTTAGGATCATGACTTTAGATCAGGCTACACAAAAAACAATGTGTTGCTTACTCAAACTTATGCTGTTTACACTGAAGGTCTTTTTGCAGTTGCTCTACTTGCTCCATTAAACTAATGTCCATGAACTCATGGATTAATATTTGTAATGAACAGAAGAGGACGACATGTGGCATGTCCAAAATAAACGGGCCTCGGTAATTAATTATATTGTTTACTGATTAAATCTATTAATTCATGGCAGCTAGTGGGTGCAAGCCTTTCCTGTCTCAGTGATTCCAACATTCATTACTCAAAACAGTCTGACACTCCTGCAATAGCTGCATATGCTGTGTGTGTAGCCATGATAAATGGAAATCCTTGATGTTTGTACTACACAATACAACAATCCCATATGGTGCATCATAGATAATGACTGCATATAGATGCTCCACAAATAACCCAGATGAATTGAAGCAATTAGTGTCAGTCTTCGTTGCTCCACATCTGTTAGTCAGACAAGTCGTTTTGAATGACAAGGAACATAGACGGCTTAAATGGTCTGGCATTCAAGGACATACTGATGCCTTGCATAGCAATATAGAGTGATAGCGTTTGTATATATATATATATATATATATATTCCATAGTTTGATGAGAAAGAAGCTTTTAAAGAGCTTGAAAATACTTTTGGAGAACTTGAATTGCAGCTTTGTGAAGGTCTGATGCTTAATGCTTAAAGTAACCAGGCCAAAATAAAAGCAAAACAAACATTTTAGGTCAGGACAAGTTTTTAGGCCACTGGATACATGAAGAAGCCGGTGAGATGCAACAAGAAGTGATCTAAAAAGAACATCTCCCTAAAAACGCCCACTACACACTGATCAATTAAGTTGAAGTGTGAACGGACGGTAATTCCCGTGTAAAAGTTTTAAATAAACAAAACTGTTGTCATGGTGAACTAACCATTGACACAGGGTGGTGTGATGCAGCCTGAGGTAACGCTTTTACACCCTGAGGGTTTCCTATAAGAACATGTCCTATAATGTTTTATTTCTTTTACACAAGGAGGTCTAGACCTACAAGTCTGTATATTTTAACAAATTATACATTATACTTTTTAATCTGAATAGTTTAGTTGCATTTAATGCCGTGCAATTCACGAAACAATCAAGTTCATCTTTAAAAGCAAAAAAAGCCCAAAAACAACAAAAAAAATAAGTTTGTCAAGTCTGAGAAACAGGAATGCACATGGACACTGACTGACCAGTGCTGACATTAGAGTCTTCTTCCAAAAGAATTTAACACCTCCTTTAAAAAAACCCTCCTAAAAAAAACCTAATATAAATGATTATACCTTCAAAGAACACATTGTTTAGATTATGTAGAATATCCAACATACAATGACTCTGTAAATGAGCTGTTCTAAACAGTAATCTATTAGAATAAGCATTCAAATAAACCCATGATTAGATTCACCCTGGCACAAGAGGGACGTTACCTGATGGTGGGTGGGTCGAGGCCCCGTCACAAACTGATGGAAACAGTATGATGCAGTAGCAATCACCAACAAGGAAAAAGAAAAAGAGAATGAAATTAGCATATGATATAGAAATATGCAGTATGCAGAAATTTGACTGTGCTAAAATTTCAATTTCTACAAGACAGGAGGCAGGGGGGTTGTGGGGGGCTTGTTGTAGGGGGGCTTGGCAGGTTGCAGGGGAGAGTTTTATTTCCTCCCACGTGTTTAAAAAACAAACACACTCTCTTCAGCAGTGCAGACTGTTTTCTTGGTGGATCTCAGCATGGTGCTAATGAGGTTTGTATCTGACAGCAGAAGGAGAAGCAGCCAGAGACACATGGTCGATTCCACACAACAGAAAGGATTTCCGTGACACACTCCAGATCAGAGGTGCTAAACGCAAGCTGAAAAATCAATGGCTCTAGTTTCTGCTGTGAGTACAGTTTTAAATGTGATAACCTATAACCATCAAAAGTCTTACACTTACCACAACATTACTAATAGATAAGAATTCATTCATTTCTTAAGTAATAATTATATGGAACTGTTACAGCAGCGGTTTCCAACCACATAATACATCCATTATTGTTTTATTTTAACCAAATATTTTCATAAACAGAATGGGAACTCTTCAACACCACTCTAAATTGTAAATCATGTTTTCTGCTTTTTTGTAGTGACACTAAATTTATCATCTTTCCAGCCATATTACTGAGTGAAGTTTTACCATCAACACTTCCAGAAAAAACTGTAATTTTCCTTTACAGTATGCTGTAGCATCATCTTTTATACCTTCAATTTCACTTGGCTATGCGGATATAATGCACCTTTAAGGTACATCATTGCACTGTAATTCAATTTACAGACTAAAACTTTAAAAGGTTTTAAGGAAATGAAGCTTTTGAATTAAAGTATTAGCAGCTGTGTAATTGGGAACTGTGGTCATCATCAAAATCCTCTATCCAGCTTAGTTAAGTGATTTTGGAAGCATAAGCAGTAAATTGTTAACAAAGGAAAAAAATAAATAATAACACAATCACAGACTTCATTCTTAGAAATTGTTCAGATGGTTGAAATGTTCTATTTTGATGCTCCTTTGTGTTGAGCAGAAGCGTGTGGCGGTTTAAATAAATGAATACATCTCTAGTACAACCAAGTTGTACATCCGTTCAACTAAGAGAGCCTTCGGCCCATTGTTGGATAGAAGTTTCCACTGGTTAATTCTACCACAAAAGCATTAATAAGGTCAGGCATTGATGTTAAGTGAGGAGACCTGGGGCACCTGCAGGCTCAGTGCTCCTGTACGCCACAAAGATGTTCAATAAGGTTGAGATCAGAGCTCTGTACAGGACAAACACATCTGACAATGTGTGAACTCTGACAGCGGATATGAAACATATGGGTGTGAGTGTCCACAGGATTTTTTTTCCACAGCTCAAAGCTGTTTGCATGACTCAAAAAGAAAAGGTCCCACATGAAAAACTGAGAAAACAGTTGTATACACTGTAACTGTCTGCAGCAACGCAATTCTGTGTTTAACATTGATTTAGATATGAAACTGGACCACTTGCATTATGATGCAATGTTTTAGTAGCAAATTCAGTCCAATCTTAAAAGGACTGATTAAACAAGTCTGTTTAAAATGTGTCTAAGAAGCGGTTTGAGTGATCAGACGTCCATCACATGTCTTGTGTGTGTTTACACCTGCATATAATCTTATCATAATATAATCCTGACCAACAGAGGTAAATGTAGTCTTAAACCACTACATTCAGAATAAATGCTTCATGTGCAAAAATAATAATAATATTAAAACAAAATATAAGCTGTACTTACAGGTCGATTCGGCGGCTGTACGTTCACTGGCTGTGTCTGAGAATATATGAGGGAGGCAGAGCCAGCATTCTGTGTGGGGCTGTAGGAGGGCTGAATACACACAAACACACACACACACACACAGGAGTGTTATTTAGACATAAATATATAACATAATGATGAAGGTAATATACAAAGCAAGTATAAATTCTAAAAAAGAAGTTAGTATAGAATATGTGGTAACTTTAGAAAACAAATCACTATATTTGTGTGTGTATGTGGCCAGAGGAATAATTGCTAATAAGTCTATGTGAACCACAGTCACAAGGTCTGCCTCAGTCATCAGTCGAGTGCACTGTGGGAGGGTAGCAGGACTGTCACAGCAGAAGCAGTTGAAGACTATCATTAACTAGCAGTGTTCCTTTAGGTTAATACACATAGCCAGTGACTACAGACAATGTGAAAAGTCTACAATCCCATTATTACAAGCAGCTGTGTTTATAAAAACAGTATACAAACCACATCTCTGTAAAATAACCCCATACTAACACAGACCCATATTTAATGGGATGTGGTCCTCTTTGGTTTAGAAGCTGGAGTTCTGATTGAAAGGTAGTCACCATTACGTGGTCACTGCTGGGCCCCTCAACCTTAACCCTCAACTAATCAGTTGCATAAATTAGATAAGGGTGTTTGACAAATGACATTAATATAAATGTAATCCTACAATAAAGTCATAGTAGTTGCGATTTATAGTCTGTGTGCCTTATTCAACTGTGTTGGCTGCCACAATCGGATTAGCTAATTTATTCAATCATACTGCCAGTTTTTAATAATTAATTTCCTCTTAACGGTCAACTATAATTACAAGGCTGACTGCCTGACCTCACATTTATTAATTTACATACAGGGAGTGCAGAATTATTAGGCAAATGAGTATTTTGACCACATCATCCTCGTTATGCATGTTGTCTTACTCCAAGCTGTATAGGCTGGAAAGCCTACTACCAATTTAGCATATTAGCTGATGTGCATCTCTGTAATGAGAAGGGGTGTGGTCTAATGACATCAACACCCTATATCAGGTGTGCATAATTATTAGGCAACTTCCTTTCCTTTGGCAAAATGGGTCAAAAGAAGGACTTGACAGGCTCAGAAAAGTCAAAAATAGTGAGATATATTGCAGAGGGATGCAGCAGTCTTAAAATAGCCAAGCTTCTGAAGCGTGATCATCGAACAATCACATTGAATTCTTGTCTAGGGGTGTAGCCCTGATGAAGTTGGTAAATGTTCTGTATGTAATTCCCTGTTCACATTTTGTGAGCAAAACCATTCCGTGCTTGGAAATCTAGAAGAGCTATATCTGTTTGTTAAGGCCATACATATTAGAAAACTGCATCCAAATGTAGACAATACAGCAGTTAAGATACTGGTATAAGTATTGGACTATAAAACAGGACCCCTCACATGATAAAGGAGGAAATATTTCCTGAACACCACAAGATTCAATAGACATTTAAATCATGCAGAATTTGTCAGTGTTTCTCTTTTTCTACTGTCAATCAGCTCATCCTAGTAGCATAGTAAGCCGTTTTATTTTATTTTTTAATTATAACAGAAGAAATAACCCGGGCATCCAGGTCAATGTTGTGTAAAAGCAAAGGTATTTTTTTTTTACCACTCATGATGCAAAACATTGTGCTGACACACTTATGGAGGTGGGGGAAAAAATATCAAGATAAAATATTATGACACTGAAAAATAGTTTCCGCTCATGTCAGATGCTTCATCTGTTCAACAGAACGGTGGGAACTTTCTTAGCCATTAGGAGTGCATTTATATCAGACTTAAATAACAGCAATTACGGTTATTATGAGATGACAAATCAGATGTGGCTGAAACGCTGAAACTCAAACTTCACACTGAGAAATCATTATTTTCTGTAGAAACACACACCAGCAAAACTGACACACAGACAGCTATGACAGCTTGAATTTAATTTAAGTTTAACAAATCTATTATTAGCGTATATCTTATCAAGTTAAAGCCTGAACTTCTGCTAATCGCCTTTTACTCTAGAGACTGATGACATTTGCTTATAAAGTAAATAAATCTGAACATCAGAAAAAGGTGAGGTCACAGAAGGGCCATGAAGCTCATATAAGGTGTGAATTTTATATAAACCCACTTATGAAGGCCAAGATGTATGAAAACCTTTAAGACAGAAAGACACACTTACCGCTCCGCCTGGCTCCCAGCCCTTAAGGTATCGATAGGTAGGCGCGGGAGGGGCTGATACCTGAGACAGAGCAGGTGAGGGTGCGTGGCCTTTGCTCAGATCATGCCCTTGGTAGGGGGGACCAGGGTGCCTTGAGACCTGCAAATAAATAAATAAATAAACACATACACATGCAGACACTTTCACAGACTTGTAGAAGCCAACATTTATTATTATTATTATGTTTTGTAGTGTGTTTGTAGAGGGCAGGAGCAGAGCTTGTGGCCTACAAGTCATTGACACAAACATATTTTAGTGCTTTAGCCCAGGATAAGGGTTGATACCCAGTACTCTATGTAAAACCCTAGAGCTGTTCATGTTTTCTCCAAATATCCAAAAGGTGAAACCGTTTCAGCAATTATTCGGTCTACTGCTGAAACAATGGTGTCATTCTGCTATTCTCTGAATGAGCACACAGAACCCTGGCTTCTGAATGTGCGCCCACGTTGTGAGTATTAAACAAGAATAACCCACTGAAAGAGGGAGCATCAGGAAACGGACGTCAGAGATGATGCATTTGTTGCCACTATTCTGAAAAAGAGGAACAATCTAACCACAAAAACTGCTTGGGACATCGAAAGTTCTTTAGAGCAGGACGCATTTTGACAGGGAGTTTGGATTTAGGGGAATAGAGACAGAGAGAAAAAGTGAGTGGGAGAAAGACAACAAGTGACAGAAAATAAAACAAAGCATATAGAAGAGAAACAGTGAGGGATCTGAGACTGTAACGTCTACAGGTGCAAGAAAAGCTTGGAGGCAAGGCTATCATACAGAGTTCAAAATCACTTGTTAATCCCTCCCATTATTTCATGTCCCAGATGTTTTGTTTCCATCAGTTGCTAAGAGACAGAGTTACATCCTTTGTTTGTTGGTGCAGGTGTTTTAGTGGCAGCCAGGCAATGATAGAGTGGAACCTCTCTAACGCTCTTTAACATCTGCATTGTGTTTAAAGGGCAAACAACAGGTGGAGATATCTATCCAGGTGCTTTGCTGGTGGAATAAATTATACACCCACTGTCCACTTTAATAGGAACACCTTTACAACTGCTTATTTACACAGTTATCTAATCAGTCAATCATGTGGTACTAGCACAAAGCATAAATTCAGGCTGATAGAGCTCAAGAGCTTTATTATTGTTCACATTAAACACTGGAACAGGGGACAATGTCAGCTCTGTGACTTACCTGTGGCATGCTCGATAGTGCCAGATCTGAAAATTTCACAAATAATAGGTTCAAAATTTTTCACAGAATGGTGCAAAAACTATCCAGTGTATGGCGGATCTGCAACATGAAACAGCTTGTTGAGTGAGTTAGACCAGCAGAGAAGGTCCAGGCTGGTCTAAGCTGACAGGAGGCCTATAGTAACTTAAATAGGCCACTTTTTACAACCAGTTACCCAATAGGCCTCACAGAACAACACATCATACAATGGATTCCCTACTATAGCAAAAGACCACATCATGTTCCACACCTGTCACCCACAAACATAAATCTGAGGCCATCATAAACACAGATAAAACAACTGAACAGTGAAAGACTGAAATAAAGACCTTTTTGCCTGACCTGATTTTCAGCTATGCACTTTGGATGAGGCTGAGGCCAGCAGAGCTGACAGAAGTAGACCATGATGTGGTCCTCTGCTGTTGCAGCCCATCCACCTCAAGATTCGCTGTTTTGTGCATGCTGAGATGCTTTCCTGCTCACCAATGTTGTAAAGAGGGATTAAAGTTACTGCAGAATGCCTTTCAGCTTATACTAGTTGAACACTAAAAGACCTGGGAGTTATTTTAGACAGCAGCTTGTCTTGTAAAAATCATAACCATGTTACAAAAACAGCCTTCTTCCACCTTAGAAATATAAAAAAAAAGCTAGGAAATATATCTATATCTGATGCAGAGAAGCTCGTCCATGACCTCCAGAATAGACTATTGTAATGCATTACTAGGTGGATGTCCTGCATCATTAATAAACAAGCTACAGTGAGTCCAGAATGCAGCAGCCAGAGTTCTCACAAGATCGAGAAAATATGATCACATAACCCCAATCTTATCGTCCCTACACTGGCTACCTGTTAAGTTCCAATTCGACTACAAACTAATGCTTCTTACTTAAACAATAAATGGTTCAGCTCCCAATCATCTTTCCAGTCTTCTAACACACTACAATCCGTCACGCTCCCTGAGATCTCAAAACTCCGGACTTCTAGTAGTACTCCTAGAATAGCAAAGTCCACTAAAGTGAATATTTATTCACTGTATATACTTCATATATATATATACACCACTGCTGTAAATATGCCAGATATTTACCTGCACTGTAAATATGCTAGATTTTTATCTGCACTTTTGCACAACTGCTACATTTTGCACTTCTGGTAGATGCCAAACTGCATTTCGTTGCTGTGTACCTGTACAATGCAATGACAGATAGATCGATCGATCGAACTTTATTATCTATCTATCTATCTATCTATCTATCTATCTATCTATCTATCGGTGGTAGAGCATTCTCAGATTTTGCTCCTAAACTTTGGAATAGTCCCGACAGTGTTCGTGGATCAGACACACTCTCCCAGTTTAAGTGCAGATTAAAAAACGTATCTTTTTAGGAAAGCCTACACATAACATACGTCTCACATCATAACTTTGTGCTCCAGAACATCTGATCACATGCACATGATCAACTTGTGCTTGTTAATATCATGAACAGCAGCTACGCTAATTTCTCTCCACTAAAGAGAAGGTTGCTCCAGCCCCAGGCACGCCCCAACTTATAAAGATATAACGTAGATGCCGAACTCGCAAACATCCCAAACCATCTAGAGACGTACCAGCGCCAATTGAGAAAGAAATGTATTTTCCAATGTATTAACATGAAACATAAATACGTGGTGTCATTTTGAGGGTTGGAACTAAATGGAAATTAATGCCATTTTAAGTCTTTTCAATATGGAAATCTGATTTGATGTGCGAGCAAATTGAGATACGAGCTCGTCCACGAAACGAATTAAACTCGTAGGTCAAGGTACCACTGTATTTCTCTGGGGAGTTTATCTTTAGTCATCGTTCCGCGCCACCGGTGAAGTTTTTCTCCCGATGCCGTGCAGCTCAGAACACAGGTGAGGTGCGTTTTTTCGTTTCCGTTCGGAAATTTTATTTGTCTTATGTTATGGGGTTCAGCATTTTGGCTTGAAGTTTGTGAAACCGGGAAACCCAGGAAAAAGACATAAATTAGCCGTTGTTTAAGAAAAAAATACTTAAATTATTCGTTGTTTGATTCTGGTTCCTCAAAACGTGGGAAAAAAGTAGCGGCTTATATTATTTATAAAAATACGGTACTCATAATTACATTCCAGTGCTCATGTTAGTTCTCACTATCCAGTGTTCTGTATTGTTTAAAGATTTATGATCACACTCTTGATATCATCGAAATGAGGATGGGTTCCCCTTTTGATTCTGGTTCCTCTCAAGGTTTCTTCCTTATAACATCGAAGGTAGTTTTTCCTTGCCACAGTCACCATGGCTGCTTAGAGATAAATGCACACTGTTCACCTTAACTTTTAAATTCTGTAAAGCTGCTTTGAGACAATGTCTGTTGTGACATTACCTAAAAGTTCTGAACTCTCTATGATTTTATGCCTTAAGCTGCAGTCACATGATTGACTGCATGAAAGTGCAAGTGTTTAGGTGTTCCTATTAAAGTGGACAGTAAGCATACATATACAGTATATAAATGCTCACAGAAAGACAGGAGGGTCAAAAGGCAAGAGGGGCTCAATCAAACCTAATCACTTGAATTTCACCTGCAATTTTGTCAAATTATATATAAATATACCAGTCCAGCTAATGGTCATGTGATTGTAGCCTCAGAATAAGATTTACACTGATGATGGACTATTCATATGAAAACATTTTTCATTTTTATATCTGATTAAAACTAAATACTCATTTCTTTTTATTAATACTCTACAATTTAGAAGTTTTTTTTTTTATATTTTTTTGCCTAATGTGAATAAAATGCCTTTCAGCAGCATGTTGGCCTTTTCAAAGTAATAATTTTTTACAGACATTTTCTAAATTTTCTGCAGGAGGTGTGCCCCACATCGTTCTGTTTACAGAAGGTCATTCAGACTGATTATGTTTGCACTCCGACAGCCTACAAACTGTAGCCTTTGGCCAAACATGAGGTGAAGAGTCTTAACCAAGGGACAAAGCTATTTAGCATGTAGCTGCCAGACTGCTACAAAGGAAATAATTTTAACGCAACATTTTTTCCAGACGTTTTCCACAGAGTTCTCCACCTGCAGACAAACTGGCCAGTTTTCATCTTAAAAGGTTAAGATTGCAGAAACAAGGGGTGGGGGAAGTTAGAAGATAGCATAAAAAGATAAATGAGGAGATTTTAAATGAGAGGTAAGGAGATAAATGAGAAAGAAGATATTAGAAGGCTCAGGAATTTTAAATTGTCTTAATCTAGTGACTTTTTCAATAATCTGAGACTTGATTTAAAGCATGTTTAGCCAAATATTTAGCATCATTGTCTTAATAAATTATATACAAATGACAATTTTAAGATGTGGATGTACTGATGCAGAAACTTACGCTATACACCGCTGCCATGGCGTGTTGGGCTGGAAATATCCGATCCTCCAGGGACATTGCTGCTCTTGGAATTCTGAGGCACGCAGGATTAAGGAAAACTTTGGAAAGGCTTCAATACAAGCTTAAATATAGTTCTAGCAAAGCCCAAAAGGGCCAGCATTAAAAAAAAAAATACTTAGAAATCTTTTTTTTTATAAACTACTAAAATAATGTAAACAATAACTTCAGATTAACCCGTGCTCAGACTTTGGGGCTGATTGCTATCATAAGTAAATCTCATTATACTATTATAATGAGGTTAGAAAGTCCCAATTCGGGGAAAAAATAAAATAAATATAAAAATTGTAATAAATTAAGGCCATTCTATCCTCAACAAAGATGATGTTATAATAACGTTATGTTGACATAAATCCTGACATGGAATAACAATGTGACTTCAAGCTCAACATAAAACACTAAATAAATGTTTATCAAAAAAATGTTTGATAAACTGCACTGGTGTTCTTGAAAAAAAGACAGACAGACAGACACACAAACATGCAAAATAAATTTTTCCCATTGATCTAATCTAATCTTGGTAACTGTTTTGTGAAACCATGTGCCACTATTAAATCTGCCACATCAGAAATGACAGGTAGTACAATCCACTGATGTCACACAGCTGTTGCTCTGTAGCAGGTGCATTTGAGAAAGCTTTCCAACAGCAGGAATTACACCTTCTGTACCTCAACCAATCTCTGTACTGACAAGAGGCAGCAAGTATTTTATTTGCATATGTGTTTGAGTGAAATAGACAGAAGGAAGGGGGAAATAAAGGGGGGAGGGGGGGTAAGAGAAAGAAAGTGAAGAACCAGCAGTTCTTGGTTTCTGTGTTAAGGAGAAACAGAATGGTCACATGATTTCAAGGAAAGCTTTCCTCCCACCTTCTCCTTCTCTCAGCACCCTTTCGATCTTCCTCTGAAATCGAGCTTCTCCTCAATCTCACTCTGCCTCTCTCTCTCTCTCTCTCTCACACACACACTCTCACACACACACACTGCTGGAGTACTTTTGTTGGCAGATTGCCAACATCAACCTTTACAATAAGACAGAGGGGGGAAGCAGAGCTTAAAAATGTAAAACAAGCAGGTACAAGGGTGAGACAGGGCAGTATGAGAGAGAGGGATACAAGAGAAGGACACAAAATGGAAAGAGATTATAACCGTAAAGCAAGACGAGAGTTAAATAAAGAGATTGAGTCCAGTGGCACAAGAAATGACCCCTTATTTAGAAAAGCCACATGGGACCAAACAGGCTGTGTGTGTGTGTGTGTGTGTGTGTGTGTGTGTGCGCGCATATGTGTAGGGATAAAGTGAGCTTCCTACAAGACAATGTTCAGCATGATGCCATGCATGTGTGTGTGTATGAGTATATTCGGGAACATCACTCTGCTCTCTATTACCACATTTCTTTGTGAGAACAGGCAGCCGAGATCATCAGGGTAATTTCCTTGGCTTCAGGATCACAAGTTCAAGGCACAGGTGAAAGGAATGAACCTGAACATTATTCTTACACAATGAAAATGCCATCTGCCCTCTTCAGCACATAGGAACTCGAACACTAAAGACCTTTTCCTGACTGACAGGGAAGAGAGAGTAATACAATCCCTCCCATGTAGAAGTTTAAACTCTTTGCCATGTTTGGCTCTGGCACAGTCACAATTTTAACACTTCCGTAGCATCGCACTGAAGCTGGTGTTCAATCGTGTGCTGCTCAAAAACATTAAGGAGAACATTTAAGCTTTAGAGTACAACATGAAGCCAATTAAACTTCAGGCATATAAAGCAGTCCAGATACCAAGCATAAGTGGTTGTGAATCAGTTTTACCTGCTTTGGTGCAAATAAAGTGGCAAATTCCTGACCGATTTGCCTTTAGATTCCCGTCCTGATCACTGCTTATAGCATTAGGTAGGTTGAGCAGGTAGTCCAGCTCAACCAGTATGGAACAGCCATACGTGCTATTACAAGGAGGTCTGATGTGGCTGACATAGGCAACTTCTGTGAAGAGAAACATTGCCAGATTTTAAAAAATAAATAAATAATAATTAAAAAAAGGCCTCCAGAAGGTTGCTGGCATGTATATTTCAGAGCTAACAGTCAGTGATTGTCTGGGGGGTGATTGGGGGGGGTCCTCCTTAGCGGGTTACATAGACCTCCATGTGCAAGCAAACAGTACCCTTACTGCTTTCAGGTACTGGCATGAATTTCTCAGAACCAGTCAGACTGGTGCAATGTGCCACGGGTGCATGATAACGCTTAGCCTCATGTAGCCAGTGTGCAGGAAGAACACTGTCTGCCATCTCAACAGAAGCATGAACCAGACATTGTCGAGAGTACATACAGGTACATGCTGGCCGTACACACTACTAACTTCATGCAATTTAGATCAGCCTTTAATTACATTTTTTATTTTTTTTTACTTTGATTTTCATTGTGGTTTTGAATCTTTCCTTCAATAGGTTGATGATTTTGGTTTACATTGACTATTGTCAAAAGGTTCTGTTCTAAACGAATGACACTGCACATAAGCAAAGTTTTTTTTTTTTTACTTAAATGTTGAAATATTGAATATTCAAGTAAAAAAAAAACTTTGACTTGTTCCAATATGTATTACAACTAGTTTGTTGCTTAAAGCCCCTGTATAAACTATAGCCTTCACCACAGACAGCAGAACAGTCTCAGGACCCCCTTTCTTCAAGAGCTAGCAAAGATGATCTGCTATGGATGGCCAGATTTCCCCCTGGGCTAATGGAGTTATTACTCTGTGGTATTATTCATGCAAATCCTTAAAGGCAGGGGATGAGTGTGTATGACCCTGCATTCACACCAGGGGGAAAAAATCTCTCATGCTCCAGGTCTCTTGTGGATGTGAAGTGACTTCTACTGTTCAACACTGAAACTTTCCCTTTTTTTGCCTGAAAAAAACAAAGATATAACCTAATAGTACATAAATTGCCGTCTTGTGAATTTTTATACTATATTTAAAATGAATGAATAGATGAAAGCAGTGCTATAATTCTTTGCAGGGCAAACACCCTTGATGGAGGTAAGGAGATAATAAACAACCTGTCCTTCACAACTTTTTCAAAAATAAGACTTAAATGGAGCCTGTCATTTGCATTTATTGCTTTACTGCGTCATAAATAGTTTACATAAATTTAAGGAAATCTTAATTCAAATGTCTCTCCACCCTGTTGCTGAGTTCGAGTTTATGTTTCGTGAACTTCGGGAAACTCGTGCACTTCTTCCACTTTGCTCCATTCTAGTGCAAATTCAGCCAAATGAATGAGTGTATAAGAAGGACGCTTGTACAGCATTGTGGGTAATTAAGGAAGGGGAAAGAGAAGGAGAGAGAGAGAGAGAGAGAGAGAGCGCAAGCGAGCGTGTCAAACCTGGCCTTACTAGACCTAACAAAAGCTGTGGATCATGAGTGTTCGTGAAGGACACACATATAAAGTTCCATCAACAGTGCTGTGTTTCCACCTCAAACACACTGTAGCTTTGTTGCAGCTTTGGTGCAGGGAAGAGCAGCAGGCTGCAGTGTGTGAGTTCACTCAGTATAAGTCTGCCTGCACACATTCTGGAGCCGCACACAGATTATGTGAAGAAGGATTGCCTACGTGGCAGCTGGGTAGAGGGGCTAGAACTCAGACAGAGAGAGAGAGAGAGAAAGAGAGAGAGAGAGAGAGAGAGAAACAAAAAGCAGAAAGCATAGGACTGAAGAAAATGTGCATAAGAGCTGAATAAGCTACAGAGGAAATGTCAGCAACGACTGAAAAGTCAGCAACGACCGAATCATTGCATCTCCATGAACTAGTGGTCGACCAGAACAACAAACATTATTGTAACATTACTAAGCAAGAAATCCCTTTTTTTTTTTTTTTTTTGTGGGCATGTAGCAACTGCTACTCTTATTGCTTGTGGGTGTGCCGTGTCCAGCCTTCTCATCACGAATAAAAGAAAAGAGGAACGTTACACTGCTAAATTAGCTTCACACGCACCAGAGTCACAGACTAAACCTTCTGCTTCACATTCCAAGATCATCTTCATATGTCGCTATGAATTTTGAGTAAGATGTCTCGTGCATTTTTGAATACTAAATACAAGTAGGAAGTAGATTCTGACGGTAAAATTTAAGAAACGATCATCAATTGAACGATTAGAACCAACTGCTGCTTTACAGCCTAATGCCAAACTTGACTAGTTTTAAGAACTTTCTGTCGGCTTGTCGCCACAGCGAATCATCCGCATGTTTGATTTGGCACGTTTTTACGCTGGATGCCCTTTCTAACGCAACCCTCCCCATTTACCCGGGCTTGGGACTGACACTAAGGCTTGTGCAACCCTAATGGCTGGGGTTGGTTCCCTGACTGGGGATCGAACCCGGGCCGCAGCGTTGAAAGCGCCACCTCCTAACCACTAGACCACCAGGGACCCTTATGCATAGTATTAAAAACATTGAATTCAAATGACAACTGTGCTGATGCTGAAATCTCGCTCTCTGCGCTACTGTGAAGGTAAGGTGAAATGTCATCAGCTAGAGCAAGTATTTTTGAAAATCAAAGTTTAAACAAATACGACTCTCTATGCAAGTGTTTCCCTGAAAAGCACACGTGTAACCTAGAACCTGAATGCTACTGCCAGAGAACTGATGTACCAGATGACTGACAGGCAATACAGGTGATTTTTGTCTCACTGTTTTAAAATTTAGGTAGTCCACCTCTTTTTGATTTTTCATTAAAAAAAGTAGCGTGAGAGATGAGGAAAAAAAGCATAGGACTGCACATAAAGCCAAGTAAGCAAAAAAAAAATTTTTCATCTAGAGGTCTTTTTCAAGTTGGAAAAGAATATGTAAACTGTTATGTCCATGAACAAATTATACAGAAAGATTTAACATCACACGTTAAGAGAGAAGCTCCTAGTACTGGTGTGCGAGAGAGAAACTGCCCTACTAGTGTTTCTCAGTTAAGTAATCAGATGTAGCAGATGGTGCAGAAGTAAATGTAGCTTGTAGAAGCAAACATACACTCATTTGACTTTATATTACACAACCTTGAAACAAACACATGCCAGTCACATGCCAGACCAAATCACTCGCCACTAATAACCCACTACAAAGCTCTATAAAAGGTAGGCTCTTCACATCTCTAAAAATGTTCCACCTAAATAACTGAACATTTCTCTTAGTTTTAACTGCTTTTTTCGACTTTTAATACATTTCAGTAAGCGCTATATAGTACATTTTATAAAACGTGAGAAATGTTAATATAGACTAAAAAGTTTCATTTGGCTACGCAACTGTCCAATCTGTGAACACTAAAAACTGAAACTGGACAATCTGGTGCAAGTTAATGCAAAAAGCAGCTGTCTTGCAGAACGAGCTCATTTTCCCCCAAAGGAACCGGACAACTTTTAAAACCCTGTTAAATCACCTCCTGATCTGCCCTAAAAAACACAAAATGTGCAACATGTTTTGTTAACGTCAATCTCCCATTCATCACAAGTGCAATACGCTGCCTAATGTGAAATGAAATGAGTCCGACGTCATGCAGAGGAGGCAGCTTCATCATGACTCAGCATTTTACTAAACAAAGCAACACTGAGGTCACCAGCTCATTCTGTGGACAATATATATGTTTAATACATGACACGATCACAGTTTGTTGCAATGCAATCTGCAGCTCGAATGAGGTCGAGCCTTTAAATAAGCCACAGCTCATATCTGCAGCCAGTGCAGTGAAGGACTGAGCGCAAACAGAAGGAATGCTGAAGAGCTGCCCTTGGGGGGGGGCACACATGCTATCCCTACATGACCCCACAGGTACATCTGCCATGATACTGAGAAAACTGAAGTGCATTCTAAGAGTCAGGGGGTTGTCCGTTTTCTGTAGTAGAGGAAATATTTAATTAAGTTGGGGGACATAAGCGGTTTTGCAGTGAGAATGCACCACTTTATTTCAAGGTCTACTTTTGTGTGTCAAATGTATTAAGCAGTCATCTGGATTCATGTTAAAGGGAAATAATTGGATTTCACAGAGGTTTTAAATCGATTCTGTAGCTCCACAAATGACTAACACATTTAAACAAATTAAAAAAATGAAATTGTTAAACACATTTGAACAGTTTCACTCAAAATACTATAACAGCGCAAAGAGCAATAGTGTCTGACTGGTGTGTTCCCACCTCCCAGCTCAGGATCCACCACGACCATGATCAGGTCAGAGCATGGTAAGTGTGTAATGTGGCACAGAGAGGGGGGGGGGGATTAAAAAAATAAAATTATATATATATATATATATATATATAAATCTTCATTTCAGCTAAATTGTTCTGTCCTCACATTGCACCTAAATATGTTGCTCAATCCTGGCTAGCATTTCTATTTTCATCAACCACATGGTGCAAACAGGGGGTTTTCATTTCAGCTTTGAACCTAAGTTTTTCCTTTGTTTCGTAAGTGTCCCCAAACATACAGCGGACCAGTCTTCTGGCCTTGGGCCCCACCTCCCAAGTTTAAATGAGGATTCTTTACATATAAAATAATTTGTATATTTACATTGGGCTTTGATATACATTTTGCAGGTATTTTAGGTTCAGATTTTGGGTGAGAGATGCTTTTACACATTAAGCTCTCATGCATAACAAAAGAAGGACCTGTCAAAGAGTGTACTTGTCTCAGTTGGTCAACTACATGTGAAGAATTTCAGGTAAACCATCGCTTTATGTTTGAATGCAAGCTGAAATATGCACATACAATGAACGAAGTTGGCGAGTGGGAACATGATAACTACCCCAAGGCATGCTAACTTAATGGTTAAGCTAATCAGAAAGAAGTGTTATGGCACATATGTCAAACACAAAGATGCAGCCTTGTTTTTTTCTTATTCTTCTGACCAAAAGAAATAATACCAAAATGACTTGAAATACACAACTGCTCAGCTTTTCACAATGCAGGACCTATTGTATTGTGAAAAGCTGAGTAGTTGTGTATTTGAAGTCATTTTCAAATGGTCACACAGCACAATGTTGAAGCAATGCTGTGAGAGGAATCAACACCCATGGGTCATACAGATGTAAGAATGACAGATGACTGACACTAAGCAACAACACAAAGGGTTAGAAAGGGAGAGAACTCCAGCTGTTCTGGGACAGTGGTTTCTGCGGTCCAAGTTATGAGGCAACTTTTTACAGAACCCAGGATTCAGAGCACACACAGAACAACCATTCGTAGGTAGTTACAATCACGAAACAGAATTATTGTTCATGAACACAGTTCATTGAGTCATCCACAAATGCAGATTAAAGCAATTTTATGCAAAGAAGCAGCTTTTTGGGAACATGATACAGAAATTTTGCCATTTTTTCTTCCAAAGCACCTTTAAAATGTACTGGGGTGGAGTGTAAATAGTTGTGTTTTGGGGTTTAACGGTGCACAGAATTAACGGTTTGGTACGTACCTCGGTTTTAAATCATAGTTCGGTTCAATTTCTGTATAGCTAGTGGAAAGGAATGCGAAACAATTTCTTGTCATTTTTTTTACGCAGTTTATTATCATTATTATTATTATTAACATTTGTGAACAACAGTTTACATTTACCGATTTTTTTACGAAATACCTGATTGGTTAAACATATTTATTAAATATTTATTATACAAAACAATTATCATTTATTGCAATACACTTATATTGATTCAACTGAGTAATCAATTCAATTGTAACAAATGTAATTTAATAAATAGAAAGATTTAATACTTTTTTTTTATTGTTATACCCCATTTGAGTAATTGAGATGTGAATAGAAGTGTGTTTATCTTTTTAAAAAATGTAAAAGTTTTACTTAACTGTTTTACTTACTTCAGCATACTTTAACACGTCAATTCTTTCCATCCGTCATTCATTCATTCCCTCCCTAGATATGCAAAATTGGCAGGATTTTCTCTTTTGGCAGGAAATTCTTCAAGCTGTACATAAAATGCTAAAGAATCCATAGCGCTAGTTTTAGCCGCTATCCACTCCCTGGTTAGCAGATAATGCTAGCACTAGGCATTCATAAAGTTTTCACGCATGCGCAAAACAAATCTTATTTCCGGTACGGGCTGAGGAGCCACAGTGACCCCGTGCTATTTAGTTAATGGTTTTGTTCGATTTTACACCCCTGGCATTGTTGTGTATGTTTAATAGTAATAAAAAAAATAAAAAAAAATAAAAAATGTAAAAACACCCACTTAAAGTGCAAGGTGGAGACTAAACAAACTTGCTGTTCGCTGCTTAATACGGTCCTGAGGAAGAAAGATTTTAACCATGTCCCGCACATAAAAAGGATTGCATTCGGTACACGCATGTACAGAACCGAAAGCCCTGTATCTGGAAACAATTGCTGCTGTGTCCTCGAGAAGAAAAAAAATGCTGTGTCCTCGAAAAGGAAAAAAAAAAAAAAAAAGGAGGACGGACCATCCGGCTTGTTAGCAGTATTTAGTTCAAAAGCCTGCATTTTGGATGGTATGGGGGTGCAGTAGTGTCTATAGAACGGGCAGCTTGCACATCTGGAAAGGCACCATCAATGCTGAAAGCTATACACAGGCATTTAAGCAACATGTGTGTCCATATATGCAACTACTTTTTCAGGAAAGGCTAAACCACATACTACATCTACAAGCGATGAACTGGCCTACCTGCAGTCCAGACCTTTCACTAATTAAAAAACATCTGATGCATCAAGAAAACAGGCGTAGAAAGACTATTGCTGAAAAAAAAAAAGAGAAGTGGCTACGTAGTGCTGAACATGGCTCCATCTTTGAGAAATAATTTTTAAAAAATGACATTTGTACATTTTATCTATCATCTTATAAAGCCTGTATAGGGATACACCATGGTTTTAGTGCACCCTCTATTAAAATCAAAGTAAATAAATTGTTTGCAGTAAACAGCATGGCTTACATATCATAAGGCTTACTTACACAAGAAGCATTCTCACCATGTCAATGACAGGGACTTGAGCCAATGGGGCATCATCCCCAAGCAGATCCACTTCCTAAGAATAGCCTTGCAGCTTCAGAATGCCTGTGATCCTCTCACAAGGGTCCTGCTGTATCAATCATCTTGTGCATGTTTGCAACCAGCTGGTTGTTTAGGCTGCATTGCTTAAGAGATCTAACTCTAAATCAGGGTCTAAACCTGCAAGCCACATGTACTGTGTCAGTATCATCATCATCATCAGTGCACAGTCAGTGCAGATGTCGTCTGAGGCAGTGAGCACATAGCTGGTGCCAGTTTTTGGTTTCGAGGAGATTAAGAGACTGGCTGCATGAGTGTGGAGGTAATATGCTATGTGGAGGGAATACCAACTCCAAGCCTAGAGCTGCAGATTATAAAAAATCCGATTTATTAGATTAAACCTAAAACAGTGCACTGTACGAGATGAAAAACGCTCAACCATGCTTGCTACAGAGAATGTGGAACACCTGGAGCAGGCAGCATGTGGGGGAAACCTGACCCAAAAGGAAAAATGAGGGGTCAATAAAGAGCAACTTGACGAACTATAAAGTGCACCAGTATATAAGCCGCACCCACTGAATTTTACAAAGATTTTTATCTTTAACGTAAATTAACCGCACCTGTCTATAAGCCGCAGGTGTCTACATTAAAACTAATAAACTTTACACAGGCTTTAACGAAAGACAGTGTCTGTTACACGGTGTAACGAGTGAAATTTGTTGTGGCTCCTTTAAAAACAGAGCGGCATTTTGGGAATAGCCTTTTACCGGTATTACTGCATGTGTGCAAGACCGGGGAATATGTCCTTATTATTTTCTGATGCGCAGTTCTACGTTTCTTTGATTAACCCGTAACGCTGTTGCCAAGAAAAATAAAAAAGCACAAGTTTTGGAAATCTGTCTGTGCTTATATGATTTCTGTTGCAACTGGAGTTAGTGAGTGAGCGGCAGGTCAAACGTCAGAGGAACTTCATCCATATTTATGATGTGGTGTGGTCTGATTTAGTGGGAGCGCGTCTGATTTAATATAAAGAGTTTCATTGGTTCACCTGAACCCGTTCCGCAATTTCATTGGTCTAAATGTTAGGGATCTCAGTTTTTTGGCTTTGAAGTTTGTGAAACCAGGTAAAACAGAGGAAAAATCCATAAATTAGCCGCTTCGTTGTTTAAGCCGCGGGGTTCAAAGCCTGGGAAAAAAGTAGCGACTTATAGTCTGAAAAATACAGTAAGCTCCAGTGCTGCATGTCAGAAACGAGCTCACATCATGGTATACTGTGAAGAAATAACATTGGACTGTGTTAACATCACAGTCACAAGTCCACTGATCAGATAAATGGCCGCAAAATTCAATTTCTCTTAAAGAAAATTCAAGCATTAAAGGCTCATGTGTCACATGTGCAAAAACAGGACATCTGCCTGAGTATAAGAAGTTAATGAAATGCCGTTAAGTTCTCCAGCATTGATGACAAAGAAGAAATATGTGCGGAATTATCACTCATGGAGTACAGACCCTCAGGAAAAGACAGATGAGTTAATTACTGAGCAACAACACAGACAAAGTTAGGGAGGGAGGGCAAACCTAAAGCTAGTGTACTGCTTCACTTGAATAGCATTTGAAATGTAGGGTAATAAAAATACACTTACCAAGCAGAAGAGATGAGAAGAGACCATTGAGAGCTTTGAAGGACAGGAAAGTGGTGGCACCAATATGTTCACGTGGTTCAAGTTGCATTAAGCAGGACGAAGACACAAAGATGCCAGAAATACGTACTGCAACTTTGATAATTGTGACTTTGCTGGATGGTCTTGTCACGTATATGTACATGCATGTGGTGATTAGGAACGAGGTAGAACAACCTTAATGGTTGTAATATTAAAAAATCTAACTATTGTGCAGCTCTAGTGAAGACAATATAGTGTGAGGTTTGGGAAAATATCTGGAAAAGTCTGAGAGACGATTCAGGAAAACCTGAGAAATGTATGGGAGAAAATCTGTAAGCAGGACTATAGGCTTGTGAGAGAAAAATCTTGTTCTGCGAGACTCTGGCTGACCTGGGCCTTTGTTGGAAGGCGGTGGGAAGCGCTGCCTCGGCCACATGTTCTGAATGCTAAGCAGCGCTGCTATTGTGTAAGGAGCGCAGCAGCAGCCGCATGGACTAGCCGTCGCTCTGGTAACCAGTAGAAATACCTTGCCTTATGCAAGCACACACACACACACACACACACAAAATGCTCCCCTAATCGTCATCAGAGTAACACATGGTCTCAGTCTTCAAAGCACAAGAGGGCAGGAAGCAAAGACATCCCATCCCAAAGGAATGCAAAACAGCCATGCGTCTATCCAAGATTTAATTATATAATTAATTCCGCAAAAATACTTTGAATTAGCATGTACAGGGGCTTTTCCCATCAGCGTGCATGTGCAATGCAGAAATCAACAAAAGGAACTTGACTCGCTTGTAAGATAATCTGAGATTTGCGATAAGTAGGTGTAATTCGTGCAGCGTATCAGTTCATCCCAAAGGTGTTCAATAAAGTTTAAGGTCAGGAAATGTTCATGGTACAGCAAAAAAAGACCTTATAAATACTTGCATGCTTCCAGCATTGGGGATTAAACACAGACCGGTGCGAATGCCTGGTTTCCGTGTCATTAGAACCATATAGTGTACATCAAAGCCCATCGAAGTTACATCCTTAGTCAGTCTTTCCAGGTTTCGAAATTGTTTTTTTTCCAATGCCCACATGAACATGGTAGAGGTCTGAGTTAATGTCTTGACCGTACCAAAAACACCACAATGTTCACAGTTTAAAAAACCACCGCCTCTCTAAAATCCTGTCACTGCAGCCTCAAAACAAGCAGGAAAAAAGAAAGTGTGCTCCTGGAAAGGATCATAATGAAACCATTGCTCAATCACTTCACCCAGAGAGTTGGCCACAACTAAGCATAATCATGTGCTGGTAATAATTTATATAGACCTCTATAGACAGCAACAGCTCTGTTCACTGAATGGTAGAAACTACTAGTTTAACATCGCTGATCTGTTGATGTGCTTGAATGGATGAAAGCTGTCTAACATGCGGTCATATGGTTGTGTACCAGACAGCATCAGAAACTTGAGACATCAGAAAAGGGCTGGAACTTATGCAGGGAAAAATGTCTTGCATTATTAATACAACGGTTGATAAGTATCCCGAACAAAACTATGTTTAGCTGTGATCCGCCTTAATTGGCCTCAAATGAAGCTATTTTCGGGTGCGGCTCTTTAAAATAGAGATAAAACCGCTCTTGTAGTGAAAGATGGACATTACATCATTTAATAACCAAGTGCTAATAACCAAACTAATCCACGTTCATGCAGCAGATTCAATAAGAAAAAACTATTCAAAAATGAATCCAAAACTGGGTCAAACATTACCCCTGAAGGTGCATGAACTAAAGAGTTGCTATAAATTCACCGTTAAAATGATACGCCATCGTGTTCAGAGATTAATAAATGACTGTACAGAATCAGGTCAATACTTTCTTGAAAATCTGGATCTGTATTGGATTTGAATAGACACATTTTCGGGTTGGATCCTTGTGTCTTGTAATTGTGTGCAAGTGTGTCATTTAACTGACACAACCCAGATATGCATGTTAACCCTCAACACAAGTCTGAAAGAAGAAGCTGGCAGAGATTGAGCTTAACATGAGATTGTAAGTATCAAACCAGGATCAGATACCGTCTGGATTAGGGAATACTCTGAAAAAAGAAAAATGTGGAACAGGTATTTACAAACCACAGTAATGGTGAAGGAGCAGAACGGCAGGGAGCATCTCACGATCGCAGCTTCAGGAAGCCTTAAAATTATTTTCCTCCTTTCAGTATTCTTCCAGCTCCCCAAAACTCTAGTGGTGGGTGTATTGCCTCCATTATCATGCCCCTTGTTGTGAATGAGTGTGACTGGCATTCTGCTCAGTGTTCCCACCTCACACCCAGCGTGTCTGGGCTCCACCTGGAATGCTGGACAAAGGAACGAATACAAAAACAGGGTCGGCTACTGTATGCTGTTTTGGCCACAACAACAAACCCCCTCGTTTCCATTTTGTAGTACGTGATGGGGACATGACGCGAATACAAACCTATTATTCACATTCAAGGGTGCCTTTGCAGTACTGTACCATACTCCCTGGAAAATGCTAATAATTTGCATCACATTTCACATACAGTGAATCACAAGGCACGTCCGCGGGATGTCCGAAACGTGACGAGGCACGTGAAAAGACCGGACCGCAATCCGTCCGACTTCACGCGCACGTAAGTCGCGTAGCGCCGGGGTCACGTGACCGCCGGTCTCTAATGGCGCTGGGAGCTGCGACACCTGCGCCAGAAGCGGGAGGGAGATTCCACAAAACCCCTTTGTTTATAATTAAATAGTATTTCAACTCAATATACATGGTGTTTATACAATAAAACTACTAGGAGAAAAAAAAAACACATGTAGCGGCATTTGGCTACTAGTGTGTACATTGAGGCGTTTCTGTTGAGCCACACACACACACACACACACACACACAAAGCCGGAGTTGTCAAATTCCTCGAACAAAAGCGCCAGGCGAACATAGCAAACCGGCCCATCAATGCACACACACACACACACACACACAGCCCGTAAAGCATCCGATACACACGTGAAACGTGCCAAACACAAATTCCTGACGCCGAACTAGCAACTCGGCGGCGATTAGCATCCTCACCCCGCTAAACTCCCGAGCTAATCTGGGTCATGATAGCAATCCCTGCACCTTGTTAGCTAGCCTCAGCGGCCGCCATCCTTCCCACACATCCCCAAACCCAGGGATCTTAACCCCCCACCCCGGGTTTGTCCCTTTCCCAACCCCCAGAATACCGGCTAGTGAAGGATACTGAGGCGGCGGTACCGGCACGGTGGGAGGCTGAGGAGCGGCCGTGACCCCCGGTGGTACCGACACGGTGGCTGCATTCGGTGCTGAACTCATGGCGGTGTTGAACAACAAAAAAAACAAAAACAAAAATCGAACAAAAACAAATACGCGGCTAAAATACTGACACAAAGTGCAGCTATCTACCGCACATAGGCGCGTATCTTCTCTTTAGCAGGCCGGAGGAAACTTCACGCCATGGGCTTGGGGTATTTCAGTATCAATAAAGGGGGAAAACAGAGCCATTTTCGGTGCGGTCGCTGCTGTTTTTCCTGGGGTCGTACGTGCCGCTGTTCATGGGGACGTGAAAGAGAAAGAGAGAGGGGGAGGTTCAGCACCGCGCTCTCCTCCGCCCTGGATCTTTTCTGACCCCCGCTAATCCGAGTCAACTCTTCGAAATCGCTCCCGGCTGCTGTTTTTTCAAAAATATATATATATATTATTCGGTTCTCTTCATTTTGAAGTAAGTAAGAGCTCGGTCACGGCGGAGAGTTATCTCAACATGGCGTGTAAGCGGCCGCCTCGAGCAGTCCGGTAGTACAGACAGTTCGGAAAACGTCGGCAGAATTCGGAAATATTCGGGTCCGCCTGGCTTGCACAGATTCCTCACATGGCACTACGAAACGTCCAGTCGGATCCCTTCGTTCTGCATCGGTTACATCCAGGACGATAGACGACTCAATGGAACATCCGCACACGCAATGAAGCCTCTTTTATTTCCACAACAAGCAGCAGGGAAGAAAGGGGCGTGCTCCGTCCTGACAATACAGAAAATCCGGGGTCGACTTTCTATTAGTAATTGTTCATTCTATCCGGCTAAATCAATTATTTAACCAACCATTCAATCAATTAATCAAGATATGTTTTGATGTATTGAAATACAATGTAATAAAATGTGTTCATACGAGTCGAAATGATAACTATGATTTTAAATCTTTTGTCATATTATACACAAAGAATGTGCTTGCAACGGCATCTAGCGGTGCAACTCTGACACTACAACAATAAAGCCAGAATAAAAGAATACAAAGATTTCTAAAATATTAATGTGGTTATTTTTACCTCAAGTGTGTACTGTGACAAGAAAGCAAAAATGTTCACAAAATCCTTTCAGCAAATGAGATGTGAGGACAAAAGGAGGACAAAAAAGAAAAAAGCTTGAGAGTCCTACAAGGGAATCATACTAATCAGGGTGAAACAGTACAGTGTGACTGTACATCATATCTGTTCTGTGACAGTATACTTTAAACTCAACAGAGAGATTTGTGTTAAAAGGAACTTTAGTATGAGTATCATTAGAGTTGTAAAAGCCTCTTGTATTTTGACGCTCTTATAACTAAAGTTTTCAACTGTACACTCGAGTGAACCCCTAAGATTAAACTGTTCTTGGCAAGTCCTGTCTGCAGGCTAACCAAGGATGAATATTCACAGCCAACTTAAGGGTGTCTGTAGTTTTACCATTCACAGTAACCTATGTTGATTTGTTGGGTATCCAAGCAGGGACATCTTCAGGAGCAACATTCGATTTTCAGATGAACAAGGTTCCAAGCAGAAGTGGGGCATCACTTTGAATTGATTGATACTTAAGGACAGAATCACTGGTATCTTAGAAGTAAGATCTTTTTACTTGACAGAAGGAAAATAAATACTGTTAAATGTGTTTTGGGAACTCCAATAAAACTATGACACATTTCTAAAAGAAAGTGCCAATAATATTGATATGAGGGTTCCCTGGGGCATAACACTATGTGTTTGTGTGTGTTTGTGTGTCTGGGGGTTCAGCAGTAACAGCGTCCCAATGTCCACTTTCCCAGAGCATGATCAGGCTGTTTATTAACAGTGGTGCTTTGTAAGAATCTTAGCCTTTTTTTACTTTTCGATTGAAGCAGGCATGCTAGATTATAAAAGACCAACATTTAATTTAAGTACAACACCACAAAACATTGCAGTCTATTAAGGTCTGGCTGCTGCATTCTGGACTCACTGGGGTTTGTTAACACACCTCCTTGAACACCCAGACAACAAGGTGCTACCATAGTTAAATCCCATGGCAACAAAAATGTTATTGTTTTTTATGTGGTACATTATATTTCTTATTCTAGCATCATTTTAGAGCTGAAAAAGTCTATGCTTAATATTATCTACATGAGCTTCAAAAGGGAGACTGGAGTCAATAATCACAACAGGGTTGTTTTAGTATTGCACATGATGCAACTAAAGGGCCATCCAGCATTACTATATAATCTTTCAATTCTTACTTTGGGTTTTTTTCTGAACAACTTTTGCATGCTGTCCCCATGGAAACGTGTTTACTCTGGGTTCTCCAATTTCATCCCAACCGCATTACAGAGCATACACGGGGGAATTGAATGCATATTTGCCTTTAATTATTGTTTTAGAGATAACTATTACTATTACTAAGTACAGTTAATACATGTTTATTTCAGACTCTTTAACTATATATCTGAATAAGTCACATTTATTTTATTCCATGCCTCTTGTTAAGGTTTCAGAAAACACCAAGGTCATGAATGATCATATTTTCTGGATCAGTCTGCCTCTCTGTTTCCACAATTCTATTATCTCCTCTCTGCATACACTCAGCCTTTTCTGTCTTTAGACTGCACTGGTGTAGGCATCAGTGATAAATGGTGAATTGGTGGCACCAAAACCTTAATATAAGACGTACACAATGTTCTTGGATAATGTAAAAAAACAGACTATTCTCCGTTCTATTGACATATTTTGCTGAATTTCTAACACCAGGAGTGAATGATCTAATAATAATAATAATAATAATAATAATAATAATAATAATAATAATAATAATAAACCTCTAAACAATTAAATACATTTACTTTATCACACTCCTGACAGGTTGCTTTAATTGAGGTTTCCATTAAACAAACACATTTCCTCCAGAGTTGTGTCTCAAATTGCACACTAATGCACTATCCTAAACAGTTACTGAGTGCTATCATTAACTAGGTTTCTAATAAAATTAGTGTTTGAATTGTAAAAGTCTCTCATGTAGTCTTCAAACTGACCTCAATTTCTGTTTAGAGTACCAGTCTTCTGGATTTTCTAGCTTAGTATGTAGGTCAGAGTTCATAACAACAATTGACGGTGCTCATCAGTGTATTTAACATGAACATAACCAGAACATTTTTTTTACTGTTTAATTTGGAAGACTGCCATCTAATGAATGACATGTTGAATTGTCTAGTTTTGGCGAACCTTAAATATAAACAAGACTCTTTTGCTCTGCACTGGCTCGTATCATAACATCCCAGTGTGAATAATCTTCTGACAACACAACACTTTGAACAAGAAACTGCATGAAATATTCTGTTTTTCTAGACAATATACACTTCACTGTACACATATGTATGTTTCTTACATAATACAATCTTTCAACGTTACAGTAGTTCTATTTTATAAATCTGTAGTCAGAATTAATGTAGGCTTGGGTTTGGAAATCAGCATTCATACTGTATATCTAGGAATTGTCTATCCAAACAATTTTGAAAACTTCTTTCCTGGGGCTTAGAATAAATCATTAAATGCTAATTTACCCTTCACATTAATAGTAAATTATTATTTCCTTTGTGTCAAAGTTCAAAACTGCTACTCACAAGAGTTTGTTTATGATTATAAATTTGAGCATTGATAAAAACACATGAAAACATCTGAAATAAAGACAAATACTGTAGAATTTTGTGTTTGGATGGTTTTCAGGTAATAAAATAGTGCCTTATGAATCATAATAAGACAATGTTATCTTAAAATGGAATGCTTACATCAGAAGCACTTGAATAAAACTTTATTGAAATATTTTTGCAATAAGGTGAGAAAATCCTTTATAAAATGTATTTACAATTTACATCTGTATCATATCTTTACTGGTCATAATAATGGACAAAAAAAATGTTTGCAGTCTCATCTGTCATATTTAAAAAGCAGCAAATATCTTTCATCATGTTAAACACAGCTCTGTATTCATTCATTAATCCATCCATCAATCAATCCATCCATCCATCCATTTATCTATTCAACAAGTCCAATTAAAAACCACTTCCTTCAGCAGGCTGTACATAACCAACAATCATATCAGTATTGCACATCATGTTCAATAAAACAACACCATGGTGTCTAAAAGCAAAACGGACAATGAAAAGCAATGAAAATACCACATATTATAATTATTACAAAATTGTATGTATATGTAGATCGCAATTGTCGAGTCAATGAGCTGGGATTTCCATTGGATTGTGCACAAGTATACATGCTTCAAAGAATAATATTAACTGCTACTGAATCCTGACACTAATAAATTATTAGAAAAGATGTGCTCTGGGTTGAAATACTACTCTTATTTTTATGTTCTTGACACACTAATGGCAACTTTATGCCAATCACAACATATTTATTCAGAGGCCGTGTTTTTGTTGTAAGCTGTTCTATTTTATCTAGAAGAGGGCATTCCTTAAATTTATTAAGCCAATGCTTTTTTTAAACCAATCCAACACATGGTCACAAAACCTTTAAGAGCAAAGACCCCCCACTAAAAACAATCTTGCTATTGAGTGAATCACTTGGATATACAGTTTCAGTTTAATTTCCCTTAGTACTCCATGTAGGTTAAGACAACATCATTGTAATCATGTTTAAATATTTTAACTTCACAGTAGATGGTCATCCTAGATCTTCCATTGTCCTCTACTACATGTATTGTTTTTATTGGCATTCATTCACATGAAGTCACTACGGGGTAGTATATCTCTTATATTAAAAAATGTGAGTCAAGGATTTATTAATTTTGTGTATTTAGAATACCTGCTGTAAATGAAAGTTGTCCTGTAGACCTTACAGGGAAACCGCTAATGACTTTTTCCAGCAGGTGGCAAAATAGAGCAATACATGTATAATGTGCCAATACTATGCAATTATTTATTATAATTCAATATTAGTATTCAAAATTTTTGGAATCAACAGATAATCCAAATGAGGTTCTATTCATTTCCAGATTTTATGAGAATAATAATAATTTAAATATGTTTTTGAATAGCAATCTGTTCACCTGTAGTGATTTGCATTGGTCCAGCTTACTTGAAATAAATCTGTTTAATGTGGCATTTTATCCTGTTAAAATGAGTTTAACCAGCTATTCACAGTCAAAAATTACATTCAACAATGTTATGTTTGATACATGACATGATTTTGTGAAGATTTGTAAAATATATACAGTGCATCCAGAAAGTATTCACAGCGCTTTACTTTTTCCCTATTTTGTTATGTTACAGCCTTTTTCCAAAATAAATTAAATTTATTATTTTCCTAAAGATTCTACAAACAATACCCCGTAATGACAACATGACAGAAGGTTGTTTAAAATCTTCGCAAATGTATTAAAAATAAAAGAAACTGCAAAAGCAATTACATGTACACAAGTATTCATAGCCTTTGCCATGACACCCAAAATTGAGCTTAGGTGCATCCTGTTTCCACTGATCATCCTTGAGATATTTCTACAACTCGACTGGAGTTGACTGGAGTAAACCAAGCCATTAAGTCCAAGGAATTGTTTGTATACCTTATTTAATCGAGGCACAGATCTGGGAAAGGGCACAGAAAAATTTCTGCAGCATTGAAGGTTCCATTGAGCACAATTTGGAACCACCAGGTGGGCCGTCCCGCTAAACTGAGTGATCGGGGAAGAAGGGAAAAGTCAGGGAGGTAAACAAAAACTCAATGGTCACTCTGAAAGAGCTTCAGTGCTTCTCTGTGAAGAGAGGATAATCTTTCAGAAGAACAACCATCTCTGCAGCACTCCACTAATCAGGCCTGTATGGTAAAGTGGCCGGATGGAAGCCACTTCTTAGTACATGACACATAACAGTACATGACAGGCCACCAGGAGTTTGCCAAAAGGCACCCGAAGGACTCTCAGACCATGAGAAACGTAGATTGAACTCTTTGACCTAAATGCCAAGCGTTATAGCTGGTGGAAACCAGGCACCGCTCATCTCCTGGCCAATACCATCCCTACAGTGAAGCATGGTGGTGGAGCATCATGCTGTTGGGATGTTTTTCAGCAGCAGGAACTGGGAGACTAGTGAGTATTGAGTGAAAAATAAATGCAAGGAGATATACAGAGACATCCTTTAAGAAAACCTGTTCCAGGGCGCTCTCGACCTGAGACAGGGGTGACATTTAATCTTCCAACAGGACAATAACCCTCGGCACACAGTCAAGATAACAAAGAAGTTCCTATGTGAATATCCTTCTTTGGCCCAGCCAGAGCCCAGACTTGAACCCGATTGAACATCTCTCATCTCAAATAATAAATGTAACCCATTTTGGAGTTAAGCTGTAATATAACAAAATGTGGAAAAGGTGAAGTGCTGTGAATACTTTCCGGATTCTCTGTAACATTGTAAAACAAAAACAGAAACGATCTCCTATGTAAAAAAATACAAATAAAAGCACATGTATTTAAAATGCCAGTTCTTTCTCCCATTTGAAACATCCAGTAGTCTTTCCAGTGTAAGAGATTCTCTTGAGTCCCAAGGAGAATAAAATAGAGCCCCATATTAAAAGATTTAAATTCAAGTCCTCCTGGCTGTATGAGAGAGTAAACCACAAGCTATTGGGATGCATCAAACTGTGGTAAAGGGGTCACCAGAGTTCGCACTTACGCTTAGGGTTCATTGGCGAACCCTCCTTACAGCCAAAGTGTTTGGAGAACTCATGGGAGTTGGAAATGGTGCCAATGACTCTGAAGCGTGAGGGGCTGTGGGGGTCAGTTATCACACCCTCATGAGAGCTTTCAGGAGTCCTCACTGAGCACCACACCTTCAACAAAAAGAGAACATAAATGCTTATCCCATTTATAACACATAAAAGATGCGTTCTTTTTTCACTGGTTGCTTGATGAATTGTGCATGAACCCAGTCATAAACTATTTATGAATGAACAACTTGAAAATAAACAAAAACAAACCTGGGCAAAACTAACAAAGAACAGTTGATGATTTGTCATTCCCAGAGCAGGCAGCGTGGTCTCCTCCCCATTCTTCTGGATCCAGTTCATGTATGCCTGCAGGTCAAGACAACATTTCATACCTTATTATATTGTAAACAACAATGAACAAATAATGAACTTGTTCCACAGCCTTCTCATTCTTGTTTGCTTTGACTTACTGCTGTTTAGTTTATTCTGGAATAGATTTCACAAACCAACTCAGAGAAGCTGTGCTAATCTAGGAGCAGCTTTTGTGAGTTGGCAAAACATCAACAGGCAGAAGCTGCTAAGAGATGTTTTGCCAATAGCAGGCCTGCTCTGTAACCTCTGACTTTTTTGCCTAGTGGAAAGAATGAGATGTGGTGAAGGGTGACAATTTCCAAGCCACCTGTTGTGTTTTTAAGGCTTTGCATGAGAGGGAGAGATACGCCCAGTTTTCTACTCCAGTTTTTCCAGCTTGTGGGTGCAGAATGAGAAGGATATGAAAAAGGACCTGGCCATGATGATGTGGAAGCTTAATGGTTTGGGGTTGTTTTGGAGCAGGGAATACTGGAGACTTATTCCAGGTGAAATTAATACTGAACTACCATTTCTTCATATAGCTTCCATTCTTTCATTGCTATGTGATTACATTTGGACTGTGGCTAATTGGAACAAACTTCACCACCCAACAAGATAATGACTCAAAGCATAGGTCCGAGTTCTGTAAGTGTTCTTTAGAGAAAAAACAGATGGCTAGAATAGTATCTTTCTTGAAAGTGGCCTGCCCTGATCCTATTACACTGCTTTAGGATGAACTGGATCCTGAAAGTCAAAAAAGAAATATCCAACTAGCAAAAAACAGCCTTAGTATTCTAAAATAGTATTTCAGATGAATATTTGGAGAAATTGTCAGGATGCTAAGAGTGTGCAAAGCTGGTATTCATGTCAAGGGAGGATTTTTCTATGACGATATTTTCAATCCAGAAGATAATTTCTGAAACTTTATCTCACCCAGATAAAGATTTTTAGTGTGTGATTTTATATTTATGCCAACAACAGATGTTTGTAACTTTTCCATACTTCAGGAAAAAAATAATTAAGCAAACGGTAGAACAGTAGGTCTCAGTAATGCATCTGCATAATTCTTGCTAATTTTGTGGCCAATGATTTGCTGTTAATGGCATTCAATAGGCGAAGTATACACAAACCTTGTAAGCTGCATTCAGGCCGCCGTTGTCAGCGATGTTCTCGCCAAGTGTATGCTTGCCATTGAGGGGTTCGTTGTTGATGTTGTAGTTGCTGTATTGCTCCACCAAGCACTGGGTCTGCTGCTTAAATGCATCCACTGATGCGTTCTTCCACCATGAGCGCAAGTTCCCTTCCTTATCATATTCTCTTCCTAGGAGCAAAGCCTACATTAAACCCTGATATATTGATATGTAATTAGTTGAGTTAGTAACCCTAGCAATCAATAACCCAGCAATTAACTTTATGGAACACTAGAAATATAATGCATAATGACCAGATTTAACTGACAATAAATTCAAATTCTAATAAAAATGAAACTGATGGGGAATATCGGGGAACAATTCTTAGCAGTTTAGAAATTTAGAATTGAACACATTTTGCAGTTGCTTATATTCATGAACAGTCCATTCTCCAAAAGCATGCTGTTCCAAGGTCACGCTAGACTATACTATAAATGATCCTGTTGTTTATACATAACTGGTGCTATTTTTTATTCACTGTTTGAAAGGCCAAAAGGGGATCAGTCTCTTATAGACTTTTTGATGTTACCTGTTTTTTTGGCAGTTATCCGGATGTAATCTATAATTCCATATAAAAAACAATTAATACAAACCGTTTACCTTGATCATCAAATGCGTGAGTCAGCTCATGACCCATAACGACACCAATGCCACCAAAATTCAGGGCTCTAGAAAAGCAAATGGTAAGTATTCTGTCAATCATTTAACAGGCTTTAGATTTGAGGTATGACACCAGTATAGTAAAGTGATATGGTAGGTGGATGTGTGTAAGCCTTTTACTTCGGCCAGGCGTGACTGTAGAAGGGAGCTTGAAGGATTCCAGCAGGAAGCACCATCTCATTCTTTGTGGGGTTGTAATAGGCATTCACTGTAGGTGGGGTCATACTCCATCTGTACAGTAGGAGAAGGAAGCAAGCTTTCAGCAGGAGTTCTAATAAGCAGAGCTCATGTGAGTAGGTTGACAAAGTGTGTTGCGAGTGTGTGAGTAGGGCTGATCCTTACTGATTTCTGTTCGGGGCTTTCCTCAGTTGGTCAGCTGTGACCCGGCCAGAGAAGTTGTAGTACTGCATGACATTCTGGAAGTACAAGTCTGGCACGACTTCAAACTAACACAGAACGACAATATTAAATGTATATGCACACATATTCATCCACATCAAATGTGCATGATATACATACACAGATCCTTTTTTTTTTTTTACATCTCATGTTTAAAATCAACTAAACAAGGCAACATATTTAATCAAGAAAACAATATATTTTATATCTAATGCAGCATTACATTAGATATAAAATATATTTTATATCTAATGTTATGCTGCATTAGAATAATGATGCTATTCTGTACTTACTTCATTGAACACTTTGTCTAGCTCCTTGGGATTCATGATAAACTTTGGGTAGCCTATCATATTGTATATTGCATCCGCCTGGAAGAAAAAAATGTCACTTCTTACAATATAAATCAGTATACAGTATATACACCAAATAGTATTACAGACAAGGGCTGGAACAGGACCGTCTGATTAATGAATATTAGCCTGTTATCAGTGGTTTATAATCAGTAAATCATTAAAAATCCCAAACATGTTCAAATTAGGGTCGCTCTAATACATATTGAACTTTTTAATTAAAACTAAACATCTAGTAAACAGTGATTGGTTAGAACATGGTGATTAAGTACCTGAAACAGTAGTGACAACAGTGATAATTAGAGGTAAAGCAATATCTTTAGGTTTTCTAAAACTGGAAAAGTTTCTAAATAAATGGCTCTGTGTTTTAAAGTTTCTTGACATCAGGAGAAAACATATGCAACTATATATATAACCCTAAAAAGGGTCTAAATCTATATTTGAAGAACATCAATATCAAGTTTGCAAACTGATGTGATATATCACTCTTTAGAAGGCTGCTGTTGCTTTTACATAATAAATAATGAATCACCCTGATTGTGATTTATATTTTTACATATAAAATCATACCCTGTTCTGTTTTATTGCATAAATATACTGTATAATCTATCTTTCAATAAGAAAATCTAAAAATACAATATATACAAGAGAGTTTGAAAGTCTGAAGATAATGTCAGATTTTCCCCAACGTTTAATCTCTTTAATCTCTTGAAGACACATGAATTTAAGGGAAAGAATTGCACAAAAGATTTTGAGCAGGCTTGTGGATTCCATGTCACATTGTTGTTAAAAAAAAAAAGAAGAGGGCACAATAAATCTAAAGTCTAAAATTCATATAAATATTTCAAATATTTTTCTTTTTGAATTTTTTGTCGATAGTATAATTATATACAAAATAAAACATTTTCTCCGATGCTCTCAGACACTTAGAATACATTTTGTTTTTCGAAAAACGCCCTGTAATCTAAAATAATCTGCCTCTCACCTTTTCTTTGGCAGCCTTTTTGGTTTCACCATCCATCCAAGTCACATGTTTCAAGCTGTCCTCAAAGGCCCACTTGATTTCTGAGACCATATCTTCAGCCTTATAGACACAAGGAAGATGTTAGTGTGTTAAGGCTCACTGCTGTATTAAATAATACACAATGAAGTATACTCACAAAGGCCTTGCTGTCCTCAGCGAAGGTGGATTTGACAAAAAGAGCCCCCAGGGCGAAGCCTAGTGCGCTGTCTGTGTCGCTGACGCACAGTTTCCAGCGAGGAGTGCAGCTCTAAAACAATGCACACAAACCCAACTTAATACAGAAATCTGTTGCCTATTACCTCAGAGTGTCTGAGAGGGAACAGTGAGTTCTTCTTATTTTATATTCTGTCCTGGATCTCACAAAATGTATCACGGCATCAGGACTTTTTTAATCCTCAAACCAAAATGCACCCTTAAATATTAATGAGTGGATCACGAGTTAAAGCCTCACTTATAGCAGGGTGGATATATGCTTAAAAAACATAAAAGAATACTTAAAAACACTATTTTTTGTACTTGGAACAACTGTAAAAGAAGTCAAGTCAGCTTGATGTGCTTTATTTTTTTTTTAAACTGGCAGCATTTAGTAATATAGTAATAGACTGTACATGGTACCTGAACTGCAGAGGTGGCAAAAGTACACACATCCTTCACTTAAGTAGAAATACAGATACTCGTGTTTTAAAATACTGTGGTAAAAGTTGAAGTACTGACTACTTTTTTACTCAATTTAAAGTAAAGAGGTTTGGGTTCTGACATGTACTTAGGTAAAAAGTAGCTGTTACTACTACCTGTTTTAGTGTCACGCTGGTAACTGGACCTCATGTCATATTACTATTAGGGTTGTCAATCGATTAAAACATTTAATCTCAATTGATTGCATGACTTTTATGAGTTAACTCAAGATTATTTGAAATTTAATCGAACATTTTTATCTGTTCTGAATGTACCTTCAAATTTTTAATACTTTAATCAACATTAAACAAACAAATAATCAACAAATATCGATGCTTTAAGCAAATGTATGTTTATTATATATATATATATATATATATAGCCTTGCGAAAGTATTCGGCCCCCTTGAACTTTGCGACCTTTTGCCACATTTCAGCCTTCAAACAAAGATATGAAACTGTAAGTTTTTGTGAAGAATCATAAACAAGTGGGACACAATCATAAAGTGGAACCAAATTTATTGGATATTTTAAACTTTTTTAACAAATAAAAAACTGAAAAAAAAAATTGGGCGTGCAAAATTATTCAGCCCCTTTCCTTTCAGTGCAGCAAACTCTCTCCAGAAGTTCAGTGAGGATCTCTGAATGATCCAATGTTGACCTAAATGACTAATGATGATAAATAGAATCCACCTGTGTGTAATCAACTCTCCGTATAAATGCACCTGCACTGTGATAGTCTCAGAGGTCCGTTTAAAGCGCAGAGAGCATCATGAAGAACAAGGAACACACCAGGCAGGTCCGAGATACTGTTGTGGAGAAGTTTAAAGCCGGATTTGGATACAAAAAGATTTTCCAAGCTTTAAACATCCCAAGGAGCACTGTGCAAGCGATAATATTGAAATAGAAGGAGTATCAGACCACTGCTAATCTACCAAGACCTGGCCGTCCCTCTAAACGTTCAGCTCATACAAGGAGACGACTGATCAGAGATGCAGCCAAGAGGCCCATGATCACTCTGGATGAACTGCAGAGATCTACAGCTGAGGTGGGAGACTCTGTCCATAGGACAACAATCAGTCGTATACTGCACAAATCTGGCCTTTATGGAAGAGTGGCAAGAAGAAAGCCATTTCTTAAAGATATCCATAAAAAGTGTCGTTTAAATTTTGCCGCAAGCCCCCTGGGAGACACACCGAACATGTGGAAGAAGGTGCTCTGGTCACATGAAACCAAAATCGAACTTTTTGGCAACAATGCAAAATGTTATGTTTGGCGTAAAAGCAACTCAGCTCATCACCCTGAACACACCACCCCCACTGTCAAACATGGTGGTGGCAGCATCATGGTTTGGGCCTGCTTTTCTTCAGCAGGGACAGGGAAGATGGTTAAAATTGATGGGAAGATGGTTAAAATTGATGGGACGATGGATGGAGCCAAATACAGGACCATTCTGGAAGAAAACATGATGGAGTCTGCAAAAGACCTGAGACTGGGACAGAGATTTGTCTTCCAACAAGACAATGATCCAAAACATAAAGCAAAATCTACAATGAAATGGTTCACAAATAAACATATCCATGTGTTAGAACAGCCAAGTCAAAGTCCAGACCTGAATCCAATCGAGAATCTGTGGAAAGAACTGAAAACTGCTGTTCACAAAATGCTCTCCATTCAACCTCACTGAGCTCGAGCTGTTTTGCAAGGAGGAATGGGCAAAGATTTCAGTCTCTCGATGTGCAAAACTGATAGAGACATACCCCAAGCGACTTACAGCTGTAATCGCAGCAAAAGGTGGCGCTACAAAGTATTAACTTAAGGGGGCTAAATAATTTTGCACGCCCAATTTTTCAGTTTTTTATTTGTTAAAAAAGTTTGAAATATCCAATAAATTTGTTCCACTTCATGATTGTGTCCCACTTGTTGATTCTTCACAAAAAAATACAGTTTTATATCTTTATGTTTGAAGCCTGAAATGTGGCAAAAGGTCGCAAAGTTCAAGGCGGACGAATACTTTCGCAAGGCACTGTATATATAGTGTTTTAAATTATGTAAATCATCAGGACACCAAACGTAACTTTTGCTATGTTATTGAGGTGATACCGGAGAAACTGTACCACTTACATACGGATTACAGAATCAGAGAATATTTGTTGTTTTATTTAAAACTAAAGATTTTCAGCTTTCTTTCCATATATTTATTATGTCTGTAATGCAAATATTCACTGAAATTTAGGTTTTTTTATATATGTGTCTGTAAAGAGAGATGACAGAGAGTGAACCCTGTCTGTTATTTTTAATTATTTATTATTATTAATTTTTTTTTTTTTACAAAAACACAGTTTTGTTGTCTCATATTGTCTGTATTGTCTTGTATAGTCTGTTTTTGTCTTGTTGTGTCTGTTCTGTTATGTATAGGTTTTTATTTATGTCTGTACTTTTGAGAGTAACAAACAGCTGGAACCAAATTCCTTGTGTGTGTCAAGACACTTGGCCAATAAACCTGATTCTGATTCTAATTCTTATTATTTTTTTTATATATAAGTAAAGTAAGGACGTTGTGAATAAATGTATGTTGCATTGAATGGTTTAATTTCGACTCTTTTATGTTTATTTATTTATATATTTTTTGAAAAATTGTGAAACAGAAATGCGTGCTGCAAAAATTTAATTTGTGCGTTAAAACAAATTTGCATAATGCGTTATTTACGCATTAATATTTGACAGCACTAATTAATATATAATACAAAAAGAATTTACATTGTTGTTATCTAATGAATGTATCCAGGCTGAACATCCATCATATAGAACACAAGCAGAGAAAAAATGATAATGATCAGGTGATCAGTAATGTCTCTGTTCTCAGTCATGTTTATATCGCTGATTTCCTCTGTCTCATCTACGTTAACCCCATACTTCTTTTTGCCTTTTGCCTTGCTCATTGTTAGCTTCCTAACTAGTCTAAAAAAAATAGTGAAGTAAAGTACTGATACCAGAAAAAATCTACTTAAGTACAGTAACAAAGTATTTCTACCTAATTAATTCCCACCTCTGCTGCTGAGTGTTTTTTTATTGATTTTTTTTTTTCTATGTCAGTATTTCTCATGAACCTTATATCTTTCTGAAGAAACCATAAGCCCTTCTCTATTTTTTTAAAACTACTATAAAAACCCGTCATCTCCGTTTCCCATTCAAGGGTGTGATGTTTTTATATTTCTTAAGTAAAGGACACACACCAAGATGCACAAAAAACATGACAAAGAAAAATAAATAAAGTCTGTAAAGAGTCACACGAGTGCAGCCTAACAATGGTGTCTAAATCTAATAGTTTAGGTCATCTATCGAACATGAATAATGAGATCAACTTTAAAGCCATGTGACAGCATGACTATGGCAACACTGGAATATCGGCACAATTATTTAATCTCTTTTTCGCTCTTTCTTCCTTCCCATCACCCACACACAAGTGCACACATACGTACGTCGGCCACAGCTCACAAACTCGGTTTGTTATTTCAGCTTGACCCTTGAGGAAAATGAGGTTGGAAGAAGAACAGGATCTCTGTATGATAAGTCACTGGCTATGCTGAGTGTGTACAGACCGTATATCAGTGTAGCACAATGGGAGGTGACACTAACCTCCAACCTACAAAGTTTTCCACAAACTAATTAAATAAAGAGTTCAACGATTTTAAAACAACTTTCTACACTATTTTTTACATTCTCCACTCATTCTCTCAGCTCTTTTTATGTCATTTCCAACATACACAACGTATTTTAACATTTCCAATTTCCTCCTCTTTTAATAATATCTCAGAAGGTGTGGTTGACATTTTTCAATGATACACCTAAATGAACACGGCTTTGGCTGCTAATTGCTTTCGTTAACATTGTTACCAATGTCAGGCAGAAAAAAAAAAGAAATAGGCCTCATTTATCACACCCCATACGAATGAATTCATTCATTAATAACATTCACATAGGAAATGTTATATGAAAATCCAGTTCATTTGGGAAACATGTTGGTATCCTATAAGAGCTGTAAAAGGAGTTGCTATTGACTGTGTGGCATTACTACACGTTTTAGCAGATGACAAACTAAGAAGGTGATTTTTCAACATGCAGCCACAATTTTTTTTATTATGAGTAGATTAAATGCAAATCAGATGTACTTTTGATTATTTATGGTTGTTTCTCATTTACAAAACACACACATGAGTATTAACAGAATGAGTGGTTACCCAATATTGCTATTTCTTCTATATAATCAGTCTGTAATACTATTTCTCCAACTGATCACCAACCTTCTTGGCACCGTACATGACTTCAAGAAACCGCTGCTCAGCATCCTGAAACTTCTGGTCCAATATAGACACCATCTTCCTCACCACTTTCATGATCATGTAGTTATTCAATGTGCTGCAATTTACATAGAAAGATCAGTTTAGCTATTTGTGCACAATTTACAAACTGTGGGTCCAGGCTACAAATTAGACCTTTTAATATTTGGCTTATTTATAATTGCTCTTCATGTATTTGCTTTTGCGTGAATGGTGAAAAGCTACCTCTTGTTGGTGTTGCTAATGAGCTGTGAAACGTTCTGGAGGTACTTTGTAGCATAGAGCACCACAGGCTCCGAGTCATTAAGAGCAACTGGAGCAAACACTGCTCTAAGAAATGGCATCCAGTCAACTGAAGGAGCCAAAGTCTAATGGGGAAACACACACACATAGATATTAGCTATAACACCACACAAAAATTTATTTTAACCTTCCTCAACCTTGACTCACTATTAGATCTTTAGCCTGAATCTTATGGTAGATGAGCTCCTCATCCCTTCTCTCCTCTTGAGGAACCGTGATGTTGGCCAGAAAGGTTTCAAAGTCTACAATCTCCTGCATCAATTTGCGAGATGTCTCCTCTGATCCGCCCAGCAGGATCCCCAGCTCTACCAGGAAGTTCAGATATGCGTTGAGATACTGCAGGTATTAAAAAAAGTGTTTGGCCATGTCATTAAAGTTAGACCTGAAAGTTTTAAAATTTAAAAATGTAGATTAAAACTTTTGTTTGTTTCTCAGTGTAGGGCAAAACTTTTGCATTTTCTACAATAGTCTGTGAATAGACAGATAGACAGGGAGACAGATAGATAGATAAATTATTTTATTCTTCCCAGATGCAACATCAATGTCCTTATATCATATGTAACAAACAAAGCCAATTACATTCCAATCAAAAAAAGTTCTTATGTATTATTATGTATGTTGTAGTATCACTAATTTGATTTGGATTTCTCCATTTATTTTTTCTAGATACCTTCTCATTGGTGGTCTTGTTGAGATAGTACTCGCGAGATGGCAAGCCCAGGCCAGACTGATCAACCTGCAGAAAAAATAAAGCAACTGTTCATATTTTGCCTTTCCCCAGCATTCCCCTGCTCATTAATTAATGCAAAAAGTTATATAATCCACTCATAGTCACATTATTAACACAAGAAATAAAATAAAATAAAATAAAAAACTGTAGTTAAATAACACGGCCAGGAGTGAGGTTGACTGTGCACCTGAATGATGTTTCTGCTGGAGTTCTTGGAGTCAGTGCTAACAAACACAGTGAAGAAAGGGGAAGTGCGGTAGTTGGCTGACACAGTGCGCAAAACCTCCTGGAAGTTGTCCTTGTCCCAGGGGCCAGTCAAGGCCCAACCTCCTGTCTAAAGGAAATTAAAGAAAGAAGAAAAAATAGTCATACATACATAAGAGAATTAAACTCATTATAACACAATGGGTCAAACATAGCAACCTGTTGGTTCAGGCCCCTGCGTTGCTGATACCATCTATTTATCCCCATAGGAAATTTGAGCTTTTGCTGTCTCACTGTTGTAGAGCCCTCTGAAAAAACATGCCCCCTCAAAACATGTTTACAGCCTGTCCCAATATCTTAGTGGTTAACAGAGCACATTTGCAATGCACGTAATTATATAACATTTTTGGTCATAGTCACTCTGCTGTAATGATGCTCACAGAAGAGCAAGAAGGCAAACACTATCACTTTGATAGTGGCTTTATTTTACACACACACACACACACACACACACACACACACACACACACACACACACACACACACACACACACACTTCTTTAAACTTCAGTGACTTTAGAATTAGGAATAGAATAACATGAAAAATATCTTATAAGGATTGTGCTGAATGAAGATACAGTAAAAGTTGACCTGGTTAATGAACTCCTGTAAGGGGTGTGCTCCCAGCTCCTCGATCTTGGACTCATTCATGCAGGCTTTGTAGTATTTCAAGGCCTTCTGCTGCGCTTTACTCAGGCCTTGTTGATCTGTGCTCTCTATATGGAAACATCAAGATAATTGTTTCATTCATTGAGTCCACACTGAATTCAAAAATAAATCATATTATTCAAGACAAAACATGAACTGTGTGCACCGAGATACAAACAGTATGAGGGTGAACAAAAATAACAATTTATCAAACATATTTACTACACGCACACTTATCAATACCAACTACATACTACAAAGAAGTGCAGCATTAAAATAACATGCAGCTACAGATGTTCTTATTAACTAGTATGTTTATTATTATATGAGGTTTTTCTAACACAAAAACCTCAAATGGCCACAAAATTGGTGGCAAATTGCATAGTAATGTAATCTGTAATAAAAATGTATTAAATAGCTTCTAATTCTTGTATAAAACTTAAAAGCATTTAAACATAGTAGTAAATCACGCTTAAAAACAGATACATTACCCTTGTAGCAGACAAATGCTATAAAAAAGAATGGAATGGAGTAATGCAGCAAGCTAACAAGCCTGATTAAAAAAAATAAAAAATATGCATTGGTGTACAATAAATTCATTGATGAACATTGGTGTACATTCGCTGAAAACACAGCAGTGACTAAAAACTTAATTGTTTACTGCTGCTGTTATTTGCTGCTTTTCGATTTAGTTTGTTCGCACCTGTTTAATTGACTCCATTACTATGTCGTGAGCGAGGTGATCGCACAACCTGATGCTCACAAGTCACGACAGAACAGATCCAGTGCGACTGTCCCGATGTTACAAACAAACAGTTTACACAATAGCACTTTATTAAACTGTACCATTTTCCCATGATGAGGATTACACAGTTTTTGCTCACCATGCTGATGTTTCACCTTCATCCGTGACACCACTGTGTTTCATTGCGTGTGCTCATGCATCACTGTGGTATGCCACACAAGCGCCGCTTTGCAATAACTTGCAGTTACAGTTTTCCTTGTTGTGATTAATATGAAATGATCACATGCCTTGGATGACTTGGGATGCACTTTTTCCTGCTGCCTGTTGACCCTGTACTGTCTGCTATTTTCACCATTCATTATTGATTTTATCGTTTAGTTGTAGCAGCTCTAATAAGAATAATATACAGTGGAACCCGGTTATGTCGATGTCCTAGGGGGTCGCCAAAAAGCATTCCACCTGCCACGCCCCCTTCAGCATGTCAGGTGCTTTCTCTGCCGCTTTCTCTGAAGCTCTGCTTCAATCGTGCACATATGGTGCTTGTTTATCATCATCACCAGCTCCTATTTAAACTTCCACACCCTCACTGTCCGTTATTGTTGGTATATGTTGGTTCACAGCGGTCGATGTTATTGCTCATGCGTATCCTGGTACGTGCCTTCCCACCTGCACTCTCTCAACGGCTGCGCCGCGCCCCTACTAACACTACGAACACTAGCACTAACTAACAGCAGAGATTCACCAGTATACAATACAACACCTGTAGCAGCTGTAAGGTTTGATTTTTCTGCCACTTCCGCGAGTTCTTCTGCGGCTGCACCGAGATAACCGACGTTAAATGGCAAATTTTCCCCCCATTGTGCTCGAGATATTAGGGTTCGGCGACATAACCGATAAAAAATGCGAATTTGACGGTTCCACTTCGAAAACGTCGACTTAATAGGGTTGTCGAGGTAACCGAGGGCGAGATAATCGGATTCCACTGTAGTATAATATTCTGCATAGATATTTTATTTGCTTAAGCCCCTTAAAATATATATAAGTATAAATACACAATATTTTGTGCTTAAGATAAAATAACATTTAAGAAAGAGTTATTTGCTGTTAGTTGCAAAACACCCGATCAACACTAGATTTTACACAAAAATCACATCAGAATATTTTTCTTAGTGTAAAAATATCTAATTCAACACAATTGTATGTTTCCATAACTGCAATAAACAGTTTCTGGTATTGAACTGACCTAGTAAATTCTTCATGACAGCCACGTTGTGCTCCCAGAGATTGCTGAAGGTATCCCATCGTGACTTGCCTTCTGGAAGCGGATTTTTCTTCATCCAGCCACCACATGCATAGCTGTAAAAGTCATTACATGGGTCCACTGAGTGGTCCAAAGCCCCCATTACAGCCGCTGCTACACTCACACATGGTTCAGTCAGACACAGCCCTGGGTGTGCTAAGGAACAAATAGTAAAAACATTTTTTTTATTAATTACTAATTAGACTTTATGTACTGTATGTCTGAACATAAAGCATACTTAAAGTATATTAATTAAAGTGTATTATTTAAAAAGACAATGGAAAATAATAATTGCATAAAGAGGTACAAATCAATGTTGTTACTCAGCACAATAAAGCATTGGTCATCAGCTGACAGGGGAAAGGTTGTATCTTAAAGTGTAATTAACATAAGCTGTAATGAATGTGAAGGTTTGGTGAACCACAATAATTTTTCCCCATCAATAGATTAGAATATCTTATATTTATATAGGTTACAGACCAGAATGAAAAAAAATAAAAAAATAAAAAATAGTACTGTATTTTATAGTAACATCCAGTGACTCAAAGGCAACTTCATTCAGCCAGGCCTTTGGGGTCTCTTTTAAGAGATGAACACACTAATACACATGAGGAGGATGTCCTGACAATATGGCACTTGTATTTTCCAATAAAATGGTATAAATCTTAAAGTCTGTATTTAGAATGGACAAAAATATGTGGAAACCTGAACTTCAAATTAATACTTTTTTTCCAGACTTTTTGAACATTTTATTCCATATGAAGTCCCATTTGCTGTTACAATAAGCTCAACTCTTCTGGATAGATGTCCCACTAGATTGTGGTATGTGATTGTGGACATTTGTTTAACATCCTCATTCAGTGTTAGTGAACTCAGGTACTGATATACCGTGAGGAGACCTGGGGTGCAGTCATTATTATTATAATTCATTCATCTTATTCTAATTCATTCATCGTATTCATTTCAATAGAGCTGAGTTCAGAACTTTATAGCAGGCCACTGAAGAACTTTATTTTCTATCTAAACCATAGCTAGCTTTGTGCACAAACACACCATCATGCTGCAACAGGTTTGAAGGAAAAAGTCCACATCCAAGACATATACAATTGCGAGCCTTCATCTTTTTGGTAACAGTTTGGGGAAGAACTACATAGTTGGAAAAGTCAGGTTTCCCAATACTTTTGACCATATAGTGTAATGCATGCTACCCCAACCATAACACATACATGGATATAGCAAACATTTGTGTTTGATTACTCCCTTGATCTATTGTGTTTTTATTAATGTGTCTCTGCTCTAATGTCTGGTAAAATTAATTTTTTATTGCACTCGAAAAACTGAGAATTGCTCTCAAATTAGCATGATTTTTTCTTACAAGGTTTCAAAAAAGTTAAGTAAAAGGTAATGTTTTAAATGTATAAAATAACTAGCATGAAAATAACTAGTCTTGTTTGTATGCAAATAGTAAAGAGAGCAAAAGAGAAGAAGAAAGATGTTGTCTCATTAGGTTTTATTGTGGACTGTGCAAGAAAAACACGGGGACTGACACACAACTTCAGCCTAATCTACTGATAAAAACACAAGCAAGCAAGAAAGCTTGCCCAAAAGCAGCAAACGTAAAGCACTTTGACTAGGGGAAAAGGAGGGGTGAACATTCTAGTCTGGGCACATTTTTCAGTCAGTAGTCACTTTATAATGCACTGGTTTGTCATGCTTCAATGAGTACAGATGGCTGAATAGGAGGAAATGGCATTTGCTGGTATGCTGCTCTGATAAAAAAAAAAAAAAAAAAAACTTGACTGAAAGATAAATGGCTTGTATTTGGTCCTACTTCAACTTTAAAACACACTTCCAAGAATCAGTTCCAATAACGCATTTATGAGAAAAACAGGAAAAACCATATTGAGGTTACATCTTAACTTTGCCTTGGCTGTCTGCTCAGGTGATCACAACATGGGTGGGTAATTTCGAAGTAGCAGCTTAACACAGCAATTATTATTATGTGTGTTGTCGAACAGAACAGAGAGGGGTCTTCACAATAGCATTTCGAAAGCAATATTCTCTGGTGTGTGGGCCGTTCAAACCCTACCTGGGGATTTCTTTTTTAATAACCGAACCTGTTTCTGCAAATTGTCAGACAGTACACAATCATGACGTCCTAACTTGTAATGACTGTAATGACTATTTTATAAATGGTTTTTACAGTGAACGCTTATTGCGCACCACTCCACTTCCCCATTATAACTAATGTCGATGGGTTCTAATGGAGGTTGCCCTGGTTCCAAACAATTGCTGATGTCCCAATGTTGCCAACTCCTAGTTTCATAATTTCCTGTTTCCCTGCACCACCCTGAATATGAAGCCAGTTTATCAAATGCAGCAGCAAACAAATCTGCCTAATAGGGTGATTTTCTCAGTGGATATCAAGCTCTACAGATATGGCACTGATCTGATACCCAGTACCAGTAACGGGTTACCAGTAAAAAATTATTGGTTGGAAAATACTGAAGAAATGGTTCAAGATCAACTTTTTATCATGCTGTATCTATACTCTGCTTTGTGTAAAAGAGCTTTACTATGCAGTGATTAAGTACATAAAAAAACAAACAAACAAAAAAAACGTATTTGGTATAACTCAACGTTTTAGTTTCGGTATCAGTTTCCAAAATGGCAGGACTATCATGCCATCTACTGACTTACTCGATTGCCATGTCCCAATGAGAGCTATATGATATATGAGCCTAATTAATTCCAATGCTAATTAAATACCAGCAGTGATAATATTTGCACTAATATTACATAATCGAAATAAAGAACACTTACACACACTGCACAAATTTGAGTGTTTAAAGATGTTTAACTTCTTATTTCCCCAATAAACTAGAAATGTAGTAACAGAACATGACTGAATAAATTAATGTTATTATTACGCGGATGTTGGGAACAGCAATTTTAATTTTGGCAGCAATGTTGCTTTCCCTAAGAAAATTAGGAAACACATTTCAAAGTAAACAGAGTGTCTTTTAGTGGAAATGTATGTTTAAATGCAGTTTTCTTCTTTTTGGGGTAACCAGACTTCTGGTCAAGGTATGTGCAGGTAAGACACAAGTATTTTGTATAAAGAAAAAGATATGAGCATAGCAGTAGTTGTTTTTTTGTGACTCACACTCTTTATAATGCAGACCCAATGTCAGGAGGCATATGAATAATGCCAGGAAGAGACCACAAACCACAACAAGAAGCTTCTTCTCCACATGACTTCGCTCAGTCCAAAACCTAGAACCCAGTCTGTGTTCCAGCACCTGAAAACAAACAATGTTAAAGGCTTAGGTGGGAATTCTACAAAAAACTGTTTACTCACATTAATAAAGCACCTAATCAAGGACTGTACAACACAGTTGATCTTTAAGTAGACAAGCTTTATTTTCATGGATTGAATTTTTATCGTAGGCATTCAGTCCCTGTGTTAACACCAGTATGTTTCTTTGGCATGGTGTCCCGAGAGGGATCATCTTCACAAACAGTGCCATATGCCAAAGCACAGCTATATACCATTCTATTAATAGGCATCACCTGCAAATTTTCATTTTTTTCTAAATTCTGAAAGACAATGGGGCCCATTTATCTTCTAGTAAAGTTGGTGTATATGTTTGTGTTAAAACCAAAATGCCAGTTTTATCCATACTCATGTAAATGTTGGTAAATGCCAGTCAGCTGTAAAGTGCAAGGCACTATAATAAACTTTATTTTGTATAGTGCCTTTAAAAGAAAACTACACAGCACTATACAGCTCATTTGCATTTAGTGACACACCAAAACACTCAAGTTCAAATGACAACTACATTGCGAGAGGAAAAGAATTTCTTTAAGGCAAAAGTGGAAGAAAATTGCATACAATTTTCTTGATTACAGTTAGCTGAAGCTTTTCTTGCCTCTGACACATCAATGCAGGACTAATACCCTTTCTTGAAACTGCACAGACCAGCATGTCCCTAGTATTTCTTTTGTCTGAATTAAATGACAAGCCTTATTTCTTTTATTGTAATGATTTTTGTTGGCTTGTTTACTTTTTATCATTGTCATCTTTTCTGAAGCCTCTTAAATCAAGGGTTTCGTCTGGAAATATTTACATAGATCTCACCGGTTACATATGCTTGTCAGGTCTGCCATAAATACCAAATATTTTGTGTAAATACATTACCCCAAAATTACAAAATACATTTTTTGCAGCTTGATATATGAGAGCTAATCGCTGTAAATGAGAATTCATCTGAATATTAACACACAGATCCAAACACTGGCTTTCTACTTAAAACCTGTGCTCAAGATCTTGCTTCAAATATCTGTACAACACCTGCTTTATATTAGTGGCTTGGTTAGCCATTACACTGGCCCAGCTTAGCGTAGCCCACAATTACATTTACCATTAGCACAGGGAAAAGAATCCAAAACTCATCTTTGGACACCAAAAGCCTGTCTCGTGATTTATTATCTGCTAGATATACAGCGTCTGATCTTAGTCTAATCTTACCCTTGATTTGGTGCCTTACCAGCATACACTGCCTTGGCCCAGCTAACATGCTCCAGGGCAAGTTCTGTCCAGAATCACAGACCGTAAACAGATTTATTCTAATTAATCAACTATCAACTATTCTGTTTCCAAATGAAATGTTTTTTTTTTTATGGTTCATGTAGTTTAGAACTAAAACTAGATTTTTCTAAAAACACATTTTGTCAATATATTTACCTTTACCGCATTGTCTTAGAACATAAATTTGGAGACGCTTTCATCAGACTTTGAGCACAGTTCAACCAAACTTAAGATTTATGACAGATAAAAAAAAAAAAAAAGAATTTATTTGTATCCACACATGAATAATTGGCATGTTGATGAATGGCAATCATCCCCAATTACATGGTGCATGCACCACCTGATGTTGTCCCTGAACGCAATATAAATGTGGTCCAAAGAAGAAGATCGTTAAAAACTAATCCACAGATAATTACTCTGCAAGCAGGGAAGGCCAAACATGACAAAAGCTTTTTCAAATTAAGCAGGTGACATCTGTTTATAATCTAGCGTTTATCAGTTGAATCAATTTTTGAATAAGTTAGTCTTCTTAAGTGCAATTTCTTTCTTTAACTATTTAAAAAATGATGTAAATGTTTTTACTTACGACACATATAGTACGCTCTGGACCAGTTGGTAAAACGTGGTTCACTAATATGCATATAGTGTAATGTATAGCCTCTTCATAACTAAATCATATATCATACTGATGGATATCTTCTTCCTGGTGTTTCAGTTTTGCCATGTCCATGTTCTGACATATGGCAAAATATTGCCTTACAAACATTTTAATGATCCTATACTTTATATGAGCAGGTGATTTTTGACTGGGAGTGTATGTTCAATTTACATCAATTCATTTAAAATATTTTGCAATATGACAAACAAAAAATCTGGTGACGGTTATGTTGTGGCAGGCATTTTAATGAAATGGTTTGTTTTAATCATGGGAGCCAATGCAAAAAAAAAAAAAAAGGTGAATGATCACTTTTAACATTTCTGTCCTGGAGGGAATGGTATCTACCAAGATGACAATGCTCCATTCACAGAGCATCAATGTGAGGGTATGGAAATTATGTAAATCATATAATGTGGCCTTTACCCTGACCAGATTAAAAGAGAGATTTTTAACCTCTCTTTTTAGACTTTGTGGATGATTCTCAGCTCATCATCTCCTTTTCCCTCTAAGACATTTATGTTTCAAGACAGATCTCACCATGTCAGGACATCTTGTTATGGATGGCAGCTGAAACTAAATCCCAGCAAGACAGATCTACTGTACGTGCTTGTAGATGTATCCCCTTGCCAAGATCTCAGATCGCTCCATCTGTCAATGCACTGTCACTCTGCACAAGAACCTCTACTGCACTGTACTGTAACTGAACTAATACAGGCTTTCCCTTTAGATCTGGTCATTTCTATGCACAGAGGCCACTCAGGCTCTTGTTCACTTTTTAAGGTATAGACAACTGATCCTGAACCTGATCCTGACAGGTTTGTCTCTGTGCGTCATCCAAACCCTGCAAGTAATCCATAATCCTTTTTAAACTTCAATTGAAGTCCAAAGACCTACTTCTTCACTTCAATTAGATTGTAATTTGTCTACAATTAAGAAATAATCTTTTGATAGTTTACTACTATTAGACTGATTTTTCATTTAATCCTTGACCTAATGAACAAAGATGATGTTTTTTGTATACTGCTCTGGATAAAGGCATCTGCATTAAGCTATTAATGTAACACTGAGCTAGAGACAGGATACCCTGGAAGAAATGGCAGTGCACTGCAGGCCACCAAGCAAGCAGACACTTCACACAGACTGTAACCTGAGCCCAGAACTGGGGACTCTGGAGCTATAAGAACTTAACACAATCCACTGTACTGCACTGCTGCCATATTTGTATTTAGAAATTGGTAAATAATCTAATAATTAAATAAACTAATGAGTTTTCGATGAAGAATTAAAGTAAGAATGCTCTGCTCAAATGCTAATGTCAAAGCGTGTGATATACACAAAGTTTCCAGCTCATCAAATTTAATGGCACAGGAGCTCACCAAAGTAAAGGAGAGAACAATTAGTGTCACTAAAGCAGCCTAAATATTTGCTCGTCTGTGGTGTATTTATTTCTACAGTGAGCTCCAGCACATACTGTTGGTGGCTATTACAAGATTAGTAGGTGTGAGTAAAGATTCTAAATACAGTGGAACCCGGTTATCTCTCCCTCGGTTAATTCGACAACCCTATTAAGTCGACGTTTTTGAAGTGGAACCGCCAAATTCTCGCTTTGTCTACGCATTTTTTTCCGGTTATGCCGGTTATGTGTTTTTTTATGTCGCGGAACCCTAATATCTCGAGCACAAGGGGGGAAAAATTTTAAATTTTAACGTCAGTTATGTGGATCGGCGCTGTGCAGCCGCAGAAGAACTCGCGAAAGTGGCAGAAAAATCAAACCTTACAGATACTACAGGTGTTGTATTGTATACTGGTGAATCTCTGCTGTTAGTAAGTGCACATTTGCATTTTTTTGTTAAATGTTATGCGATGAACGGGAGCGCGGCGCTCCCTGCTTCAACTCCTTACTGAGGGTAAGGAGCACGGCTCTCTCTGTAAGAAGTTGAAACCGGGAGCTTCAGAGAAAGCGCCCGAGAAAGCACCTGTTAGTAGCTGCACTTATGCCTTTTGTTGTTAACAAACGTATGTAAATTTTTATAGCATGCCTTCATCAAACAAATCACGGCAACGCTGTTGTGTAAAAAACCCTTCAAAAACACGTGCATGCACATTCTCATTTATTAACACACATCATGTACATAAAGAAATTTTAAGCACGTTAATATACTGCCGCCATTTTGATTTTTGTTTATCTCGACCATCGGTTACCTCGACGCTTTTTGGCGACCCCCTAGGACATCAACATAACCAGGTTCCACTGTACCTATGAAATGCTAAGCTAAAACATTATCTAACTTTAAAGTCAACTTTTTTTACCATCTGAGAGACTGGTAAACACTTAGGTCACCAGTCTCTCAGATGGTAAAAAAGTTGACTCTTTAGAACATTCCTTCAACATATTGATATTTGTGGGAATTTGTTTATGCATAGCTCTCATAAGATCCTGCTTAGGCATCTCAGCATTAGGGTTTGGACTTTGATTTGGCACTTTTTTTAAACATAATTTTTTATATTTATTCTTTATTTACAATTCAGATATTCTGTGTGTGCTTGTATTCATTGTTCTGTAACCCAGTTTTGATACAACCTAAATTGCTGGAGAGATCGCCTCCTACTTATATAATTCTGGTATAAAGTAGGGTTTTAATGAGTGCTGGTTTCCCAGGCACCTGGCTGCAAAACAAGTCGAAATCATCACCACTCCATCATGTGACAGCTGATATAAGATAATTAATCGGAATTTTTTTTCTCCAAAAATGTGCTGTGCATTAGAAACAAGCATTTCCAACCTGGTGTCATTAGTCCAATGAATATTGTTCCAGATATTGCAGTCTGTGAAAGTCTTTTTTTTTATTGTGATGCCATGAGCATAAACATTTAATGTGCTTCCAGCAGCCTGTGGGTCACATGATGTAGTGCTTGGGCTTTTCTTTGATTCAGTATTTTTAAACATTCCTAGAAGGAACTTTCTTGAAGGATCTTGTATTGAAAACAATCTTTGTAGATGGCCTTGCAACCCTTCCCAAATTAATGAAAAGCAATAATTAAAATTAAAAAAGGAAATGAAATTGGTGGGTGTACTTTTGTTTGTCCCATACTATAAATCTTACTTTTTCATCTAATTAAACTGTGTTGCATGACCACAATTTGTGTTTGTACAGCCATCATGATTTAATCACATACTTTCAATGAAATAAAATCTAAATGCATATTAACACAAACTCAGGTTAAAAATTAAACAATTAAATTAAAACTTAGTAATTTCCTCCGATTGGTGCCAACATTCCTGTCAACCATTATAACATAACTGAAACACAAAAAAATAACCTTAACCCTCAAGAAGCTGTAAAGCGGTGTAAAATAAATAAAAGCAGAATGCAATGATTTGCAAATTTAATAAACGCATAATTCATTTACAATATGACATAGTAAAATATAAAATGTAAAAACTGAGGAAATATCCTAACTTAAGGAAAAAGAATTTGATGGCCACAACAAATCTCAAAACAGTTTATGTATTTTATGTACTATATCTAGCTAAAAACAAGGTATTCAAAACCCACAATTGTCAACATAATTACACTCATTAGTGAGTCCTTAAAATTAATAGCTGCACTTCTGACTGATTTACTAACCAATCAAATCATCCAAATTGAATTTAATTTTATACAAATCTTAGTAACTCAAAAACAAGGGCATCTTAGAAGAAATAGATGTAAATCTTAACATTGAACAAACGGACAAGTATGTAAATATTTACGTACAATGAACAAAGTAATATATGAATAGTTGTCTTAATTAAAAAATACAAATAATAACAATCTGTGCAGACATAGACTATTGAATGTGTTTTACTGTTAATAGGGTCTCTGGCACAAAAAAAATCTGAGCTATCTATAAAATCAAACATATTAACCATCAAATACCTTTAAAATTTACAGAATAGAAAAAAGTTTTCCCTACAAAAAAAATGAATGTATGCAAACGTGCTTTAAGGTATATTCAGATAGAACCAGTTCAGATTCAAACATTAGATAAACAGTAAATAAGAAGCAGGAAAAGGTACAAATGAAAACACATCTCTCCCACCTTTTGACAGGGTGAATCACAGGGGAATTCATCTGCTGCTGCTTACTCAGGCAAAACACTGTCTGATTACTGGCTAACAGCTGCAGAGGTGTTTAAAGTTCTCGAGTTGCTCATTTAAATAAACCCTCAGATAAAATCTAATGTAAAGTTTTAATTGTGCTCTTTTACCCTGAGAGAAAAATACGAATAATATTTACATACGTTTTCAACTAAAAAGCAGAAAAGGTTCTCACCTTCTAACACCAGTGATTCAAGTTACTTAAAACAAATTTGTGTCCTTTTTACTAATAAACCTTTGGTAAAGCTAACTAACAATTCTCCATCTCTCAAAGTTAGCATAATAGATTTGATCAAAGATTGGACGTAATGAAATACAAATAATTTGTTACTGTACTTAAGTAGATTTTTCTGGTATCAGTTCTTTAATTCACTATTTATTTTTCAGACTTTTTTTTACTTTTATTTATTTAAATTTGTACATAAATATCAGTACTTTCTACTTCTTACATTTTCAAACCAGGCTCGTTAATTTCGTTTTAATCTATTTGGTGACATAATTTAATATTTTTTTCTTTTGTTTTCCGCACATCAACCTATTTCTTGTCATTGCGTGGCTTTTCCATCTTCCATTCATGTATACTTTTATGGCTGTCGTGCACCACAGACTATGAAGCTACTGTAACAATGAGCAAGGCAGAAGGTAACAAAAATGATGGGGTTCACATGGATGAGACAGAGAGTAAGAGATGTAAACATGACAGAGCACAGAGACATTCCTGATCACTTGATCATCATCATCATCATCATCTTAGCTCTGCTTGTATTCTATATGGTGGATGTTCAGCCTGGATACATTCATAAGATAACAAAGTTTGAAATGTATTTGTAATAATAGATTAATATGATGTGAGGTCTAATTACGGCAGTGACATTAAAATAAGTAGTAATGGCTTAAGTACATGTCAGAGCCCAAACTTCTTTACTTTAACTTGAGTGAAAAAGTGTAGTCAGTACTTAAACCTTTACCAGAGTCTTTAAAACATAAGTATCTGTATTTTTTCCACTGCAATTTCAAGTAACTACTTGAGTGAAGGATGTGTGTACTTTTTCCATCTCTGGCTCTGATGATAGCTATCTGTGATGATACAAGCTGCCTTGGTCAGAAGCCTACGTTGGCACTGACAGATTATAGTGATGGATTTTTGCTCTCATCCACGTTCACAGTGTGAATTTAGATGTGCATAGATTGGTTTCTGAAAGCTGTGTGATCCTAAAAAGTCACATTATGATTTGACAAATGAAGTGATGTGTTTTGAAATTTTGAAACAAGAAGTGCAGAATATTCTTTTGAAAGGTAGTAAGGAACATTTAAAAGTATGGTGTGAACAAAAAACTTCACTACATAACTACTTATGTAGTTATACTAGATTTAAGATTCATAATTACATAACAATAGATAAAAGAGAACTCTTACCTGCACGGTTGGAGACTGATACACTCTGTCAGGGGTGGTGTCTATCAGTTCCTCTTCGTCCGAGGTAGCTCGCTTGTAGGATGACATCTGAAAGGTTACATGGAGTAATGATTCCCTCAGTGCTTCCATAATGAAAGCAGTTGACTGTGTGTGTGTGTGTGTGTGTGTGTGTGTCTATTTTAGGCGATGTAGATTGTAAGAAGTCTTGGGATAGAGGTTCTCCTAGGCTCCATTAGGAGGATTCCAGATAAAGTCTTTTCCTATAACAAACTCGAGCAATCTGTCTTCACCATGTGAGAGTGTGTGGGGTTGCTTCCTTCACCTCCCCCACCTTGTGATATCTCTTCCTTTGAGCCCAAAGATTCACCTTTTCTCCCCCACAGTTTAGAAACTCTCACGTCTATCCTCCAAAACACTGTCAGATTTGCACCTGAGCTTTAAGCATGATATCCTTTATCATGTGCTGTTCAACAATTCTTTGATTTTAACTGCCTCCCAGTAAGCACTGATAATCCATATAGGGCAAGGCACTCACAAAAAACAGAAAGGTGAGAACTTGATCAAATTGTCTGTGTGTGTGTGTGTGTGTGTGTGTGTGTGTGTGTGTGTGTGTGTGTGTGTGTGTGTGTGTGTGTGTGTG
>MU558692.1:4601533-4691157 GCA_024362625.1 Silurus asotus | reverse complement strand
GAGAGAGAGAGAGAGAGAAAGAGAGAGAGAGAGAGAGAGAGAGCACATGCATTCCATAATGTGGTTTCATTTAGATCAGGGAGGGAACTTTTCGAGGTTTATCTCCACCCAATGTTTCCTGCCCCTAAGACATTCCAGGGCAAGGGGCGGGTTTGTTTTCTTTTTTTAAACAAGGACACTCCCACTCCAAGGTCCTGTTGTTACCTAATAGGTTGGTTTGATAAACCCATTCTACCCTGACACATTCAATAAACAATCAATAAAAACAGAAAAACATTTCATTTATAGCAAACACATGCATTAGATGTTTAAGACACTCAAGCACATTAAATCAATCAGTTTCATCAAAAAGTGGAATAGAAAATTATATAAAGATAAAGACTTTATTTGCAGCAATTGTTCGATCACATTTTAACTTTTAAATACAGGACTTCAGCTCTACTTGTATGTAGTAAAATCTACAAACAATAAAACAGAATTTGTGTAAGCAAAGTGTATAGCACTTTCTCATCTTTATATTCTTATCAAATTCACAAAAACTTGTTTTCTCTCTTACGCTGCTAGTTTTTCTGTGGCAGGTATTCCCTGAAGTCCAGGACTCTGTGGTCTCGATGCCATTCAAGTTTCTTTTTAACAGTACTAATAAAAAAACCTCAGCCAGTTAAAACCTTGACCACAGCCCCATCCTTAGTCACAGAAACTGCTATGTTTTGTTCAAAATCTTAATTCCAAAAGATCCAAGCCCAGACCACTACTGATAAGCATTTGGTTTATTCAGCGTGGCATTGCCCAAATCAACTTCTTATGACGTAAAAGAGGTAAGACATGGCCCTTGTGTGGGTTGATATGTGCGTAGAGAGAGAAAAGGTGGTGTGAGTTGAGAAAAACTGACAAAAAAAAGCGGACTTTTGACAACTCATTGGGAGACAGTGACCTCTAAGGAATTGGCAAATTGTGTTACTGCTTCAAAAGATAACATCAAACTCTAAGATGGCCGGCACAGTGGTACAGAGTGTACTGTTGCCTTCTCACAGCTAATTTATTCTTGAAGCTGAATTGTCAAACCCGGTTGCCAAGGCAGTGCCAACTTCCTGTCTAAAGTACCCATAGGCTTAGAAACCTTTAAAATTTTTGAATGTACAACAGCTTACTGTATTCACTGGTACAAACTCTTTCTTATCAAGCCCTCAGGCAGAAAGGCAAATACATTTTGGGCAAAGATGATAAATGCATCATTTAAATAAAATAGGAATGTCATCTTTACTTTGCTAGACAGCCAAAACTATCTATAAAGGGTGGTTCCACCTTGCCTCAAAACCAGGTGTATCCTGCTGCATGCTCCGGAAACATTAGCATCTGTGGAGCTGCCTGGAAACTAGAGGATAAGAAGGGGTCAAACGAACAACAATCCAGAGGTTTGATTCTATCAGCAAGGCAGATGCACCCATGTCGTTTCCCACAGCCTTTATATTAAAACCTTCACGGAGGGTTTGGTAAATATGTGTGCTAAACTTTTACAGGGATAAAACATTTAAAGGATTTAATATTTAACCATTTGTTCAAATGATACCACATAATTACTAAACAAATGCTTAATCAGTAGTCACACTATACAAGTCAGGGACACAGTGGATCTCCCTATTTTCCAATCCGGACATACTCTCTTTCCAGGGTAATGTTTTGTTCCTGTATGTGGGACATCAAATGTATGTTCTCCCAATACCATGATAATCTCACTGTGTTAAATTGTATTTCAATGACCATACATCAGTTATTAAACACTATATATATTTTTTTATATATGTTAAGTGACATCCAAAATATGATCCACCTTTGCTTCACCCAAATGAAGAACTTTGCCTGCTAATGTGCTTAATCTGCTTGTAGGGCCCAAGACTTAAAGGGTTTCTACACATGCACAATATAGTAATCATACTCAGGTCAGTGTATCATTAATAGGTTGGAATTGCCTCAGAGTTAAATTGGTCCTGCTCTGGTTCCAATGAATGGGTGTTTGATTGGAATGGTTTGGCATGGTTTCATTGCAGTAAGTAAATAATTTGACTCTGAATTGGCTCAAATGCAGGCAGCAAACCAAACATGCCATGTATTTATTATTTGGTTTTTATAGTGCTGCGATATAAATAATACTAATTTATAAAGCACTGGCTCCTTGTACTCCATTCTTAGTTGAGTTTTATGATTGGTATGTGACTAAGGGTTAGTTTGAATTTTTTCATTGCTGTATTTTTGACCAATCATTACAAGATATTTTCAGCTGTGTACACCCTCATTTCTTTCACTTAATTAAGTGCAAAAGTAAAACAAATAATAGTAAATGAAGTTAAACAATTCTCTCTGCTTTAGACTAGACAGATACATTTCTAGCCAACCAAATTTGTTTATGACCACTATTCTAGATGTTATCATAACTGCTTTAATGTTTAAATATGTACAAATGTAAATACTTTGGCATACCTGAAAAGAGAGGCCATCAATACAAATAAGATATCTGAAAACATTAATTCATAAATAACCTCCATTGCCTTTATATAATTTGATTAAATTTAAATGCATTTTTATTTGTAAAGTGCTTTTAACAATGAGCAGCTTGACAGAGATATAGAGGTGTTATAAAATAAAAAGATGTTGTTTAGGAGTGTAAGTTTGTCCCTTTTGAGCAAGCCAGTGGCGACTATAACAAGGTAAAAACTCCGCGAGATGGCATAAAAAAGAAATCTTGAGAGGAACCAGACTCAAGAAGGAACCAATGCTCATCTGGGTGGCATCGAATGTCCATTTATTACAGATGAACGATGTCGAGGTGTGCACTGATGATGATCAGATGCAAACTGTAGTCTTGAGTCAGTGTAGAAGACTGTCAGTCCAAATCCATCCTCAAAGCTCCTGTTATATAATCTGGATTGATTTGCATTATTTTGCAATTATTAATAAAAAACATATTTAAGTTCTAACAAACACTTAGCCTGTTGTGATGTTACATACTAGTTGTTTTGCATTCTTGTTTATCTGATTTTAGCTCCAGCTTTGAAATTGCAACAAATTTGTTTTTTCCCCGCTCTTTACTGTTAGCTTTCCTAACCTTTTGCACATTTCTGGTTATGCATACCTATAAAATATCTGCTAATTCCTGCCTATCGTATGCCTATGTGTCTTGTTTGCTTTTATATCTTCTAATAAAGCCCAAACTGTGCTGGCATCCAAAAATGTGTGAATGGTTACAATTTTAAATTGAATGCATTTTAAAAGTTTTTTATTTGTTTGCTCATTTTTTATCAAGGTTTAAAAAAAAAAAAAATACAATTATTGCAACGATTATGTTATATAACAAGATATGGTTGTTGAACAATAACAATTTCTTTTTTCTGCATTATATGCTTTATTTAAAATATTTAAGGAAGTGTTACACATAACACATAACATACACGTTGTTGTCTGTAGCACCAGGGTTCTGGAGGAACGTTGTTACATATCACTGTGTACTGCGTCAGCTATATATAAATAAAAGATTCTTGACTTGACTTTATAAGATTAAACCAAGTTTGGCTCAACCTTTATTTTTTCCAAATCAGTATCAATTAACACCTATAGATAGATTACAGTCGCCACCGGCTTGCTCATCAGGGACAAAATTACTTATAAAGAACATATTCACTTTTAATCACCACATGTAATTCTTTCTTTAAATTACAAATCATAAATTCTCTTTATAATTATTTCTCTCTCTTTTGTAGCCAGAATAAGCTCCAGAATCCTAGCTCATCTGACTTACACCTAGCACATGCATTGAACCTTTACTAGAATTATACAAAACCTGAAAAAGAGGTAATGTACTAGATATGGTTTTACCAAGAGTGTAAATATAAGTCCTAACATGAGCACCGGAATGTACGATTATGAGTAATGTGCTTTCTACAGTCTTAAACAGTCAGTTGACTTTATGAAACCAGGAGCTATTGAGCAACTCATAAAATATCTTAACATTTGAGATCATCACAGATCATAGTCAACAGGAATAAAGTGCATGTGCATATTGTGAAATTTTGACACAATCTGCAATCCTCTTCACAAGTTCTTTAAATATCTAAGAAAAAAAAATACAAAATACTGGCCAAAACACTGTCTTCTCTGTAGAATTTGGCCACAGCAAAACGAACTTATGATGGACACTTGACGGCCATAAGGAAAATATCAAATTAGTAATAAATGTGTGTGCCACTGTGGCTGGTGTGTTACATCCTGGAATAACTGGATTTAGTTACTGCCATTCAACAAGGCAGCAAACCACAAGCATGCAACAGTAATTCATTAGTTATCTTGTAAATCGGCTGGTGGCACACAATCGTCCATCCACCATGGGTGTCTGCATTAATAATTAAGTCAATGGAAAGTCCTCATAAGTATAAGGAAACTAGCATGAGTTTCTTTAGCACCAAGTATATTAGTCTATGGTACTAGTTGTGTTAGGAGTTTAGTGGTTTGGAGGTTTTGGCCTCCTGTTCATGAAGTATAAACACAATAAACTATTTGCTGCTATTAGATAAAGAAAATTCTCTTCTTCTCTCCTGAATAAACTCAGGAATGCAATGACTGCCACAAGCAATAAAGATACCATTCAGCCAGCTTCACTAATATTTCTTTAGGCTGAAGTCAAAACTACCAGAGAACAAAGTGAACTGAAAAATAAGAAAAAATATCTAGCAAGGTCAATATTAACAGTAATACGAGCCTGAAAAAATGTTTTGTTAATAAAAAAATTTAAAAAACACACAACGAAGATTACCAAACACTGGGAAAGAAAATACATTTTCCAGTCAATGTTGAATGAAAAACACTTTCCAGCTCTCACACAGTGGGAAAGTGGCCAGAATCACTGTGTGACCTGATAGTGGTAAGTGATAGAGTGCTTCAGCCCGGGGGCATTGACAGGGGTAAGGGTTTTTTTTTCACTACAAAAAAACATTAGTGCACTGTTTCCAGTTTTGCTTTATGTTGCAGTCTCAGTGTAATCAGTGACATTACATATTGTACAATTTTTTATTGTCATATGTTATGCCCAAATTTACATGGCCTCTGACTATATGTGTTTTATTGAAAAATATGCTACAACAAATGCTTCGATAAATATTTTGACCCCATGCTACGAACATGAATAAATAAAAAATAAAAGTCTGTGTAGGCTGGGCTTGACTCAGGGGCACTACATCTTATCTTCTGTCTAGGAATGATGCAAATGTTCTCTGCTCAACACATCCAACTGGGACAAATTTCCATAGAACAAAAATGACTAAGTAAACACTTATCATTCCAAAGAAAAAGTTACAGAAGTTAATGGTTAATAGTTTCTTACACTGCCATTTGATTACACTTACACACTGCAAAGACTGGGTTATAGAGCACTGCATTCTGGATCTTTGAGTTCTCATTAATATGAAAATGATTGGCAATGAATGACAAAAATAAGAAAAGACCGTTTTGCTTGTTTGCTTTTTAAGAGCTACCAGTAAAAGCTGACAGTTATCCATTATATTTGAGACTGCCTTATTAAACAGCATTATAATTGAACCAGCAATACCAATTTTCACCTCTGATGTTACAGAAATAATTTAGAGTTTTTTGGAAGGTATCAACTCTTTATTTGACAACAAGGAAAACTTCATAAACCTGTATGTCACATGTGAGCTGTGACAACAGTTTGAACAATCATCAGCACACATGCAGGGCTTGTACTGGGAACTGTGTGAAAAGCACTGACTATAAAATTTCATGATACCAGAACAAAAGATTAAGAAAGCATAAAGTTACCCTTCCTTGTGAATGTCTATTTCAGTTACTGCATACAACAAAAAGTAACACAAGAGTGATCAGATTTGACCCTTTTCTGAGTTAAGGCTTGAGATACAACATATTGTTTATCATGTGAGGCGGATCATGCCAGCTGTCTGCTGTTGGCCTTAACATGTCTCTCTCTCTCTCTCTCTCTCTCTCTCTCTCTCTCTCTCTCTCAGTGTGCGTCGTAAATGATTAACCCATGCTCTGACACTGTACAGTCACACTACCTTTAAAAAAGCTATGCATGACAAATGGAAATGATTTAGGATCATACAGATTATAATGGAAAAATGATCTATGTAATTTTACTGTAAAGGATTACAGTTTTGGAAAATAAAATAAGAACACATATATTGAAATATAATGCAGCAAGCTTGTGTAATTACTTAGAAGTACAAATAAAACATAGATATCATATTATCTTTGCTGTTTGCTGGTGGTACCGTAAACATCCTTTGTACGCATAGTGTGCATGCTCACTTATAAGGTGCTTTTGGAACATTAGTTTTAGATGAAAAAGTCTAGTTACATGCAAAAATGTTTTACAGATATTTAAAGAAAGAGACATATTCACTAACACATTGTCAATAGCTGCTTATTCTGTTCAGGCTTGGTGTGAATCTGGAACCTATCCCAGTATCACTGTGCACAACAAGGGGAACAGAGCCAAGATGGGATGCCAGTCCATGACTGGGCAAGATGAACACATGCACACACAGACACACAAATTATTTAGCCAGGGTCCCTGCCGACATGCTTTTGGGAGGTGGAAGTAAACTGAAGAACCTGGTGGAAATCCACCATGAGACCGAGAGAGAATGCACATAAATCCGCCCAAGATACAGACAAAATGTGCAATTTACAAGATGTTCACACGTTGGCAAAAAGTACACTTTAGTCCCTCTAATTCTGTGTGTTTTATCACTTTATTTATTATGTAATCTGTTCTGTTCTTGGTTCAGCAAAACCAGTATATATCCGATATAACAGAAATATAAAAAAGGTCCAGCACCAATAGTAATCACCTTTTCTAATGTTTTATTCTTGAGTCAACATAAAACTCTGTCGTACAAATAAGAGAGTATATAGCACATGCACTAAAAGTAAATATTACCTAATAATTCAGAGGCAAACACAATATACAAAATATAAAGTACATGTGGGGAAAAAATGATTACAGTTCCACTTTAAGTGAACATGGTGCAGTGGATTGCAGGTGTACCCCAAGGCTATATTACAGAAGGCACGTTTTATCTTGTTCACAGCTAAATAAATCTTGTTTATTTAGCTTATCTTTGCTCAAGTAAGTTATTTAGAAACAGAATTAGAAAGTTCTTTACCACTGTTTTAAAAAAGAGGGAAAGAGAGAAAAGATGGACTCTTACCATTATGATATTTGTCTTTCACTTCATGCAATTCCTCACTTGGATTTCATCAAATTATTCTGGATATCATGAGCGATTACTAAAAGAAACACACACACAAACACACACTGCTCCGATTGCTGAACTGTCTTGCTTGCTTTCTGAGCTGTTTATTATAGTAACTTTTTTCAACCAATCACATGTAGCCGGAGCGCCGCTGCACTTCCGACCAATCAGGAGACACCTTTTGGAAAGAGGCGGGGCTTTCAGTGCTAAGACCACGTGCTCGGGTGATGTTGGATCATGTTGCCTTTGCAGTGTTCAATAAAACAACAAAAAGCTGAAAGCAGCGTACATTCAGTTATTATTCTAAGAATAAACTGAACACATGCAGACCATGTGTGCAACGCGGAATCCATACATTAAGATTGGTTTGTTTGTTTGTTTATTTATATACTATACAATATTTGATATTAAATAAAAGATCAGAATCAGAAAGGGATTTTATTGCAGTGTGCACACATTCTCAAACACACACAAGGAGTTTGTTTTAATGACAGAAACTTCCAGATGCAACAATATTGAATAAAATTTGCACACAATCATCAAGTCAAGAAGCTTTTATTGTCATTTCAACCATATATATCTGACACAGTACACAGTGAAATAAAACAACGTTCCTCCAGAACCCTGGTGCTGCATAAACAATATAAAAATACATAACAGAAAAACACACAGATCTAAGGACTAGTAATCGTGTAAAAGACAACTCAAGACAGTGTAGGACAAATACACATAACACAAAAATAGTGCTGCCAGTAAACCTACTGTGTATTACACAATGCAGTGTGCAAGAAAGGACTGGATACAGGAGTGTACTTGTAAATAGACACATGTAAACATAGAAAGTTGTGCAAAACAGCAAAAAAAGCAGTCAAATGGATGTGCAAAAGATTTTATGTAAACAGTTGTGTAATATTAAAATAATATCGGTGGTACTGAAGACATGGATGTGTAAAATGAGTGTGTGTTTGGGTTCAGATTTGTAGCAGTTCAGTAACACAGTTGAGTTAGTTTGTGTGTGTGTGTGTGTGAGAGAGTGAGAGAGACACAGAGAGAGAGAGAGGAGAGCAAGAGAGAGAGATAGAAAGCTATGGTATCATGGTAAAATAAGCAGAATTTATAGATCTTATGTTCAGATATGTGCAAGTGGGAAATACTGTTTATTGCACGTTTACATATTGCACTTGAATTTGAATAGGTGGTTTAACATGAGTTGGTTTAACAGTTGCCTTTGAAAATAATTCATTAATTTATTTATTAATTCATTAGTTCGTTATTTAGTTGTTATTTTTAAATATAAATCAGTTTACTAATTGATTTACTTTAGATAATCTGGAATTAGATTTGAAATAAGAAAAGGAATGCACATTTGAAACATCATACTAGAAAATCTGGCAGTTCATAGCAAGTTCATAATTTTAATTGACAAACATCATAATGACACATCTAATTATAGATGCATTTTATCCAAACATTTAAAACAAGAATTGTATTATATTATATCTTTGGGGTAAAATTAGTTTTTTTGTTTTTTGTTTTCCCCACAAATAAATTATTGCAACATTCTGTGTTTAAATAATTGATTATTTTTATTTATTATATATTTTTTTAGAACTCATTGATATTTTTTGAGGAATAATAATAATAAATACAAACAAACCGAAAAACAAACCTTTTCAGTTCACAGTGAATCATTTGGGATTAACATGGTATAAATATACACATTGTAAATGCTCAAATAGCTAGTTGTCTACAGGAATGTAAATCATAAAATGTTTATTAAATGCTTTGTAAATGGTCAGCATAATAATTTATGACTTGTTTAATGTTTATAATTTTTTAGGTTTTTGGATCTTTGTAAGTTCTTAAAGTTTTACCTGTAATTAAAAAAGTAATGTATAGAATTTAAATATTCAAAATTCATATTCAAATACTTTAATAAAAGTTAAATAAAAAACAAATGCACCATGACATCTTGATATTTAAATATAACATATATGGTCTAGAGTTATAATGGACCATAATGGTCTTAGTGGATTAATTCTATTATCAGAGAGATTAATGAGCTGAGTTGGAGGCAAAACACACACAGATTGGTGGTAAATTGGAGCAATAACCTTTTCTTTGTTTTGATTGATTGGTGTATTTGTAAATGCACAGCGACATCTAGTGGCTATAATTTAACGAAATTACTATCAAGATCTAGACCAGGGGTCGGCAACCTTCACCACACAAAGAGCCATTTGGACCTGTTTCCCACAGAAAAGAAAACACTGGGAGCCACAAAACCCTTTTGACATTTAAAAATAAGAAATAACACTACATGTAACGTTTTTTTTTTTCGCCTTTATGCTATGCATAATCAAACCATAACGTGTTGCATTTATGAAATCAATGAACTGCAGAGGGAATGAAATTACACTCTGCATGCAACAAAAAAAAATTGGAACTCCTTAAAAAAAGACATTGCTTTGAAGGTTCTTTCAAGTAAAATACTCAATGTCTATTTGAGTCCTTCTTGTATTTATGAAAAGAACGCCGAACATAAATTATCCACCGGCAGCAAACAAAAAAAGCCGTCCTCTTCTGTGTGCCGTCAACCAAAGTGTAAGAAGTCGCGTGGCGGTTGGTGTCGCACATTAGCGGTTGTGACGCATATGAAGAGCGACAAAAAAACTTTAACACGTTTTATTTAGATCACCAAAATCTTCAAATTTAGAATTACATTTTAATTGAATACTCATTCTTTATTTTCCAAAGCCACAGGGAGCCGCAGAAGAGGGATGAAAGAGCCGCGGGTTGCTGACCCCTGAATTCTAGACCCTGACAATGTGCAGCATTCAGAGGAAATGGAGTTGGCCAAAATGAGTAGAAACTCTAAGAAATGGTAGTAATTGGATTAGAAATGCTAAAACTATTGGTCCAACACTAACAGCCCCTGCTATTTGAGGTCAAATAAAAGTGGAAACGTGAAAAACACTTGGAAATGAGGAACACACGTATGTTCCTGCAGGGGTTTTTATCCGGAAATCCCGTGGCTGCAATGCAAGAATAAATAAATAAAAACAGATAAAGATCTTCATGTAATGTTATCAATATGTGTGAGGAATCTTTGTGACTTGGTAAGGTTGTCGGTACTAAATGGCCTGGTTTGGGTATTTCAGAAAATATTTCTGCAAACAAACAAACAAACAAACATCATTGATCATTTTTGTAGTTACTGTAATTCCCAGTCTGACTGTTCTCTGGTCCCGTTTTTATCAAATAGGTGTTTCAGGCGGCAGGCAATGTCTTCTTCTACTTTGTGAACTTTCTCTGCTGTGTGTTTAAAATGGCAGGATATCAGCAGTTTATCAGGGATTCTCTTTCTCCCCATCCTGATGTTTGATGTGCACCTCACCTGACCTTGCACGAATTTCCTTTTTAGATCCTGCACTGCTACCACATGATCAGAAAAGCTCGGTGTATGTACAGATGTTCCTAATAAAGTGCGCGGTGAGTGTAGTGTCTGTTAATGGGAATACAGGCGAGTGTTCTTGGTCATCAGTAGGAGGAGCTCGCGCTGCCTCTGCCCCCTAATTATTCATAGCGGATTTTTGTGTGTGCGCGCGCGCTTCACATGGCGTTATAGCGGCATTCCCGCACCATCGCGCATTTAAAATCCGCTTACGAGGTGAGATCACGGCTCGTGAAGGTAGGTGTTCATGCATCCCAACTCTTTCTTTCTCTTTCTCTCTCTCCTTTCTTTTTCTCTCTCTTTTTTTTTTTTTTTTTTTTTTTTTTTAAATCCAGGAAAGTTTTGTTCCCCCCCTCCTGCACTACATTCCTGAAGATACACGAAGTTAATTGTTCATACTTGATGGAATGAGGAGCTCATGCGTGGTTAGAGTTGCTTCAATTTGGAAACCGTAAGTGCTAATAGCTGTTCATGTGATCGGACTTGAGCAGGTAAAATCAGAAACCTTCACTCAATCTTACAGGATATGCGGGAATTTCGTTGGTGCTTGTTTGGAATGCTAATGAACCTCTTTTGTAAACCTTTTGGCTGCACACAGCGGGACACAAACAGCTCTCTGATAGCCGACAAGTCGTTTCTTCTACGAGCGCCACTTCTCTAACGGGCAAAGAAACAATGCAGGGTTTGACGGATACATGCTTTAATTTTATTGTTCTTAAATAGTGTATAAACACTCAATGCAAGTGGTTTTGTATTTTATTTGCTTGTCTACTAAATTGTAAATTGCCTTGTCTTTGTGGCTGAAATATCTATAGGGCATCCTTTCTACCTTTAGAGAGAAAAGGAGAGAGGATTTTACTTGTCACATATACATTACAACACAATTCAATTCTTTCTTCACATATCCCAGAAGTTAAAGTCAAAGAGAGGTGTCGGCCATAATACAACACTCCTGAAGCTCAAGGGCATCAAAGTCTCAAAGTCAAACCACTCTTCTTCCAATCAGTTACCCAGAGCCTTAACTGCTCAGCTACCACTCATAGTGAGTAGTACATAGTCGGAATCTAGTACAGTACTGTACTTACAGTAAATCCATTGCACACGATTGGACCTTATGTCCATCTCTCATAGCCTTTATTAGTTTATTACTCGAATAAACTCCATGCACATTTTTAGGTAAAATATACTTGTTACAATTACAGTTTAGAAGCCTTTTTCTGAGTTAACATTTTAAAATGCAAAACTGGAAACACTTCCATACACCCTAAAATTACTTATAGATAAAGATGTAACTGCAATATTTCTTACATCATTTGTGTGCTATATTTTATTATTATCATTATATTACACAGACATGCACACACATGAAAATCTGTGAACCTGAATTACTGCTTTAGTCTGAAGTGTAAAAAAGATTGATGCACAAGACAGACTTGTTAGAACCTGAAGGAAAGTGTGAGAGATCGCTGATAAAGGTCACAGCACACTGTATTTACCAGAGTAGAGCGAATGTGTAAATAATGACAAAACCAAAAAAAAAAAAAAGATCAAACATAAACCAGATGACATGGAAACCAATGCTCTAAAAACACATACAAATCTGAAAAAGTGATTACCCATGAGACACTAGAAGTAAATAATAATAGTAGACAATAACCAGATACCAGGCCTTAGACACGAGGATAAGCACAGACTAGCGCTAAATTTATAGGCATAACAAGAATACATGTTATATGTAAACAGGACTTTAACATGGAAAATGGTGTAAGTACAAGTTGGAGACTGAGAAAAACATAATGCAAGTCCAATATCAAGGTCTTAATGCACACATTACTATATTATTACTATCCATGTGATTTTAGACAGCTTAGTAATTAAGGAAGGAGGAGCACTGCTATAGAGGGGAGATTTGATTTAATTATAGCATTTTGTCATATTGTTAATGATTTAGCTAATCATGCACAATTTACTCCTGTTAGCTGTTAGCTGTTAAAATTTTTTCTAGTTAAGCAATCTTCATGTACTTTGCCTTATGACCTGAACTGCTTCATAGATTTAATATTTACTGGTTTATAAACCAAAATTGTGCACATCAGTATTCAAACCAAACTACTACTAACAGTTAAGTGGAATTCAGAGAGGTTGTAATTAAAATAATCTGCTATGATGCGCTTCAGTACACATTTTCTCTCTCTTGATTTATTTATTTATGCTGTTTAAGCATTAAAAACAGTGTTGGTAAAAAGGCCCATTTTTCTAGAAAGTATGTTTTAAATGTAAGTTGCAGACTGACAATGAAATGAGTCTCTGACTCTTATCTTCATGAAATGACTCAATGAGATATTGTCTAGATTTTTATATCTTTCTAGAAAGTACCTTCTGGATATGTGTGTGTGTGTGTGTGTGTGTGTTTGTGTGTATACGTGTGTATATATATATATATATATAAAATAGTGGGGTGTAACGTACACAAAATTCACGGTTTGGTACATTCCTCAGTTTTTAAATCATTTCGGTACAGTTAGGGGAAAGAAATGCGAAACATAAAACAGCTTGTTGTTGTTTATTAATGAAGTTTATTATTATTGACATTTGTGATCATCAATATTTCCACAGTTTTTTTAATAAAATTTCTGCGGTTAAATAATACATAAAATAATATTTTATAAAAATAAAATGGACTGATTCAAATTAATGCTATAAACTTTTTGGTATATTGGTTAAATTAAATAATTAATTTAATTGTCACACAAATTAAATTGATTAAATGAAATTAAATAAATGGAAATTTGGAATGTGGAAATTTGAAAATTTTGAATAGATAAGTTAAAATCTTTTAGACCCATTTTGGGTAATACGTATATGAAGGGGTGTGTGTATGTGTGTGTCTGTGTGTGTGTGTGTTATATATATATATATATATGTGTGTGTGTGTGTATATATATATACTTGTAATCACACATGCTCTCTAATGCTGTTTTTGCTTTTTCTCTCTTTCGCTCCCCTAATAACATGAGATTAGTTCTAAAATGATTTTGGAGGTGAAATTTTACATTTGATTTGTAAGACATTTGTTCCTTATATAAGTTTTATAGACAAAAACCTGACAAATGAAAATAACTGCTAATAAACTAATAATAAAATGCACAACTAAGGTGGTAATGCAGCCAGGATGCAGGGCTTTTGCAATAATAAAGACTGGTAATAGTAGGATTCAGGTTAATTAGATCCTGTAGTATCTTATGTTAAGCGTTGCATAAAGAAAGACAAACAGAAAAAAACCAAAACAAAAAACCCCACATTGATTTGTGTTTAAAAAAATAATAATTTCATTAGATAGCAGACAGTATAACTGTTCTGGATATCATTATGCTATGGGAAATCCTACTCATCAGAGGGGGGTGCAACCAGCATTCCACTTTTAATAACAAACCAGAAGACTGATAACATGCACTATATTGTCTTCACTTTACAATCATAGTCACTGCTACAAGTCACTTCATATTTGCTGAAAAAACAAACTTTTATTATTTTTTTATATTTACACCTAATTTCTTATTTTTTTCTCTACACACCCACATCTAGGTGCCATTGGTCACTATGACTCATGTCCCAGCAGTCGTTGGGACTCTTTAAAAATGAACCATCTCTGGTTGCTTTGTCTCTGTATGTGTGAAAGGAACTTTGTTCTGTTCATGGGAAGAAAATAGCGTGATCCATTTCCTGTGTGAAAATATGCAGGCTGTGACTGCCACCTAGCATAACATGCATAAGGAGTTCTAGAAATCTCTCAATGTTCCTTTCCATCAGGCCTGTCAGTGCTTTTGTAAGAGGTGGTGCTATGTGAGCTCTTTGTAAGATAGGAAGCTAATACGACAGCCTCAATTACATTAATCCTAATCCTCTCTTCTAATCATCCTTACATGTAGGCACCTGCATATTGGTCTGAACAGATCTGCAGCCTGAATGCAGTGGATCTCCTTTATAACTCAAGGAACAAATGCATTATATACTTAACTTACTTCTTTGTGATTAACCTATCTGATGATACCATGAACCGAGAAGAAATCTGGGTTGCAGTGACCGCCTTTTTTTCAGGAGTGCTGTTTCTCTGTGTGCTCACACTCCTCTGCTTTTTCACATGCCGACTAGCCTCTAGAGTGATTCCTCTTGGAACACCATTGCATTTCTGAACATAAACGGTAAATTTTGCCTTACAGCCATTCATTTTTGCACATTGTTTTAGATGAATAGACTCGTATATCGGGTGAATATGTAAAATATACTTTACACTTTACAGACAATCAGATGTCTAAGAACACATTGCTTTCGATTTGGTGGTTTTAATATAATCTTATTATAAAGGTGGTCTATATGTAAATTTATTTAATAAAACAAACATTGTTAATCTTTGTCTCTGCACACACACACACACATGCAAGAGCACATGAAAAGAAAAGACACTGGTGTCATTAATGAAGGCGAAACATCAGCACAGTGAGCCAAAACTGTATAAGCGTCATCATTTAAACATTTTATAGATTAATGAAATTCTACTGTGTAAACTGTTTGTGTGTGATGGATTACGGTGCGAACAAACACTTAATCTAAAAGCAGCAAATAACATCAGCAGTAAAAGATAAACTTTTTAGTGAATGGTGTGGTTTTCTGTGATTGTTTATGCATTTGTACACCAGTGCATTTTTTAGTTTTTCTATTTATTTATTTTTGATCAAGCCTGTTAGCCTACTGCATTTCTCCATTTTATTCTCTTTTTTTAAATCTCTCTTCAATCTAATAATCGCTGCTCTCACTTCCTCCTTACTAATCTTATCCACTTGTTGCTTCACCATCTCCACATCATCCACCCTTCTCTCTCATTTTCCTCATTCATAAGCTGCTCAAAATACTCCCTGCATCTTCTCAAAACACTCTCCCTACTAGCACACTTCCATCTTCATCCTTTATTGCTCGAACTTGCAGCAGATCCTTCCCAGCTCGGTCCCTCTGCCTGGCCAATCGGTATAAATCCTTTTCTCCTCCCTTAGTGTCCAACCTCTCATACAGCTCCTCATATGCCTTTTCCTTGGATTTTGCTACATTTCTCTTCACCTGCTGCCAAATCTTCTTGTATTCCTGCCTACTTTTTTCATCTCTCTGCTGATCCCAATCCTGTTTCCGCAACTTCTTTCTCCTAATGCTCTACTGCATTTCCTCATTCCACCACCATGTCTCTGTGTCTTCCTTTCTCTTTCCGGAAGTCCACCAAGTACCTTCCTAGCTGTTTCCCTTATCACTTCTGCAGTAGTTGCCCAAACATCCAGCACCTCTTCACCACCACAGAGCCCCTGTCAGACCTCTTTCCAGAACCCCCCTGTCAGACCTCCTCCCAAAATCTCTTCCTTACTCTCCTCCTCTTCTTCTTTACCTCCAATATATCCTACAGACTACCATCCGTTGCTGTCTAGCTACACTGTCCTCTGCCAATTCCAGAGGTGGCATAAGTACACACATCCATTACTTAAGTAGAAGTATAGATACTCATGTTTTAAAATACTCAGGTAAAAGTTGAAGTACTGATTATACCTTTTTACTTAAGTGAAAGTAAAGAAGTCTTGGCTCTGACATGTACTTAAGTAAAAAGTAGGTATTACTTCTGCCTGTTTTAGCTGTTAACTGGACCTCACTTCATATTAATATTAGATAGATCGATAGATCGTTAGAACTTTATTGTCATTGCATAGTACAGGTACACAGCAACGAAACGCAGTTTGACATCTACCAGAAGTGCACAAAGTAGCAATAGTGCAGATAAATATGTATCATAATTACAGCATGTAATATATATGTAAGCATATGTACAGTGATTTAATATAAAGGCTATAACAGTGCAGAGATGTGTGGACATCATTAAGAGCCTTTGTTATGTTTCCACACGGACAGTTAATGTGGTGATACCGCATTCAAATCTGTAAAATGTCTGATTATATATATATTATATATATATATATATATATATATATAATCAGACATTTTACAGATTTGAATGATGTATTGTTTTTATCTGTACGATCAGTAAATACTGTGATTTAAGTTCGTGTTGCCATTATGAGGGAAAACCCCACAAAACGCCACCCAGAGGGTTAATTGTGTAAAACATGGTGGATTTGGTGTTTAAATTGAGACTTTTATTTGAGCGCGCAGTGAAAAGAAAACAATTATATTTCACCAAATCAATGGATTAAAACTAAAGTAGCGATCCTGTTTTGAAAAAGTAAAAAGTAAAAGGTACAGATATTTGTGTAAAAATGTAATGAGTAAAAGTAAAAAGTTGTCTGAAAGGTATTAACGAAGTATTTGTACTCTGTTACTTCCCACTTCTGGCCAACACCTAACAGTCTCCAATCTTGGAACAGTGTGCACCTTCCTCCACTCTTATATGTCACCCTATGCTCCTCCTTCTTTTTAAAATACATATTCACCACTGCCATTTCCATCCTTTTAGAAAATTCCTGTGGCCATCTGCCCTTCCAAATTCCTCTCCTTGAGGCCATACCTACCCATCACCTCCTTATCACCTCTGTTCCCTTCACCAACATGTCCATTATAGTCCCCAATCACTAATCTTTTTTTTCTAGGTATACCATCTACCACTTAATTTAACTCACTCTATAATTGTTCTCCTTCATTTTACAGCCCACTTGTGGAGCATAAGCACTGAGGACATTTATTATCAACCCTTTAACTTCCAGAATCAGAAACTCTCTTCACCTCCACTACACTGTTACTGTACTCTTCCTTCAGGATCACCCCTACACCATTTCTCTTTCCAACCACACCATGATAGAACAGTTTAAACCCACCACCAATGTTCCTCACTTGATCTTTTTGGTTCGTTATACGCATATTTGATTTGGCACATGTTTTTTTTTCCGCTGGATACCCTTCCAAACGCAACCCTTCCCATTTATCCAGGCTTTGATTTACACAAATCCTATCACCTATAATACTCAAATGCTGTTTTGTTTTTGCTTTTTTTAATGAGCAAAATATTTAATAAATTTTTCTATCGGAATAATTGCTTAATAATAATAATAAAAACAACAACAACAACAACAACAACAACAATAATAATAATAATAATAATAATAATAATAATAATAATAACAATAAATACCAGCAGCACTCATGCAGCCCCAGACCATGATGCTACCACCACCATGATTGACTGTAGGCAAGACACAATTTTCTTGTTACTACTCACCAGGGTGTCGCCACACATGTGGGACACCATATCAGCCAAACAAGTTTATCTTAATCTCATCAGACCCCAGGACATAGTTCCATTGATTCATGTTCTTGGACAGGTCATCTTCAGCAAACTGTTTGCAGGCTTTTTTGTGTGTATTGTCTGGACACTGACAAACGGACCTTCTGCATCTGCAACCTAAAGCAATGCTGGAAGCAGCCATGCCTCTGTTTTTTAAAGCTGGCACCTGACGCACAGCACATGGACTTGACATCTTTGATCAAACCTTGTGAGGCCTGTTCTGAGTGGAACCTGTCTTAGAAAACCTCTGTATGACCCTGACCACTGAACTGTAACTCTTTGTTGAAAGCAACAATTCCAATTCTCAAATGATCCGAGTTCTTTGCCATGAGTTGCCATGTTGAAAATCCTGTGGTCAGTATGAGGGAATTGTTTTCAAAGCACCAAATTTTAACTGCTCTTATTCAAGATACACAAATTCTTTTGGTCTTTAGTCAACAAAAACATGAACATGATGAATAGGACATGTGGCTTTGCATGTTTACATGATGTACAGCTGTTATCACTTAGGAGATACTCACTATTGTTGGCAGTTATTTAGAAAATAATAGCTGTATGTTAGCTGAGTTATTTTTAGAGGACAGTACATCTGTAATGCCATACTTTAAATGTATATAAGTTTCATTTTATAGTATTTACCCATGAGAAGATATACTAAAATGATTGTTGAAATGTGAGGGGTGAGATGCTTTTGTGAGATACTGTATAGTTTGCTGTTGGTTCCTGAGGTTGAGATTAGATTTAGGTGTAGCATAGTATTGATTAGCTGCTTTAATAACTATGTCAAAGGAAGCTCTTTAGCAATACAGTAAAATAAAGAAAATGTTATGGTGTGAATGTTCTCTTTTCCCAGCAGTGAAATTTTTCTTTTTACTTGTGAAATGAAGACACTTCACATCTTTCTTGTAAAGTCTTTGAAAAACTTTGCTTCTAACTAGTGATTTTTCTTGAACAATTGTACCACCAGATTTTTAGACTATTGTTGCATGTTGATTAGTAAATTGTCATCATTGTACAGCAAATCCTATAAACCTTTTTTTCCCCAAGTGCCTACAATGAAGAATTATTACCCCAATTTCACGGCTCATTATTAGGCTTTAGACGTAACCCTAGACTTAACTGCTATTCAGAAGCTGCATAAGACCTACACATACAGGGTGAAACAGAGGTATGTCTGGATCACACGCAAATCTGAACATGAACTTGAGATAATATTTTTTGTACATGCTCTTGACTCAAGTAAAGAGCAGTATTAATAGCCCAAAACACATTAATTAAGTACTAATTAATCAAGGTCATGGCTAACCCCTGCAGTTTACCCTTGACGGGATACCAATTTACCACAGGGCACAGTTCACACACATTTACAATCTCATTTACATCTAGTATAGCCAATCCACCCTCTGGCACCTGAGCGCAGGATTGAACCCTAGAGCTGTGAGGTGCCAACAGTTTTCACTGTGCTGCTGTGCTACTTTCACTAGCAATGAGTTCATTTGTTTTGTCTCTTTAAAGCATATGAAAACGAAGTTTTCACAGAGTTTGAATAAGACATTACTTACAATATACGACTTCATAGAAAAAATAATCTGAAGAACACTTAAAGGAAGCTATAAGTGTAGCAAATGCATGATATAGCTGCCTTTATAGCAGAGTGCTCTAGCAAAGGTTTGATAAATTAGCCTTTATCTTACACACACATTATAAATACAAGAGTTTGATTTAGTATTATGTTTTTTTATTCAATTGGGTGCATGTTGTAAATGCCAGTGCACAATATAAAAACACAATACAAAATAATATAATTTGCTGGATCAGGTTGTACTTGAAAAGGCTAAAATGTGTATTAATTCTTACTGGAAGATTATATTGTACTGTATTTTTAGTATTATAATGTACAAGCCTACTATGAGATTTGTTTAATTGCTTGCCAGCATCTCATTTATGCAGTTTATTAAGTATAAAGCATTTTATTTGATATAAAAATTGTGGGTTGCTTTTATGTAACTGCTTTACTTGTAGAGGGAAAATATATATTTTCTTTTTGATCCAAATTTTTTTTTCCAATTTATTTATTTTATTTCATTTTTTTTTTTTTGCTGTGGGTTACTCACATAAAAATCCTCTACTTACAGTAAAGGAGAAGGATAGTGAGAATAGAACCCTAACCCTAACCCTAGTGAGGATAGTACTATAGTTAAAATTTTAATTTTATGTTTTTCACTGTGCCTTGCTTTGTGATAAAGTCTGCTTGAACTAGTATGCAACCTCTAAGCTTTTTTTTCTACCCACTTCAGAACCTCTCTTGATGTTTTTATTTTTCCATTTCTATTACTTAAATTTCTTGTTCAATTTTATGCCACCTCTTTCAGAATCTTACAGGCCATGCCCCAGGGTTCTGGGAGTTTATTGCCTTTGTGACCTTTAATTAAAACAAGCTTACGATTCTAATGTCGATGAAAGTCATGGCCTTTTTCCAGAGAGAACGTTTTAAACTTTTGCACTGACATTTAGCCACAAGGCTGCATACTTTATCACATAGTTATAAGTGTAGACTAAGGTCTTTAATTAAGTGAGAGGATGTTAGCAGCAATATGACATGCCTTTTGGCATTGCATATCTAATGTGTCTACATTTGAATGTTATTTTTTTATTTTTTCAGGAGAAGACTTGAAAAACATTTGCCTGGGGAACAGATGCTGAGAAATGATGTATAAAGTGGGCATGATTAAGGCTATTACACTCATCCTGTCTTGCTTGCTCGGGCAAGTCCAGGGGAAGCCACTTTTTCCTGGTAAACAACATTCTTATTTGTACTCAGTATTGGGAAAGTTACTTAAAAAGTAACTTGTGAGAACACTTGCCACCATTTGACAAAACCAATCCTTTTAATTTAACAAAAATAATTACTTTCCAAAATATCTTAAATCATTCTAATCAAAAGCAAGATTAACTTAACCATGCAATCAGACACTTTCTGTAGTATAGTGTAAAATCAAGTACATGTCACTGTGCATGGATCACTCAAGGTGTTTGCCATTTTGATGTAAGGGTGTCTCTGTAGGTTACTTTTTCCTTGAAGGGAAGCTTATAGTGGTTTTTCCCCTAAGTCATAACTTACACTTTAATGTAATGTCTACATTTGTCACAACATGAAATAATGGAAATTTCTTTGCAGTGATTTCACAGACAGCCCATATACAAGCCTACAGATAATGCTCAGTTAGGCCAGTTAAATTATGAACTAAATACTAATTTTATCCATAGATACTATCTTCAGTATTGTTTTATACAGAAATGTTGAAACGCTATACAGTATGTCATAAGTAGCTGTAATTAAAATATTCTAAAATGAAGATTAATCACTTTACTTTTTTCAAGGGAAAAGTAATTTCATTACACAAACAGGTTATTTATTAACACATTGCATTCAACATTTTTTATATTTTGGGTGCTTTTGTATATGTAGAGTTTAGCTCAAGGGCCAAGAGATATGCAAGTGCAGGGAAGTCACACTCACAGATCAAAAATTAATCATCTGAGCTATAGTGTTTCAGTCCTGTTTTAAGTAAACTTTCAAGACGTTTGGATGCATTTCTACTTTTTAAGTCATTCTACCCAGAATTAACCAAATGTAGGAAGTAAACCAGATATATTGTGTATTTGAGGTATGAGCTGCAGTTCCATGTAAATTTGAGCTGCAGAAATAGCATTTAGATATTTAAACCAATTAATAGAATCAAAACATAAACAATACACAAATTATTTTTACAGCATTGCTGACCAATAAATGAATGCTGTTTAAACCTATATGTGCCTTAGTTGGTTTGCTTTATGACATGGAATATAAAACAAATAATATAGCTAATTTTATTCTGGTGATTTAAGGATATTCTAGGGATTTTCCTCTTAGCAGTATATCGTTTATTTTAATCGTACACTGATGTTTTCCGCTGTTGTGTTTCCATTGGTACATTGTTTTTATGCAGGTTAGTACACAGTGTTTATACTCAGATCTAAACAAATAACATCTGAGTAAACTGATCCTGGTGTGGTATTAAAAAGAATAGTGCAGTTAAACTGCTGTGATTCAACCCTGATTTAACCCAACGGCAGGAAGTAAAATAAACACACCATTTGTTTGAGCACTGAGAATGAGGTACATAAAACTTTTATCCTTATGTAATTGTCTTTTCATATATGTAAACTGATAACACTATTATATTGTGAAGCATCAGTGTAATGCTTGTTGTGATATAGAAATCTGAAAATGCTGTACTGTTTGTTGGATAGTAATGCCTTAACACCTTTATCTATCGGCTTTTAGACAGAGGAATGTTTTGGGCAATATTTACAAAATAACAAACTATAGAAATCTCAAAAAAGTCATTGTAGGAAATCTAATAACAACTTCCCAAACATTATAATCCAGCCTGACCCAGCAGGTACTGTGTTACATGTCATTTGATTACATCATCTTTGGAGAAAATTCTAGCTTGTCAATTTGACATTAGGTTGGACTGTAATTGTAAAAATATTTAGCTTGCCTTTGCTTTGTTCCAAAAAGTGAATGGACTAAGCAGTCTCAGGACAGGTAACTTCATAGTGTGAATAATAACACACACTTTTACCCTGCCATCATGTGCTGATTTATGTTTACGCATGTTATTCACTGATAAGAAACTTAAGTCCCCTGCAAAGGCAGAGAGATCATTATTTCTGCAGCCATGTCATTTTCCTGGGTTCACCAATGATACAAGACTGTAGTGGTTATGTCATGTCTTGTCTTAAAAAATAGTGTAAGTGACTTAGTTTAATAAGTTTTTATTTTTACTATAGAAAATGTGAAAACGTATGAGAAACTTTCCTTGCTGAAATTAAAGACACCATGGTCAGCCATTTTTTTTTCTTGTAAACTGTAATGTGTTTATCTGTGTCAGTATATGACCAAAATCACAATTGTATGATCAACAGAAGAGGAAAAGAATCCTGAATTCTGGAACTCATGGGCACAGCGTACTCTGGTGAATGCTCTGAGGGAAGAGCAAAACACAAACTATGCCAAAAATCTTATTCTATTTCTGGGAGATGGTAAGTGAAATTTGTGGCTGTGCATATCTATATAAATTTCATAAATTTACAATTTAAATAAAAAAAACACACTTTACTTCTGAATCTTGTGTTTTGCATTATTTATGGAGAAAACTAGTACAAATATTGTCAAATTGTATTATGTATACTAATATTATCAAACAAAGATAGTCAATTTCTTTTGCACTTAAAAAAGTGCATTAATATTGAGTAATTGATAGAGCTTTTCTCTCATTTAAAATAGAGAAATTCAGAAGAAAATTGTGTGCAAATTATTTGTCTGTTTGCACACACACATATTATTATTAATTTTTATTTCTAATACTAAAGCGGCTCTTTTTTTGCAAATGCTTTTCAACTGTTTATTAATTTGTTCTACTTCTGGCAGCAGTTTATCCTTGTTAGGGTCATTGTGGATTCAGTCACTGAGTGTAAGGGTTAATTTACTATCAACACTTTGACTCATTTATTAGCAATCTGAATCCCTGATAAAAATTGTAGCATTTTACTTCCATGTAAGCTACAAGGAAACTTTATCCTCGCTTTTACATATAATCCTGCGGTTTAATTAGTTTAGCCTTTAATGAAACATCAAAGCTGATAGATAGAAGATGACTCACAATCACAGAATGTGCTTCTTTTGAAGTTTTGCTTTGAGAAGGTTTAAGTGTATAACAATGTGGTATACAGCAATTCACCATTTAGTACAAGGTTTTCAACCTAACTGCATATAAAACAGTACATTTAACTAACTGCATAATAAAGTAGGCTATAAATCAATGAATCAAGTCCAAACTTTCACCTTTGTAAAAATAGCTTCTTTCAAGTGAAGCTACAAGGGTTTAAAACTAAATTCTTTTAAACTGAGATAAGCAGTAATGGCTATGCAAATTGCCCCAAATCTTTGAGGTATTGTATGTGGGAGTTCACTGGCTTTTGTGGTATGTTATAACGATGAGCCCCAATGAGTTGTAGTAAGAAATGCGAGATTGTGTGAAAAGAAAATAACATCAATTAATTTGTCTGCCACTGTGGTCTTATAGCCTTTATAAATATTGGCTTATTTATGAAAGGCAATGATGTAAACTTACAGCAGCAATGTTTACTAAATTATTTAAGTAGCACATAAGCATGCTGTTATAATGATGATGTGATGTGTCAATGAAACCTAATGTTCTAAACAAATTCTAGGTATGGGTGTACCTACAGTGACAGCAGCAAGGATCTTGAAGGGACAGCTGAGCGGCCAATATGGAGAGGAGGTTCAATTGGAGATGGACAAATTTCCCAACGTGGCTCTCTCTAAGGTTTGTCACCACACCTCTTTGTCCCTTCATCACTTTTCTTTGTGCTCCTAATCCATGCTGTGACATAATGGCCCTTGTTGGCTACCAAGGGTTTATTGATGTCTGAATGCACACAATGTAATGGCCACATCATTCAAATAAAGCAGATAAAAACAAACTGGATGCCACTGTAAGGATATATTTGGTCAGAAATCAGAAACACACAGGGTCATTATGTAGTCTAACTGGTAATCAGTACGTCTGATGTGTCTTATAGGTCTATATTTTATAATGTATATAATAAGGATGTTTACAGTCTCATCACATCACACCATTTAGTTTTTAGTCTTTTAGTCATAGACTGTCACCCTAGAGCACTTAGTAAGTAAGATCCTGTAAATGTGCATTAAAAAAATATTTTGCAGGCAATTTCTATACTTTTCTAATATATAACAATATTTATTGGTAATATATTGTACATTTAAAATAAAATATTATCCACTACATTTGACTTATAATAAAGACAGGATGCAGCTGAGCAATTAAAGGTTATAGAGTTTGCTGAAGGACATATCTGTTGTGGCTTGATGGTACTGGGAATTTGATTCCCAACCATAAAATGTGTAGATCAAAGTCAATAACTGCTTTACTGAACCAAAGTTTAACAAGCATATAAGCATAAAATGTAAAAGACGTAAATGTAAAATCATTTTTATATACCCAATTGTGTTACTTATTGGTATCTATTATTATTATTGCTCCACCCAGATCTAAACCTAAACACCGACTTATGGCAGCATAAGTCCATCACTTAAAGTTTATTTAGGAGAGCGAACAGTTTAGGGGAAGAAAGAACAGTGGGGTGGCGACCAGTTTTAATAAAAACAGGTTTCTTTATTGGCTTTTTGCACTTTTAGCCACACGCAGGCACAAGCATGTCCCTCTCTGTATATGTCTCTCTACCTCAAGCGATCTCCTCACTCCTCTTATTCTTCACCCCCGCTCACTCGAAGGAGAACACGGATTAGATACATTCCCAGCAGGTCTCCATCGGTTTTGCCCCCCATTCACAAACCAGCGCTCAGACACCACTGCCACAGTTTATTAAATCACAAACATTCACAACCAGCCTTTTTTCTGTAGACCTACAACACGAATGCTCAGGTGGCAGACAGCGCTGGCACGGCCACGGCATACCTGTGTGGAGTGAAGGCCAATGAGGGCACGGTGGGTGTGAGTGCAGCAGCTGTGAGGGGATGGTGTAACACCACACAGGGCAATGAGGTCACTTCCATCCTTAAATGGGCCAAAGATGCAGGTGTGTGCCAATAAAAACGGTATGATGCTATAAGATTAATTTTATGAGAAATTCATTTACAACAGAGGATTGAAGAGCTGGTTCACAAAAATAAATATATTAAATATATAGCTTCACAGCATTGAAGCAAATATAGTGTTACAAATAATCAGGACATGCTTAAATCCTTCAAGAATATTATTTAAAATGTATTCTTTAATAATTTTCATCAATTAATTAATAAATGATCACCCAAAAACAGAACCTGTTGACATACTTTTGCTTCCTGTTGTTTGTGCTCACCAGGGAAATCTGTGGGAATTGTAACAACAACACGAGTGATGCATGCTACCCCGAGTGCAGCATATGCCCACTGTGTGGAACGTGACTGGTACTCAGATGGTGAAATGCCTGCTGAGGCAGTGCAGCAGGGCTGTAAGGACATATCCAGACAGCTCATTGAGAACATTCCCGACATTAATGTAAGCTCATGCACAACATTCTTTACTTGGAAAATAGTATATGGTTAGTCACTTGATTATATACTGTATTTTAAGTATTTTTTTTTTTGTAACTATTTAAGAACTGACGTATATTTGGAATACAAACCTATTTCATAATATACTGCAGTAAAATATATTTGAAATGGTAGATCAGTTTATGATAGGTTTCTTTCAAATTTTTGCCCTTTCATTTTTGATTCTTGTCTTGCATGGGTGAATAGGTAATCATGGGTGGTGGACGAAAGTACATGCTTCCTAAAAACATGTCGGATGTGGAATACCCCAGTGAAAAGAAGTACAACGGGACACGCAAAGATGGCCGGAATCTTATCCAGGAATGGGTCAACAGAACAAAGGGCAAGGTGAGAGGAACACAGGCATTTCTTTTATCTGTTTCTGTTGTTTTTATTTTTATTTTTTATTACATAACACAAAAATAGTCCTTCTGCATTGGCTGATGTTTTGCATAATATTTTCACTCATTGTACTAGTCATGGTTCAAGGGTCCCTGGTGGTCTAGTGGTCAGGATGTGGCGCTCTCACCGCTGCCGCCCGGGTTTGATCCCCGGTCAGGGAACCAACCCCAGCCACTCTTAGTGCGGGTCCCAAGCCCGGATAAATGGGGAGGGTTACGTTAGAAAGGGCATTCAGCGTAAAAACGTGCCAAATCAAACATGCGGATGATCCGCTGTGGCGACCCCTAATGGGAGAAGCCGAAAGAAAGTTTGTACTAGTCATGGTTCACTGACTGTCTGGTATGTGATTTGAAGACCTTTGGTTCTGTAGATCTTTTAGAGGAATTACATCAATGAATTAGCCACAAATCCTTTAACAGCAGGCAGTTTATTCTACATCTAACATAAAAGAAAATAATTAATTGTTGTTTCACAGAGGGGTCACTACGTTTGGAACAAAACAGATCTCCTTTCATTAAACCCGTCATCTGTTGACTATTTACTGGGTGAGATTTTCATTGTCAGCCATTATTTTTAGTCTTTAACAGGGCTGAGATGTTACAAATTTTTCTTATTTTTCTTGTATTAAATGTCTAGGATTGTTTGAGCCAGGAGACTTGCCTTATGAGCTTGAGAGGAACAGCAGCACTGATCCTTCCCTCACTGAGATGGTGGAGGTGGCTATAAAGATCCTCAAAAAAAACCCTAAGGGTTTCTATTTGCTAGTCGAAGGTGAGAGAACTTTGGATCTTCAAGTCACTTATTTATTAATTTGATTTTGACTGCTAAAAAAAATAAAAATAAAGAAAAAAACATTAAAAAAAACCATACTCCGATTTTCTAAACCTGAACCAGCATAGCTTGTGTAGCAGTATATACCACATATGTACAGTAAATTACTTTTCTAAAGGAAGCATAGATAGCTACAGGGCTGGTGACAGAAAGGAGAGAATCTACTTTCTATTAAATGCAATTTTTTCTATAAAAATTTTATTTAATTTACTCACTATGTATTGATTATACAACTCTAGTTCAATTTGGGTTTAGCAAATAGAGTTTTAGAATGAGAGGAGAGTAAAGAGAAAAATGTACCATTTAAGGACAGAGGAAATTTTGTCACATTTAGAATTAGTAGTGCCCGGCTTCAAAGCTGGTGACTAACATGAGTAGAATCAATTTTTAGAATGTATTATTCTATAATTATTTATAACATTTTTTTTTATTGTGTAAAACATTATGAAACTCTCAAAATGGTTTAGCCAAGTTATGGGTTAGACACAACCTTTATATATTCAGAGATTAATTCACATTGGCTAGTGAGGTCTGCAGTAATAGGTCTGTTTCTAAAGATAGGAATTTGAGATGATTTTCTACTCATTTGTTACTAACAATGTACATTTGTTACTATTCTGATGCTATATGCTGACAAATGACCTAACATCTCTTTACCTGCTTTGCAGGGGGCCGAATTGATCATGGGCACCATGAGGGCAAAGCAAAACAAGCCCTGTATGAGGCTGTAGAAATGGACCGTGCTATCGGTCGAGCTGATCTCCTCACCAGTACCTATGACACCATGACTGTCATTACCGCCGATCACTCGCATGTCTTCAACTTTGGAGGCTACACAAGACGTGGAAATTCTATCTTTGGTTAGTTTTTGATGAAAAGAACATCCACAGCTTAGAAGTGTCATTTGGACTTCTAACACTCTTTTTATCTCTGCAGGTTTAGCACCTATGTTGAGTGATGTTGACCAGAAGCCCTTCACATCTATTTTGTATGGGAATGGCCCTGGGTTTAAGCTTATCAATGGTTCCAGGGTCAATGTCTCCACTGAGGATTATCGTAAGTCATTAAAATGGTTTTCCAGATGCTTTAACTGACGCTTTTCAAAAGGGTGTTCAGTTTTTAACATTCAGTTGAAGTGTTGTTTGTCTGTCTTTTTGTGATCTTTTCATAATTCTTTTTAGAACACTTTAGTTTCTCTAACCCTTAAACAAAATAATTTTTTGCTTCTCACATCCTCTCAGAGGCTAACAACTATCAAGCACAGGCAGCCGTTCCATTAAGCTCCGAAACTCATGGAGGTGAAGATGTTGCTGTTTTTTCCAAAGGTCCCATGGCACACTTGCTTCGTGGAGTGCAAGAGCAGAACTACATACCTCATGTCATGGCGTATGCGGCCTGCATTGGCCAGAACAAAGACCACTGCACCTCAGGCAACAGCTCTGCTTCATTGGCCACAACATTCCATTTACCTTTAGGTCTTTTAATTGTAGCCTCTTGGTTATTATGCTAAACTCTCTGTTTTTGAAAACCTACATACAAATGTACTTATATACTTTATTATCTGAACACCAACTGATGGATTTAAAAAAAAAAATAATAATTTTACAACAATTTAAGTCTCTGTTTTTTTAAACAATCTTTGTACAGCATTTTACATTTGGGAATCAATTATTGAGCAATTTGAATTGAAAGAAATAACTGACTAAAGGCAAATTAAGACAGATATCATAAAAATGGAAATAGGTTTTTTTCTTCACCTGTAATTTCAATTTTGATTTTAAATGTTACAAATTGTTTCTATATACTGGATAATGTTTTATTTCTGATGCCCTGGTATTATAAAGCTGTAGGTACTTCTATATAGTAATTCTAAGGTAATTAAAATTAGGTAGGTGATTCTAAATAGTTTGAATGATTATTCGATATAGTTTGAATGATCATTATTAATTATTTGTTATTAGGAGTATAAAAATCAACCAAGGCTATGATGAAGCAATGCACACAGGTATCACTGTGCTGTCACGTTTATGGAAAACAATCTTAGATCTGAACTTTAATGATTCTCTGTATGACCTTACTTGCCTCTGATTTTCAAGCCATGATTCATGGCTTTTAAATCTTCAAAATATTTTCTCCCTTTTAGTTTTGCATGCGTCAGTGCTTGCAAGTTTGGCCAGTCAGTGTCTAAGGTGAGTCAGCTGTGCTGGTGGTGGGAATCAAACATCCAGAATGAATGTACGGTGTCTTGAAGAAGGGAAGTTCAAACACTTAAAACACCTTATACCATATTATATATAATATGTTTTGGATATCTTGTCCTAAGAACTTTGGACAATAATGTACAGTTAAAATCCACAAAATAAGGCCCCAACTTCCTAACACACATAAAAAAAGCTGTGTCATCGTTATTCATATCCTGTGAGGGTTCTTATTTAAAAGAATTTAACATTACAGACAGGTTTCTTCAATTCAATAGCACTTATATTTTAATGACACTTGTAACTTTCTTATACATTTCAAAAGTTGCCTAAGGTATATCTTTTCTTCGCCCCAGTAAATATAATTAAGTTGTAAAATGAGCCGTGTTCACTTGTTTCTTATGCAATGGGATGTTGACTGAGGGAATTATATACTATTAATGTCATCTTGATTACAACATCAGGTACAATTGCTTGTATTTAAAGTGATGTAAAATTGACAAATGTTGTAATAAATGGCAGAATGGACCAAATGTTTCCTTTCATCTGTCTTTATTTTCTCTCAATATTTATATCAAGATTTGAACAGGGTCATCATGTAACAGGGTCACTCGTGTATTTTGCATATAACCTTAGACTAAAGAACAGAATTAAAATTATATTGCATAAGACATTGTGTTCATTATGTACACAATATTACTATACACAAAAATATGGCAGTGGAAAACAGAAAAGAAAAACACTGAGGCTGGAAAAAGTAGGAATTTTTAGATTCATCATTTAAAACAAACTACTGAACCATATAAGATGATGGATAATACTTTCTTGTTTCTGCTTAGTAAGCAAACTGACTATTTAAAATCTTCACTAGGTTATGTATTTAACCCCAGTTCACTTTCAGGAACTTGAGCTGCGTCGAAAACGCTTTGGGAACGCCTCGCATTGTTAACGCTCTAAATCATGTGTAAAATCCGGCCAATAGGCAGTTGTGACATCATTGGCGGGTGACGTTGCATAATCTAGGAAGCTACAAAATGGGTGAGTGATGGTAGCAACATTAGCTTCTGAAAAAGGAGAAGGTAAGCGCTGCAGGTGCATATGGCCTGTTGACGCAGCTCTCGTTCCCACAGGGAACTAGGGTTACATACTTAACCTAGTAGCATTTCCTTTCAGGAACTCAAGCTGCTTCGAAAACAATTGTGTTCCAGTGGCAAAAACATGGCCATCTTCTCCAGGCAGTTCACTCATGAGCGCTCTCCACCCCATGAGGGATGCATCTGTCGTTAGCGTTACGTGACAACAAGGAGCTCCCATACTTCTAAAGTTTGAAGAGCTTGCCGCAAGACCTGAAAGAAGGCCTAGTGGGATCACATTGGACGCTGCCGCCATAAGACCGAGCAGCCTCTGGAACTGCTTCATAGTAAGTGACTTGCCTGCCTTTACTTTCTTGACTGCCATGAGGATGACTTCGATCCGGGAAGGAGACAATTGTGCCTGCAACATGGTTGAGTCCCACACTACGTCCAAGAAGGTGGTTTTCTGTACTGGAGAAAGCACACTCTTCTTTGCGTTTATTTTTAACCCCAATTCCTTCATATAGGCGAGAATGATATCTCAATGCCGGTTCGCCTGAAGCTCTGATCGAGCTAATATCAACCAATTGTCGATATAATTTAGAATGCGGATTCCCTTAAGCCATAGCGGGGTAAGTGCCGCATTTATGCACTTGGTAAAGGTGCAGGGTGAGAGTGCTAGGCTGAGCAGGAGGACCCGATATTGACAAGCTTTGCCCCTGATAGCAAACCTCAGGAACCTCCTGTGAGTGGGAAGGATGGCTATGTGGAAATAGTGACAAACCAGTCCTCAGACTTGATCTGAGGCACAATCTCCCTGAGAGTGTGCATTCTGAATCTGAGCCTCACAAGTGAGCGGTTCAAGGAGTGCAGATCTAGGATTGGCTACATTCCGCCATCCTTCTTCAGAAAAACGAAGTACTGTCTGTAGTAGCCTGACTCTCTGACCAAGGGAGAAACCACCTAGATGGTCTCTTTCCTTAGGAGGGTGCATACCATGGTGGGACACAACCCGTTGAACCGGGGAGGAGAGGACCCGAACTGAATAGAGTAGCCCCTATCTACTGTGTGCAGGGCCCACCGAGATTTGTCTGGCAGGCTTCCCAAACTGCCAGGAAGTCTGACTGATTGGCTGGCTGGCTGGTCTCTGACCCTCTAAGAGTGGCTGAAGCAATGCCCCGCAGCCATTGGGGCCTTCTGAGAGGCGGAGGTTCTCCTCCATCCGCAGCGATTTTTCAGGCGGAAATGGAGGAAAACACCCACAGGAGGGAGGCTGCACTCTGAGGCACATCTTGTGGGAGAGTTAACAGCTTGGCCTTCCCTTCTGCCCAGAAGTCTGATCGGGGAATTCTTGAGGCTGGCTTCTGACCGTCACAAAACAGCTGGGGCGATCCCCTGCAGCCCAGCCCAATGGTGATGAAAGGAGTCACCCGGTGGAGGAAAACTGCAGTTTGAGGCAAATCTTGTGGGAGAGATAACAGTCTGGCCTCCTGGTGGTGTCGAGGAGGTACGGGCACCCTGTATTTAGGTGTAAACCGGCCACCCTGAAATAGGGCACTCTGATTGTAAGGGGAACCACTGCCCGTTTGTTCAAGAAAAGGACCACCCTCAGGCTGTCCGACCCTTCTATCTGTGCTTAGAGTTCTGCCTAGGGCCCTTGGGCCCTCCCAGCGGGGTCCGGGTGGCAATGCTCTGCTTTTGGGCTTTGCGTGGCCCCGGCCTTGCCGGGCTGGGACTGCGCCCGCCAAGCAGCCCCATGAGAGCGGCAGGAAAGTACCATGCCATGGACTCCTGAACCTGTCGATGATCTCCCTTACCTACAGCGTCGCCTAAACAGCCCAGGAGGGGACACTGGGGCGTGACAGGGTAGGGAAAGCCCTACCCTTTCGGGAATCTCTGCCTTACAGGGTGAGCCACAGAAGCCTCTCTGTGGCTACTAGAGCTGACATGGGCTGACCTACAGCCCGTGCCGTACCTTGGTGGCCCTGAGGGTTAGGTCACAGCCCGACTTAACTCCTAAATTGTCAGCCCCAAAGCTGAATTCCTTGCTCATAGCTGGTCAGTCTGGCATGGCTGCAACACACTACTACTAGAGCCGAAGTGGCTTTTGTGGGCAATACCTGAGCATTCAGCAATGCAGCCCTTGTGGAGAGATAGCCTGCTAGCGTCTCTTCAACCCTGTCCATCTCCCCATAGCCACACTCCCTGAACCCTATTATTTTCGCGTAAAGCAAATGCAGGGCAAAGGTACCGGCCGCTGCTTCTCATCGGGCCAAACCATCTCTAGCTTAGTGACGGCCCACATCACTACCTCCAGGACAGGCTGTGAGAAGTCTGTGTGCTTTCTAGCATCCGAAAATTCTACCTTCTCGGAGGAAGAAATACGGAGCTCCGCGTTACATGTGCCGGAAGAAGGAAGCGTGCTTTCCCTGGGAAACGGGTGCTCGGCCCAGCAGGAGAGGTTGAGGAGGACTTATCGGTCTCCATGCCTTCTGCTAGGTTGGCCTGCGAGCCCCGCAACCTCAGCTCTCCGGGAGCACATAGACGAAATGGCTAAGTCGAAATTCTGCTTGAATTTAATGCTCATGGCTACACAGATTCACACACAAAGTGCTTACCTGAGCAAACAGAAGCTTATGTCGCTACCACTAATGACCCATTTTGTAGACGGATTTTACATGATACAGAGCGTGAAGAACGTGGGAACATTCCCAAAGCGTTTCCGATGCAGCTCGAGTTCCTGAAAGGGAACTTTAAAATGTCTTTAAAAAGTCTATATGAATTAATGAACATGTAAGTTCATTACAACAAATGTTCTCCATTATTTTTAATCTTCTTTAATCATCTTTCTGGAAATATGTTATTTTCATAATAATGGAAAACATTTGTTGTAATGAACTAACATGAAATTGTTAAATTAATATTGTTGGAGAACCAAGTGGTCACATGATGCTATTTGCACAGTCTGTGTGGGCTACAAGGAGCAGCACTAACTTGTTTCCCACACAAATCCAGAAAAAAAGAAACAATTATACCCTGTGTCCACATTCTGAAATTTTCCTCTTTTTTCCTATAGATGAATGGCCAAGTGAGGCAGGCCAGGCAGAAGTTTCTGAAGAAATAACTACAAAATGCTACACCCAGTAATAGTATTATTATCTGTATTCATTTACATTATTATATCAGTGTACATTATCTGCCTCATCCCCCCAGTGACAAAAGAGAATAAACACAGATGTTAATGAGAGCATTTATACCATTTATTGCTATAATTATTTCAATGCAAGCGATACAATGAAGCCTAGACCTGATTTGTTTCCTATATGCCAAAATCTTACTGCAGGTCAGGTGACATTACCTAGTCTGTATGTAATGAAAATATTTATAAATCAATGAAATATAAAAGAGTGACTTTTCAGACTTTTACAGAAATCCAGTTGAGATAATAGGGGAATAATAGGGTGTGGTATAAGAGAATTTGAAATGATTAAGAGAAAAGTATATGGCTACAGAAATTGCATCTTCCATGAGCCATGCTTCCATGGAGCTACAGTTGCAGCGTTGCTCTAATGACATGGAAAAGTCAGATAATAGATGCAAGTCTACCAAACACATCTGTGTGATTTTATAAATAACATTGCACTTTTAGCATGTTACCTTTAACATGCAACCAAGGAGGACATTGTGTTTGCTGTTATAACCCACAATATAATAGCTGCCATAATAACAACATTTTGTTATCAATTTCGAAATGTTCATTATACTAATGTCACATAACATTTTAGCATAAGGCCAATGTTAATTATCTTCTATGCTCTGAAGAGAACGAGACTGGATCAAACGTGATCCATGCAATGAATTAAAACTTATAAGGCTGCATTGGGACTGGAACAGAGTCAGTGTCTACCAAACATATCTTGAAATCCAGAATCCACAATAGGATTATACTGATTATATTGATTATACTGATTCTAACTTTTAAACCATTTGCTATGAACTGCATAGTGTCTATTTATTTGGTATTGGAAAACCATTATAGTTTTGAAGGTATTGATCAAATGGTATGGGGACATTTGGACAGACATAATAAAAAAACATATTTCTCTTCTTCTTCTTCTTTCGGCTTCACCTATTAGGGGTCGCCACAGCGGATCATCTGTCTCCATACCCCCCCTGCCCTGTACATTTGCTCTTTCACCCCAACCGCTGGCATGTCTTCCCTCACCAAATCCATTAACCTCCGCTTTAGCCTTCCTCTCTTCCTCCCTCCTGGTGGCTCCATCCTCAGCATTGTCCTACCGATATACACCATGTCCCTCCTCTGCACATGTCCAATGTCTCTCAATCGATCCTCTATCACCTTGTCTCCAAAACGTCCTACATGCTCTGTCCTTGTTTCTAATCCTGTCCATCCTCGTCACTCCCAACGAAAACCTTAACATTTTCAGCTCTGCTACCTCCAGCTCCACCTCCTGTCTTTTATTAAACACCACTGGCTCTAAACTCTTTACACCAAAACAAAGGAAAGACATGATATTTTGGTTATTTATAGCAGAGTATGGTATAATTTTAATGGTCCGGCCCACTTGACATCTCCCTAGGCCGTATGTGGCCCACGATGCGAAATGAGTTTGACACCCCTGCTCTAAACCATACAACAGCAGGTCTCTAAACAGTCCTATAAACCTTCCCTTTCACTCTCTCAGATACCCTTCCATCACAAATCACTCCTGCCGCTCTTTTCCACCCACTTCACCCTGCCTGCACTCTTTTCTTTACTTCTCTAACATTACTTCATTACTTTGCATTTACATTCTCCACCTCTTCTCCCTGCACCACTCCACTACCCTCTCTCTCATTCACACACATGTACACTGTCTTACTCTGAATGACTTTTATTCCCCTTCTCTCCATCGCGTATCTCCACCTCTCCAGGCTCCTCTTAACCTGCTCCCTACTCTCAGCACAAATAACAATATTATCCGCAAACATCATGGTCCATGAGACTCCTGTCTGTCCTCGTCCGTCAACCTGTCCATCACCCCTGCAAAAACAGGAAAGGGCTCAAAGCCAATCCTGGATGCAATCCAACCTCCACTTTAAACCAGTCTGTAGTTCCTAATGCAAACTTCACTGCTGTCACACTGTCCTCATACATGTCCTGCACTACAAATACATTGTTTTCTCAAACACCTTGACTTCCTCATTCTATACCACTACTCCTTTCTTGGCACCCTGTCATAAGCTTTCTCTAAATCTACAAACACAGAATGCAACTCCTTCTAGGTTTGTCTATACATCTTCATCAACATTCTCAAAGCAAATTATGCGTGTGTGCTGCTGATGGTCACCTCCTCTCTTAGCCTGGCTTCCACTACTCTTTCCCAAAACTCCATGGTGTGACTGATCGGGATTTATTCCCATGTAAATACTGCAGGTCTCCACATCTCCCTTATACTTAAAGTTTCGTACCAGCACACCATTCAACCTCCTTTCTCTTATTTTCCTCATTCATCAGCTGCTGAAAATACTCCCTCTATATTCTCAACCCACTCTCCTCACTAGTCAACACATTTCCATCTCCATCCTTTATTGCTCTAACTTGCAGCACATCCTTCCCAGCTCGGTCCCTCTGCCTGGCAAATCAGTACAAATCCTTTCCTTCTTCCTTAGAGTCCAACTTCTCATACAGCTCATCATATGCTTTTTCCTTGTCTTTTGCCACATCCCTCTTTACCTGCTGCCGCATTTCCTTGTACTCCTGCCCACTTTTCTCATCACTCTGTCGATCCCAATTCTGTTTTGCAAACCTCTTTCTCCTTATGCTCTCCTGCACTTCCTCATTTCACCACTTTGTCTTTCTTTCTCTAGATGTCACACCAAGTACCTTTCTAGCTGTCTTCCTTATCACTTCTACCGTTGTTGCCCAATCATCCAGCATCCAGCATCATCCATGCTGCTCCTTCTTCTTTAAATAATTGTTCACCACTTCCATTTCCATCCTTTTTGCAAAATCTACCATCATCTGCCCTTTTACATTGATCTCCTTCAAGGCCATACCTACCCATCAAGTCCTCATCACCTCTGTTCACTTCACCTACATGTCCATTCAAGTCTGCCCCAATCACCAATTATTCATTCCTAAGTACACCTTCTACCACGCCATCTAAGTTACTCCAGGATTTTTCCTTCTCCTTCATTTCACAACCCACATGTGGAGCATAAGAACTCCACTGATGACATTAATCATCCCCCATTCAACTTCCAGCTTCACGTTCATCACCCTATCAGAAACTCTCTTCATCTCCACTACACTTTTACTGTACTTTCTTTGAGAATCACCCCTACACCATTTCTTTTTCCATATACAGTATGATAGAACAGTTTACACCTGGTCTCCTGAACACCCAACATATCTACCTTTCTCCTCTCCATCATATCACCTTCCTCTCTCCCTTCACCAGTCATAGTACCAACATTTAATGTACCAACCCTAACCTCCACTTTCCTCCACTTCTCAATTTTCTGCTGTCTCTGTAGACGTCTTCTTCCTCTCTTTCTCCTCCTTTGGTGAACAGTAGCCCAATTTCCACCGGTACCCTTTTGGATATCGATACCTCAGGTGGTCACTGGGCCTCCACCAATCTGGCATGAAATTCTGATTCCTGATCCGCATATTTTATTTGGCACATGTTTTACACTGGATGTTCCTAATGGACATTTGGTGCAACCCAGATGAGGATGGGTTCCCTCTTGAGTCTGGTTCCTCTCAAGGTTTCTTCCTTATGCCATCTCGGGGAGTTTTTCCTTGCCACAGTTGCTCATCAGGGACAAACATACTTACAAAGAACATATTTACATTTAATCACCACATTATCTGTGTAAAGCTGCTTTGAGACAATGTTCATTGTTAAAAGCGCTATACAAATAAAAATGAATTGAATTGAATTAAATTATTGCAACCCTCTCCATTTTTTTCGGGCTTGGAGTGCACTGGCTTGTGCACCCCTAATGGCTGGGTTAGACATGATAAAAGAACATAAGTTCTTGAAAAATAGTCTGGAAACTTGTGAAAAGCATCCAATGGCTAGGTGACTGTAAGGTCGATGCCATCTCTACATTTCATTTCCCAGAGCACACCACAGCCTGCAAACATAGCTGTCCAGGACTACCTTTTCCAGATTTGTAAGACTTTGGATTGCTTCCACCTGTTCCAAAAAATACCCACACAGACACACAGCAAAAAGAACTCTCAAAAAACAAAGTGAGAAGTAATGCCCAGTTGTTCAAACTCTTAACTTACCAAACCTTTTGATCTCTATTTGCTAATCTATTTTTCCTAACACAATTGTTTCTTGGATTCTGCATTCAGTTTTTTTCTTTTTTTTTGTTTTTGTGCTTTTTGCTGATCACATGACTCTATACCTCGCTTTCTGGAACTGTCTGCTGATTATTTATTAAACTACTGATGCTGCTTTTGCATGTGTCTCATCCTTACCAGTGATAAGATTGCAGCATAGAAAAAAGGATAGGAGAGAAAGCAGATTAAAGACTGGCAGATTTTAAAAAAATAAAAAGATTTTTTATGAAAGATTGTGGAAAAGGAGTATGGTGAAGGGAACGTTAAGAAGTGAAGTATCTGAATGGAGGATATATACTTTCTGTGATTGTTGTATGAAAGCTGAACAACTTGTGGGTCAGGAAAAAGCCTTTGTTTTCTGAATGGACATAATATATTTCATAACCCCCACTGATCAAATTAAAGGGGTACTGGGTGTGGAATCTCTTGTACATTCTGTCTCAGAAGCAGATACTGTGTATGGAATCTTTTGTAGGGTCCTGCTGTACATACAGCAGGACCCTACAAAAGATTCCATACACAGTATCTGCTTCTGAGACAGAATGTTAAAGCACCTAGAATGAGTTGCATATTATAACAAACTGTAGATAAAAAATGTATGGCTTTTACAGATTAAACTCTATTTTAATATCTATCTATTTTTACTGGGTAACCCAACACCACCAGAAGTAGGTCTTATATGTATCAAGTGTCATACAAATAAGTCAATCATTTTTACACAAGAAATTTGTTATGAAATCCCAAAAAAATAAAAAAATAGACTAAAAAAATTCTCCTGAGTGAGTGAAAGGCTATGCATAAAAAGTGTATCTAATGGAACACCTGATTAATCTTCAAATCATATAATTCCCAAAGGAGTTTAAGATTCAAATTTGTTTTTAATGCTAAGATACTCTATTTATTTTAATGGTACATACAGCTTTAATCTGGTTGTTGGTTCATATAGTAGCTGTTTGCTGAGGCATGACATATACTTTAAATGCTATGTAACACATGAGAGCCAGAACTAATTTGACAGACAAAAGGGTTCTGTACTTATATTGAATAGAGAATGAATACTAGGGAGAATAGGGAGTATACATCTGGGGAGCTATATACTCCAGCTTGCGTGCAATCATCCACTATGTTCCTAAATTCATCAGAATGCGTTCCTCCACTAGCATTAAATGATCCTTATGAAGGGTTTCTTCCAAAAACACAATTCATTCCATGTTCCATTAATAACATTCCAGTCTTTAATTTAACATTTTCATATTTTACAATAATTGGTATATTTGCTTATAATTCAAAGTAATGTCTAATACTCTACAATGGAAAAAAACTTGGGTCACTAAGACAAATACATATATAATTGGTTTCATGGGAATAATGAAAGTAATGAAAGAATAAGCTCTTTCAATTGCCTGTTATATTTAGTTCTAATTAATCACCAAGAAGTGTGACTACCTCTACAGAACATTTAAAAATTAGCAGTTCTAAACCACATTATCCATGACTTTAAAGAAGCAGTTGTAAGGCTTTCTTCAAACAAATAGAAATTTATCAAATGGTGAACCTTCTAAACATTTGCCAATAGTACCAGTAATGGACCTCCCAGAAATTCCAGTCCAAGGTCAGACTCTTTACTGCTCAGTCAGCCACCAACCTAAATGTAGACAAGATTAATTTGTTATCAGTAGGTGAGTCAGGGGATCATCCCTGGAAGGCTGTGCCCAACATTCTTATTTCTCTGATTAACACTATAAACACTATTTACTAGCCAAGCTGTAGCTTTTGAAAATGTAGTTAATTTAATTTTCTCCTCTTTGTGTGCCCAAGCAGCATCAGCTCCAGTATTTCATAGATTTTCATTTGCTGTAAACTGTAAAATCCGATTAGTTAACCTAAATTGAAAAAAACATGCAAACCGGCTGCACTTAAAATAATAAGTACAGTAGAATAGGGTATCGAGTGTCCTAGTAACTAATGCTTACAAAGTAGAATATACTTATAGCCAAGCTACTATAAGAGAAACCAGTACAAAGTATTTGTCAATGTGTACTATTGGGTAAGTATATACTACTCAGAAGTACCAGTAAAGTATACTAAATTGCATGATGCAAACTTTACTGTTGTGTGTATTCCAAATAACACAATTATGTAAGTTAGGCTAACTGAAGTACAAACTTCCTGTATATGAGATTTTTAAGTTTTATTTACTTTAGGAGCAGTCAGATTTCTTCATAAAATCATGCAAACTGCACTATAATACAGTGAGGAAAATAAGTATTTGAACACCCTGCTATTTTGCAAGTTCTCTCACTTAGAAATCATGGAGGGGTCTGAAATTGTCATTGTAAGGTGCATGTCCACTGTAAGAGACATAATCTAAAAAAAAAAATTTAGAAATCACAATGTATATTTTTTTACTATTTATTTGTATGATGCAGCTGCAAATAAGTATTTGAACACCTGGGAAAGTCAATGTTAATATTTGGTACAGTAGGCTTTGTTTGGAATTACAGAGGTCAAACGTTTCCTGTACTTTTTTAACCAGGTTTGTACACACTGCAGGAGTGATTTCGGCCCACTCCTCCACACAGATCCTCTCTAGATCAGTCAGGTGTCTGGCCTGTCGCTGAGAAACATGGAGTTTGAGCTCCCTCCAAAGATTCTCCATTGGGTTTAGTCTTGGAGACTGGCTAGGCCATGCCAGAACCTTGATATTCTTCTTACAGAGCCACTCCTTGGTTATCCTGGCTGTGCGCTTCGGGTCATTGTCATGTTGGAAGACCCAGCCCCGACCCATCTTCAATGCTCTAATTGAGGGAAGGAGGTTATTCCCCAAAATTACGCAATATATGGCCCCGGTCATCCTCTCCTTTATACAGTGCAGTCGCCCTGTCCCATGTGCAAAAAAACACCCCAAAGCATGATGCTACCACCTCCGTGTTCCACAGTAGGGATGGTGTTCTTGGGATGGTACTCATCATTCTTCTTCCTCCAAACACGTTTAGTGGAATTATGACCCAAAAGTTCTATTTTGGTCTCATCTGATCACATGACTTTCTCCCATGACTCCTCTGGATCATCCAAATGGTCATTGGCAAACTTAAGACGTGCCTGGACATGTGCTGGTTTAAGCAGGGGAACCTTCCGTGCCATGCATGATTTCAAACCATGACGTCTTAGTGTATTACCAACAGTAACCTTGGAAACGGTGGTCCCAGCTCTTTTCAGGTCATTGACCAGCTCCTCCCGTGTAGTTCTGGGCTGATTTTAAACCTTCCTTAGGATCATTAAGACCCCACGAGGTAAGATCCTGCATGGAGCCCCAGTCCGAGGGAGATTGACAGTCATGTTTAGCTTCTTCCAATTTCTAATGATTGCTCCAACAGTGGACCTTTCTTCACCAAGCTGCTTGGCAATTTCCCCGTAGCCCTTTCCAGCCTTGTGGAGGTGTACAGTTTTGTCTCTAGTGTCTTTGGACAGCTCTTTGGTCTTGGCCATGTTAGTAGTTGGATTCTTACTGATTTTATGGGGTGGACAGGTGTCTTTATGCAGCTAACGACCTCAAACAGGTGCACCTAATTTAGGATAATAAATGTAGTGGAGGTGGACATTTTAAATGGCAGACTAACAGGTATTTGAGGGTCAGAATTCTAGCTGATAGACAGATGTTCAAATAGTTATTTGCAGCTGTATCATACAAATAAATAGTTTAAAAATCATATATTGTCATTTCTGGATTTTTTTTTTAAGATTATGTCTTTCACAGTGGACATGCACCTATGATGACTATTTCAGACCCCTCCATGATTTCTAAGTGGGAGAACTTGCACAATAGCAGAGTGTTCAAATACTTATTTTCCTCACTGTATATCCCTTTTAATGCAACAGTATATAAAGGCTTAGTTTTAACTTTAAATAATAACATTCAGTAAAACATTACATTTGGTAATAAATAATTAGACATGTAGTGAAGGTCTATTTTGTAAGGAATGCCTATATCTAAAACATGAAAAAATGCCTGCCGACTCACTATAATTTATACCCATACAGTGGAGTATTGGTATAAAGTAAAAATACACATAACACACAATCCCATTACAGTTATAACAGGTTTATTTCTCAACCCTTAAATTTTCACACCACAGCTTTAACATTTGCATCTGTTAAAACAGTCAGGAATGTGGCCTGTAACAAAAGTAAAAATAAAAAAATTTGATTCAAAGAAGTGCCATAATCACTTAGCAGACAATAGCAACTGGCACTGCTCTCATACACATAAGCAACGTAGTGCCAAACCATTTATAGCCATAACCATCACTCAGTTAATCAAATGCAATTTTCGTGATGCATTTAACCGAAGCCATATGTCACCTTTCACCTGCAGTGAAGTGCTGTGTGTGCAGCAGGATTGCAGGAACAATTGCAAGAATAATTGTTTAATATAAGTTATATGAACAGAATAGTCTGAGCATGAGGCATTTAAAAACCTCTATCTAACTGCAGCAAGTTAATATTCCCCCGACTCTGGCATTAGAGCCCTCGCAGTGGGGCAAATGGATGACGACTCGGCGGCATACTCACAAAGCCAAAGCTAAGGCTTGCCCACAGAAGCACCATTCCTCTCCGCTTCACGTGTCCAACAGGTTTGCTCTCCTCAGTGAAGCACCCGCTGAGAAACCTGAAAGAGCTTTTAGGAGACTCCATTCTGAGGCACGTGAAATTAGCTAGACCTTTAGGGGCACCTGCAGCACAGCTTATGTGTATTCCGGGAGCCAGGGCGCCAGACATAGCAGGTCGGGCTTAGATTCTTAGGAAAGCACAGGTTCTCTAAGATAGTTTTTCACACAGAAGCTAATGATATACACCTTCGAAAGTCAGAGGTTACTAAGAGTAATATTATAGAGGTGTGTAAATTAGCGAAGGCAATGTCCGATGCAGTAACATGCTCTGGCCCCATCCCAATACGACGTGGCGATGTAGCCTACAGCAGGTTAAGGTTGCTGAACTGCTGGATGTCCAAGTGGTGCTCCAAAAACAATGTGGGCTTTGTTAATAATTGGTGCATTTTTGAGGGCAAGGCTGGCCTGTTAGGGCAGGACGGTATCCATCCCACTCGGGAAGGTGCTGCTCTCATTTCTGGTAATATAGGTCATAGTCTCAGACGGCACTAGATAACAAGTGACTGTCTAGAGCCAAGGCCAGGGAGCAGACAGACAGGCTAAACTGACTGTCTGCTAGCTGCACAGATTCGTCACTCAGGATACATCATATTGAGACTGTGTCTGTCCCCCGAGTGAAACCAAAATATAGGAATTATCAGAAAGTCTGTTTTAGTAACCTGATTAACATTAAATTAAATAGGACTGAACGCACAGCCAGTCTGATCTAAAAATAGAATTGTTGTATATTAGATCTCTCACGTCAAAAGCGCTGACTATAAACAAAATTTTTACCGACCAGTAGTTTACTATAATGTGTTTGACAGAAACGGGGATTAAACCGAATGAATATGTAGCATTAAATGAAGTCCTCCTGGGTATAGTTACATTCACCAACCCCGTCTGAATGGCAGAGGAGGTGGAGTTGCAGCTATCTATAATAATAATCGAAACGTCACACAAAAGACTAACCACCAATGTAAAACATTTAAAGTTCTTTACGCCAGCATAAAATATTCAGTGTCTGAAAGCAGGTCCAGTCAGTCAATTCCACTAATTATTATTTATAGACCCCCAGGGCCCTACTCTGATTTTCTCATAGAATTTGCAGATTTCATCACAAATTTAGCTACTTCTTTAGACAAAGCATTAATTATTGGTGACTTTAATATAAATTTTGATAATCAGGAAGACACCTTAAGAGCAGCAGTTGTGTCCATTCTAGAGTCAGTTGGAATTAATTAGAATGTTATGGGATCCACTCATCGTGGTGGACACACTCTCGTTTTCTTTGTTAACATTTGGATTAAAACTAAAAAACATAGTCATAATTCCACAGTCTGAATCTATTTCAGACCATTATCTCATCTCCTTTGAAAATCTGCCTCAGTCATTGTATTACTACCTCACCACGTTACCGTGTTAAGCGTACAGCGACTGGGCCACTGAATACCTAGAATAAAATTTACATTATACTCTAGATGATGTAGCTCCCCTTAATACCAAAATGATCAGGGAGAATAAATTAGCACAGTGGTATATTGATCATACACGCACCTTAAAACATACTACTCGAAAATTTTAATGGAAATGGCGTCAAACAAAATTAACAGTACAGTGGAACCTCGGGTTACGAACGCCCCGGCATACGTATAATTTAGGTTACGAATCGCAGTTCATCAAAATTTTTGCCCCTGGTTACGAACAATATATCAGGATACGAACATCGCTTACCAAAAAATCGCAGGCAAGTTGGTTGATTTTGCTCTATCCACGCAGCTCGTCACATCAGTTAGCGTCCTGTGTCCCTAGCGAGAGCATCGTGTTACTTATCCGCTTGAACTTTTCCTGGCGGCAGCGTAACAACTCGTTAGTTGATGCTCGTGGGATGATGAGATGGACAACATTAGCAGATGCATAACCACTTTACTTGTTTTTATGAAGATGGATTAGCAGGGTTACAGTCTTTTCCGAAGTACAATACCCATAATGAATTTCACTCTGGACTTCAATACCAACTGATAGTAGCCTTAAAGAAACAGCTCTCATTTTCCCTCTAATGCAACAGTTGTCTCAGCATTCGTGTTAATAACACTGTCTTTAATATTCTATAATATAATATATAATAATATATAAATAATATAATATAATAAGATTCTCCTTTCAAACATATTTAAGTAATATTTTTGGTTGTCCAGAACGAATTACCAAAGTTTCTGTTCATCATTATGGGGAAATTTGTATCGGGATACAAGCTTTTCAGGTTACGAATAAAGTACCGGAACAAATTAAATTCGTAACCCGAGGTTACACTGTATTTCAAATAGCATGGAGGGAGAGCCTCCTAAATGATAGAAAATCTCTTAGTACTGCTAGATCATCCTATTTCTCCACCCTCATGGAAAATAACAAGCATAATCCTAGATTTTTATTCAGCACGGTACCAAAATTAACAGGAAATAAAAGCACTGCACTAACAAACACACCATCATTAGGTAGTAATGATTTCATGAACTTTTTTAATGATAAAATTGAAAACATCAGGCAAGAAATCCAGACGGTTAATATAAAAACAAATTATTTTACAAGTAACCCTGTAGACAGCAGCGTAATTATAGCAGACAATCAACTACAAAGCTTAATGACTTAATTTCAATAATTTCCTCATCAAAATCATCAACCTGCATTCTCGATCCCTTGCCTACAAGTTTCCTTAAAGAGATAACTCCAGAGGTAATTGAACCTGTTTTAAGAATAATAAACTTATCCATTAGCACTGGTTATGTACCAAAATCCTTCAAACTGGCAGTTATCCACCCCCTTATTTAGAAACCTGACCTTGACCCATGTCAGCTGTCCAACTACAGACCAATATCAAATCTTCCCTTTATATCCAAAATTTTTTGAAAAGTTTGTAGCACAGCAGTTATGCTCACACCTACTTATAAATAACATTTTTTAAATGTATCAGTCAGGATTTTGGCTTTATTATAGCACAGAGACAGCGCTAGTTAAGGTGGTAAATGACCTGTTATTGGCCTCTGATCAGGGTTTTGTCTCCTTACTTGTTTTGCTCGACCTTAGTGCAGCTTTTGACACCACTGATCACACTATACTGCTTGCTAGACTTGAGAACGTTGTTGGAATAAAGGGAACAGCTCTCTCTTAGCTCAGGTCTTATTTGACTAATCACTATTAGTTTTTTGATGTATATGGTGAGTTCTCCAAACTCTCTGAGGTAAAGTTTGGTTTTCCTCAAGGATCTGTCTTAGGCCCTATGCTTTTCTCTTTATATATGCTGCCTTTTGGTGAAATTGTAAATAAACATGGGATTTGCTTTCATTGCTATGCTGATGATACACAGCTGTATATTTTAGCAAAGCCAGATGTGAGAGATCAGCTTTACAATGTTGAGAAGTGTGTAAAGGACATTAGACAGTGGATGCCTGATAACTTTCTTCTGCTCAACTCAGATAAAACAGAAGTACTTTTACTAGGACCACATGCAGCTAGAAGTAAATTCCGATTACGTAGCATCTCTGGATGGTGTTTCTGTTTCAACATGTAAGGCTGTCAAAGACCTTGGTGTGATTATTGACCCCTAGTCTTTCCTTTGAGGTTCACGTAAATAATATCACCAGGATCGCCTTCTTTCACCTTAGAAATATAGCTAAAATTAGAAATATGATGTCGTTACAGGATGCAGAAAAACTAGTTCATGCTTTTGTTACTTGATTACTTGATTACTAGATTACTGTAATCCCTTACTGTAATACCTTACTGGGAGTGCAAATAAGTGCATCAATAAAATACAGTTAGTTCAGAATGCAGCAGCAACAGTCCTTACTAGATCTAGGAAATATGACCACATTACTTAGTCAAGCCTTTGATCAGTAGATTTTTTTCCTAGGTAAAGGCTCAGATCTGGAGGGATCATGGATATAGAGTGTTTGGTAAACTGGGATATTTGTATGCTGTCGTCCCCTCACATTCACACGTTCACTCAGGTTTGTCGACGGTGGTGTGGTGAATCGTCTTTTATCCCAGAGATCCCTCATGTCTGTATTACCTTCTGGTTCTCCCTTTTAGTTATGCTGCCATAGCGAGTCTTGCCGGAGTTCAAACTGCACAATGACATTAACTTTCATACAACAATAAGGATACTTAATAATATATATCTTTCTCTCTCTCTCTCTCTCTCTCTCTCTCTCTCTCTCTCTCTCTCTCGGTCGAGTTAAACATGCTCCTGAGGCTCCAGTGACCACTGTTCCTGCCCCTCTCCCCTCCATGGATCTTCCCACTTCATCCAGGCCTGCCTCTGGATAGTGTTCTCTTTGACTGTGCAGCTTGGGACGGTTTCTCTTCAGCGCCTTGGGTGGTTCCATGAAATTCCGGCGTAAGAACGGGCGCTTTGAGGATGGATTGAACTGTAGTTAATGTCAACAGTCTCGTACACTGACTCAAGAATACAGTTTGCTTCTGATCATCAACACTGTACCCCGCAACATTGTATATCTGCTACAAATGGACATTCCGTGCAACCCAGATGAGGATGGGTTCCCCTTTGAGTCTGGATCCTTCTTTTAAGGTTCTTCCTTATGCCATCTTGTGGACTTCTTCAGTCACCTCATCAGGTTGTTGAATGTTGTGTGCTATTTCTGGTTTAAAATGTGGTGTAGTACTCATACCATGAATCCTACTTTTGTGTGCATTAAATGTTGAATATACATTGCTCTGAAATCACAGCCTTCATATGGACACACAACTTTTTGCTTAAGCTTGAAATGTCTTCGCAAATGTGTGAAAAACTCTTCGTCGAATGCTGGGCTCCATGTATTCACATAACTGGCAATGGAACGCAGCTGTGGATTTATTTCTTTGCTTGTCTGATCGAGGATGCCAAACAGATAAATGCACTTTGATTGCATTAAAAGATTTAAATGTGCACAAGCAATCACTATGAAGACATGGTATCGGCCGTTGCCGGGTAAAACGTAAAAACCATGTTTCAGTAGACAATGTTTCAACAACTGTCCTCTTTTATCTGTGGCAAAAATGCACTGCTTACAGGCCCACTGCATCTTCAATAGGTTATTTTAAGAGTAAATTTTGAGTGTGTATTTGATATGTATAATACCCTCCAAACTTTTGGATTTGAAACCCGGTCACTTGTGTCCCGTGGAAGGGCAAGTGAAAATTTTGAGGCACCGTGTGTTTCAAGCGTTTCGGGATGAGTTAACGTTAACCTTTGCTCTGTGGATCTCTCTCAGTTTACATCATACAAAAAGTCATATTTTTCACCACCATTTTCCTTTTTCATTTTTGTGAGGTTTCAGACCTATCTAAGCCCGGTCTTGTCTTAGATCACACAATATTATTGTTGGTGCATTTAATCACACTGGGGTGTAAATGGATGGTGTGATATAATAAAATGAATTTGTCAGCATTATTTTCCATAATGTTGTAATGGAGAGTTTCATTGCCATAAAGTTAGAGTACATTGTTCAATGTATTGTTCCTCCACATGAGTGCACAGGCATCAGTTCAAGGCTGGAGCCACCTGGACAATATGTACTTCTCTATCTGGGTCTCCATGTTTTATTAATTTTACCCTTCACTGGTCAGTACTCATCTATTATTGATGACATAATGTTCGCTGATCCAGTAGATGTGGCACCAGACCAGTAGTCCTTTGTTGTGACTATTAACCTTTACAAATATAAATAAACTCATGTCGAGGCAGAAAAAGATAATTAGCATTTCCATGTAGATTTGAAGGACATACACGAATGTGACTTCACTGTGACAATCATGATCATGTGTATTATTTTCCCTTATAGTTCATACCTCTTCCTCACCTCACACAGCTGTATGGCTTCAGAAAATATTTAACATGCCCACATAGGAGTGAAATCTGTCATTATATAGTATGGTTTAATTGCAAGTTGACCTCCTCTCCAACTCTCTTCTTCCTTTACAATGCTTTGACCTGATAAGAATAATGTGCTGAACCGACTCCTAACGAGCATGAAATATATATATATATATATATATATATATATATAAACATACAGCACACAGCAGTAGTGTAGTAGTGCCCAAAATAAAAACTCTTTATTTGTGAGTCAAGTGATCACATATCCAACTGCATAGAGATTTAATTTACAAAGGGATTTACATAGAGGTTTTCAGAAGTTTGTTTATTTGCCAGAAACTACTGTATTGAGGTGTACATGTATATACAGAAGTGGATTTATATTTTTAAATACCCATAGACTGTACATTTCATGTAAAAAGATGAGGTAAAAGATTTATATTAAAGGTACAAACTGGTCCCCTTTATAGTCCCCCCCATAGTACTTTATAGTATAATATATTAAGGTCTGCAAGATTCTGAAGCTTTTCAACAATTGTAATACAAGAAGTGTAAGTGAAAAGTGTAATACACACTGCATCTTTCTTAAGAGGAGGAAGACGTCTACAGAGACGGCAGGGAAAGGAGCAGTGTAGGAGAGTGGAGGTTAGGGTTGGTACTTTAAATGTTGGTACTATGACGGGTAAAGGGAGAGAAGTAGCTGATATGATGGAGAGGAGAAAGGTAGATATGCTGTGTGTTCAGGAGACCAAGTGGAAAGGGAGTAAGGCCAGGAACATTGGAGGTGGATTTAAACTGTTTTATCATGGTGTGGATGGAAAGAGAAATGGTGTAGGGGTGATTCTGAAGGAAGAGTACAGTAAGAGTGTAGTGGAGGTGAAGAGAGTTTCTGATAGGGTGATGATCGTGAAGGTGGAAGTTGAAGGGATGATGATAAATGTCATCAGTGCCTATGCTCCACAAGTTGGCTGTGAGATGGAGGAGAAGGAAAGATTCTGGAGTGAATTAGATGAAGTGGTAGATGGTGTACCTAGGAAGGAACGGTTGGTGATTGGGGCGGACTTTAATGGGCATGTAGGTGAAGGGAACAGAGGTGACGAGGAGGTGATGGGTAGGTATGGTTTTAAGGAGAGGAATGTGGAAGGGCAGATGGTGGTAGATTTTGCTAAAAGGATGGAAATGGCAGTGGTGAACACTTATTTTAAGAAGAAGGAGGATCATAGGGTGACGTATAAGAGTGGAGGAAGGTGCACACAGGTGGACTATGTGCTATGCAGGAGATGCAACCTGAAGGAGATTGGTGACTGTAAGGTGTTGGCAGGGGACAGTGTAGCTAGACAGCATAGGATGGTGGTCTGTAGGATGGTTTTGGAGGCGAAGAAGAAGAGGAGGAGAGTGAGGACTGAAAGAAGAATAAGATGGTGGAAACTGAAGGAGGAAGAGTGTAGTGTGAGGTTCAGGGAAGAGGTCAGAGAGAGGCTCAGTGGTGTTAAGGAGGTGTTGGATGATTGGGCAACTACTGCAGGAGTGATGAGGGAGGCAGCTAGAAAAGTACTTGGTGTGACATCTGGTAATAGAAAGGAAGACAAGGAGACGTGGTGGTGGAATGAGGAAGTGCAGGAGAGCATAAGGAGAAAGAGGTTGGCAAAACAGAAGTGGGATAGACAGAGTGATGAGAAAAGTAGGCAGGAGTACAAGGAGATGCGGCAGCAGGTTAAGAGGGATGTGGCGAAAGCCAAGGAAAAGGCATATGAGGAGCTGTATGAGAGGTTGGACACTAAGGAAGGAGAAAAGGATTTGTACCGATTGGCCAGGCAGAGGGACCGAGCTGGAAAGGATGTACTGCAAGTTAGAGCAGTAAAGGATGGAGAGGGAAATGTGTTGACTAGTGAGGAGAGTGTGTTGAGAAGGTGGAGGGAGTATTTTGAGCAGCTGATGAATGAGGAAAATCAGAGAGAGAGAAGGTTGGATGATGTGGAGTTGGTGAAGCAGGATGTAGATAGGATTAGTAAGGAGGAAGTGAGAGCAGCGATTAAGAGGATGAAGAGTGGAAAGTCGGTTGGACCAGATGACATACCGGTAGAAGCGTGGAGATGTTTAGGAGAGATGGCAGTGGAGTTTTTAACCAGATTGTTTAACAGGATTTTGGAAGGTGAGAAGATGCCTGAGGAATGGAGAAAGAGTGTGCTGGTACCGATCTTTAAGCATAAAGGAGATGTGCAGACCTGCAGTAACTACAGGGGTATTAAGTTGATCAGTCACACCATGAAGTTATGGGAAAGAGTAGTGGAAGCCAGGCTGAGAGAAGAGGTGACCATCTGTGAGCAACAGTATGGTTTCATGCCGAGGAAGAGCACCACAGATGCCTTATTTGCTTTGAGAATGTTGATGGAGAAGTATAGAGAAGGACAGAAGGAATTGCATTGTGTATTTGTGGATTTAGAGAAGGCGTACGACAGGGTGCCAAGAGAGGAGTTGTGGTATTGTTTGAGGAAGTCAGGTGTGTCAGAGAAGTATGTGAGGGTGGTGCAGGACATGTATGAGGGCAGTGTGACGGCAGTGAAGTGTGCAGTAGGTACGACAGACTGGTTTAGAGTGAAGGTTGGACTGCATCAAGGATCGGCCCTGAGCCCTTTCCTGTTTGCAGTGGTGATGGACAGGTTGACGGACGAGGTCAGACAGGAGTCTCCCTGGACTATGATGTTATTGTGATTTGTTGTGAGAGTAGGGAGCAGGTTGAGAAGAGCCTGAAGAGGTGGAGATATGTGCTGGAGAGGAGGGGAATGAAACTCAGTCAGAGTAAGACAGAATACATGTGTGTGAATGAGAGGGAGGGCAGTGGAGTGGTGCGGTTGCAGGGAGAAGAGCTTCAGAAGGTGGAGGAATTCAGGTACCTGGGGTCAACCGTGCAAAGTAATGGAGAGTGTGTTAGAGAAGTGAAGAAGAGAGTGCAGGCAGGGTGGAGTGGGTGGAGAAGAGTGACAGGAGTGATTTGTGATAGTAGGGTATCTGCAAAATTGAAAGGGAAAGTTTATAGGACTGTGGTGAGACCTGCGATGTTGTATGGTTTAGAGACAGTGGCATTGAGTAAAAGACAGGAGGTGGAGCTGGAGGTAGCAGAGCTGAAGATGTTGAGGTTTTCGTTGGGAGTGACGAGGATGGATAAGATTAGAAATGAGTTTATTAGAGGGACAGCGCATGTAGGATGTTTTGGTGACAAGGTGAGGGAGGCGAGATTAAGATGGTTTGGACATGTGCGAGGGACATGAATTATATTGGTAGAAGAATGCTGAGGATGGAGCCACCAGGTAGGAGGAAAAGAGGGAGGCCAAGAAGGAGGTTCATGGATGTGGTGAGGGAAGACATGCAGGTGGTTGGTGTGGGAGAGGCAGATGTAGAGGACAGGGTGGTATGGAGACGGATGATCCGCTGTGGCGACCCCTAATGGGAGCAGCCGAAAGAAGAAGAAGAAGAAGATAAATGATCTTTAAAAAAAAATATATATATATATATAATATGCATGTTTTACAGGAGTATAACTAATTTGGCAACCAATTTAATGAATTTAGGCTTTTCTGCTTTGGGGTTGGGCAACATTTTAGCTGTGAAATGTTATGTTAATGTACAGCTAACAAGTTTATTCTTTAACACTTTGTGGATAATGTTCAAAGATCTTTTCTCCTACACAAGCCCTGACATTTATTTATTTTATCCTTTATCCTACCAAGTGTCATAGTAAATCATGGATACTATGAATAGACTGACTACTATAAAATATTTTCAAATGCTTATTTTAAGAAGTAGAATAAACCCTTTCTTTGTCACATTTAAAAAACAAAAAAAAAACAAAACATAAAATAACAAATACAGCAAATTAATATATTTTTTTTAATCCCAGCTTGTTAGTAAGCTGGGGTCAGAACCATGATATTACCACCCATGGAGAAGAAAGGGTTAAAATCATAGCTAATCGGTCCAACAGGGAAAGCTGGGCAGTGCCTCAAAAACCTCAGAAACCTCAAAAATATTGAATTCAAACTGAAAATTCAAATAGGAATCAGCTAACTTAATATGTAATAACATACGGTTGTGTCAGAGACAAATTGTGAAATGTAATTGTTATTAGAGCACATGTGTTTACTCTCTCACTTCTTTTTCCCACAGTCAGGGTTGCAGTGCAGTAAAAAATATTCTGGAAACACTGGATGCAATGTATGTGTATACGGTCACAGGGCACCATCCACACACACACACACACACACACACACACACACACACACACACACACACACACACACACACACACTGATTCACACCTATGTGTATAATGAGCTATGAGCTAATCTGTATGTTTATGGAGGGGAAACTGGAAACTGGTGAACACCAAATGGACATATGAGAAATGTCTTAAGATTGAACCATGCAGCCTAAAGTTTAAGGACGTAATGCTACATGCTGTGCCACCTCAATGGATTAATAGGAATTTCATAAGAAATTTGAAACTACTTAAAATATTTTCTTAAGAGTATATTTTACTGATGGAATCTCGTTGTTAATACGAGGGTAGGGACATCCTATTTGAGTCTAACATTTGTCCCAAATACATTTGCATTAGAACCCTATTCCTTCTTTTTCCAGATGTTTCTTTTGCAAATATCCTCATTGACTTTATGAATACTATGTGTTCCATGTTTATTTGCAAGACACTATATGTTAAGTATTATTCTTTATTCATTGTGGGAATTTCTTCCATTGCATAGCATCCTATAGCAGTTTAAATAAATAAAAAACTGCAAACATACTGATAGACTTGGATGAGAAGAAAACATTTATTTCTGCTCTATTGTTTAACTTTCCATAAGCAGTGAGACTTTTGTGGCTTTGGTGATTATTTATATATTCTTTTGCCTTGTTTGCCTTTTTCTATTTTGTTAACTTTTACCCAGGACACATAGTGTGCTAATGTTTAAAACTTTCTGATGGCAAAATATTTATACAGTATGTCTACATCTCATAAGAATAGTAAGAACTGCTGACTAACAGGGACTGCTGAGTGAAACAACACAATGAGGTTAAGTTAGTGATATGAAAAACATTAGACAATTAGAGAGAAAGAGAGAGAGAGAGAGAGAGAGAGAGAGAGAGAGAGAGACTTTTGACTTTTACAATCCTTTATTTGACATAAGTCATGTTATATTCTGGATAGTATTAGGTTCACTCGATAAGTCAAATAGAAAGATAATAGATAAATAAATAAATAACATTAAATAGACATAAATTAAACAAGACAATGACAGTTAAGAGATGGGGGTAGGTGTGACTATTTAGCCTAGCTCTGTTGAAAAGTATTTCTCTGTAACTGAACACAGCGTTTCAACAACACCACACAGCCTTAAACATCTTTAGATCCCCTTACTCTTGTAAAAGTTAAAATCAACAACAATCCTGCACTGAAGAGTAAAAGTCACATTAAATAAACTAAAAATTATTTTAAAGCACAACCAGTGACTGTAACCTGTTGCAGTGAGTAAAAGCATGATATTTCTCTCTCTCTTTGTCTCTATATTTGTCTCTCTCTGTGAACAGATCATCAGGGTTTAAAATGCTAATAAAAGAGTTCACAGAGATAATGTAGTGTAAAATCCTCCACTGGAGGTTGACAGCTTTTTTGGTTAATGGTGGTTTGTACAGTGTCCTCCACTCTGGTTTAATATCATTGTTTAAACCAAGAACATTTCTGCACTGGGTGTACACCCTCCCACTCAGTTTTTACTTATTTAAAACCCTAACACAGGCCCTGTAGAGCAGCTTCCCCGACACTGTCCCAAGTTCAACTTCCCTCCACCCCTTCACTCCAGGAGGGGCCACCACACCCATCCAGTTCAAGAGCAATGTCCAACCGGGGAAAGGGCTCCTCCTTTGTAGAGCCAATTTTGCCGATTTTGTAGTCCTTTAGCTGAACACGCTTCTCTGCTGTTGGTGTACACTTCCAGCAAAGTAGGAGCTGGTTTTAAATATTTTAAAAAGTCCAATGTAAAAGACTAGTATTGGTGTTGTCTTTGCACTGTCTGTCTTGCACTGTTTGCACCAGGTTACACACGATGCCCTTTATTTGGTGAGGAAATTTACTAGTCCTTAGCTTTGTGTTTTCTGTTATGTAGCTTTATGTTGTCTTTGTAGCACTAGGGTTCTGGAGGATCGTTGTTTCATTTCCCTGTCTACTGCATCAGCTATATATGGTTGAAATGACAATAAAAGCTTCTTGACTTGACTTGACTTGACTTGACTTCTTGACTTTGTAATCCAGAGATGTCCAATTTGTGTGTGTCCATTAAAAACAAAGTTCTGTCCAGCCCCAGTCCTCCCACCATGTGCGAAGGTTTACTGGCTGCTGTTTTCCATTCCATGTTCCTGGGCCCAGTTAGAAGACTCTGAATGAACTAGAGGCGAAAGGCTGCAGTGCGGCTGGCCAGCCGAACCAGTCCCTGCCCCCATTCTTCTTGAGCAGATGGAGGACACTCTGTGAATCCAGTGCAGGACCATCCCAGAAAAAGTCCACGAGCAGGGCCTGCATGTTTGCTAGCAGGTTTGGCGAGGGATCCACGAATGCCAGCTTGTGCCAGAGAGACGACACTGCCAGGTTGTTTAGTACCAGGACAGGAAGCAGCTGAACCAAGTTGGCTTTGCCATTTTCCAAGTTTGCTTTGTAGAAATCAAGAGTTACAGTCTGATTTATATAAAGTTTGTAATCAAACAAACCAGTGTAAATGTATTCATTGCTAATGATTCAAAGCACTTTTGTACGTCCCTCTGCACAAGGGCATCTGCTAAATCTAAATGTAAATGTAGGACATCTTTGGAACCAGCCACTTTTACCTACTCAGTCTGCCCATAATCTGCTCTACAGTGCCTTCCCAGGTTTTATTTAAAAACTCGTTACTTCCCCTGTAGACACACAACTATTTAAAACCACCACTTTTCCATACCTCCTGGGAGTGTAGGTGCCCCAGCTCCCCACTCCCCAAATAAAACTGCTTCACCCAGGTAACTTTCGTTGAGGATAAAATCTAAAAGATTTTTAAAACATCAATTAAAATATTTACATCAGAATGGGACCCCACTATTACAGCCAAGTCATCTGCATATGCTGACAGGTAAAGAAAAAGCACTGGCGTGTGGATTATTAAAACCAGATAGATGATTTCTTAGGTTGAATAAAACCACCATTAACCTTCAGTATAGTCTCAATCTCACTGTACACAACCTTGATCATGGCTATGACCTGGTCTTGGTAAATCAGACCAGTCTTCAAGCCCAATAGCCTGGAGACGTCCAAAATGTCACAAATTAGGTACACGTTATCAAATATCGACCTGCCAGGCAGACAGTATGTCTGGTCATGGTGAATGATCTGCTTCCTCACCTTCGTCAGTCTCAAGTCCAATGCTTTTGACAGCAGCTTGCAGTTACTGCACAGTGGTGACACTGGGCACCAGTTCTTCAGGTGGGTCAGGTCTCACTTCTTTGGCAGCAGGGTCAGGATGGCTCTTCATATGGGAGCTGACCACAGCTTACACTGTCCTGTAGGACCTCCAACACGTCCTGCCCTTTTGTTGCCATTCTCTGCCCAGTCTCCATGGCCTGGAGAGCCTCTTAAAGCTCTCTTGCTGCAGCAGCTGTGGGGCTTTCAGCAGCAGGCAGAGCTGTAGTAGCAAGGGTAACGACTCTAGCAGGTTCAGCTGCTTCCTGGTCCAGTTGCTAGTAAACACTGGGGTCACCTCATCTTTCAGGACAGGCATGAACAAAAGGTCCTATCTGACCACATTTAAAACAGTTAATTATAGCTTTCTGGGAAACAAATATTTACAAAGATCGAAACCATCAATCATGAACTTAAAAACCATGTTTAATTCATTCAGACCTTCATTAAGGACTATAAAAAACTGCTGAAAGACACCAAGTGCTTGACCAGTGGTGACTTTAGGCTCTTTAATAATTGCCTCATCACTAAAAAGTGAGGGACATTGGACATGAACGGAGAAACCAGTATACATTCATTATTAACAAGTCCTTTTTGGATCAATTTGGTCACTTTATCAAGACTGTTAAAAAAACACAATTGCACTGTTCATCCGGAGGGCAGAGACAATGTTCTCATGCCACACCACATTTCCAACCGCTAACACACATTCAAGTCAGGTCAAGTTTATTTCTATATCGCTTTTCACAACAGAAAATGTCTCAAAGAAGCTTTACCGAATATAAGAGATAAGGTGTGCATTCATCCCTGATGAGCAGGCCATGGCAAGGCATGAAAACATTCCTCTACACTCAGGCGAGTCAGTGCCCATGCTAGTACACACACATACACTAGATTTGTAGATATTAAAAAAAAAAAAATTGTGAAAAATTTACAACAAGCCAACCACTCTCACGCCCTACACGCCAAGCTCAGCCTCTCCCCTCTGCATGTGCAGAAAGCGAGAGAGAAAGAGAGAGAGAGAAAGAGAGAGAGAGAGAGAGAGAGAGAGAGAGAGAGAGATTATTGCATTGCAGTGCAATGTAGACCTGATGTAGACCTAAACCCATGCTCATTTAACATTATTAACTTTTTATCAATAATTATTTACAATGTGTAGTTAATAGTTGAATATAAAAAGAAACGACTGGATATAGGCTGCTGTGGTTAAAGTGAAGGAGCTTAGTTACAGCTGTTAAACATGTATCAAGTGCCCTGTGTCATGGGTGACATTCAAAACTAAACAACCTCCCAAATAAGACCAGTGTAACAGTAATTTGTCTAGAAAACAGTGTTTGAAGAGTTGAAGAGGGAGAAGTGTATACAGAGTGAACCCAAGGCAATCTTTTCATCCAAATTCATCAGTAATTGAACAGCTGAAAACATGTCATTAAGATAAAATGTTGCTTGCAATTCTGTATGCAAAACTCCAATCAGCTTACTTAGAAGGAAGAATGAATGGATGCCAGATAACAGAATAAGTAGATGGATAAATGGATGAGGGCATAAGTGTGACTCTATATGAATAGACAATATATAATAGATATACTTAATAGATATACATAATAGATATATACAAATTGACAAATGAATAAAATAAAAGATTACTGGTTAATGTTTTTTATACCATTTATAAAAAATTTCTGTTTTTATTTTCTGTTTACGTTTTAATTAACTTTGTTTGCTTATATTTAGTTGGTTAAATTTTTTATAGCTGGCTAATTATGTTTTGTATATTCATATGTTAAAATAGCAGAACCTTTAGTGGATTAGATTGTGTGGAATAAATTTCTGCATCCTAAGCACCACAGTGCCAAACTAAAAGCCTTAAATTTCCATGTTTATTGTAATCAAATGTAAACCAAATAAACGTTCTTTCTGCTTCTCCCTGGATGCCCTTCCTAACGCAACCCTCCTCATTTATCCGGGCTTGAGACCAGCACTAGGGCTTGTGTAACCCTAATGGCTGGTGTTGGTTCCCTGACCAGGGATCAAATCCGGGAGGCAGCATTGAAAGCGCTGCATCCTAACCACTAGACCACCAGGGAAATCAAATGTAAACCAAATGACTTCTTTATTTATAAGAAAGTTGGTCCCAAATGATAGTTGTTGTGGGTTTTGTAAAAAAAATAAAAATAGTATGTAGAGGCAATTAAACAGAGGAAATGCATAACCCTCTCCACACCTGTCTGGAGACAATTCTGTCTTTGTGTCCTTCATGAATGAGATACATGAAAATGAGCAAAGCAAAGAAGCCACACTTTTCACTCATGACAAAACACTGCGACTGTCACTGCACTGCATGTCAGAATGCTGCACACAAAGCAAGGTTGTTACTGTCTGTAATGTGAAAAGAAACAGATCGCCTTCTTTAATGCAGATCAGTGAAGGTTTGTTTTAATCTCTGTTGCAACAATCTAGCTATGAAGATTATATTTAATAAGAAGCCTATTTTTATCAGCTGCATGCCAACAGCCTGTAAGTCTGCCAGCCTGATTATTTTAATAATAAATGTGCAAATGCTATTAATGTCTAATTAGCCTGGTCCCTGAGCCTGAAATGATTATTCAATGATTGGCATAAATGATAATGTTCTTAGTTATTGAGGACTTAAGAAACATTGCTTCATTATGGAATTGTTTTCTGAGGGTAATCAGTTGGTGCAGATGTTTGAATTCTGTTTAGGTACTCGATCAGAGACTATCAATTTGAAATAGTTAAAAGTTACCCACCCAAGTTACTGGTGAATATTGAAGCAATTATTTTTAAGTCTTGATTCTAATAGTTTCAGTGACTTGATTCACATCTAAATGATTTTTTATTTATTTAAAAAATACAACTATACAGAAAGTTTATGCATTGAGAATATTCTTTGCAATTGTAAGATACTGTATTATTTATATGTAAAATTGAATGCATTTGAAATATAAGCACATTTGTAAAATACTGACGATGCAAACAGTTTTTTATTTAAAACAATTTAGCTATTCTCTGAGTTCAATCCCTCCTATTGATGAATGTGTTTACAAGACACTCAAATGGATTTGAGACGTACATGCAGATACTTATAATTGCAATACCACCAGGAAGGCATCTGAATGACCCCAAACATACAGCCTATGTTATTGTTTACTATCTTCAGTGTTGACATGAACAAGAAGTCCTGGAAGTCCTGGAGGTCCTTATCTTAGCCCTTATCTCAACATCATCAAGCCTGACTAAGATTACATAAAGTGACGGAAGAGTTTGAGGCAGCCTACATAAACAAAATGAAATGTAGTTAATTTTCCAAGATGTTGAAGCAACCTACCTGCTAAATACCTTCCAAAAATATGTGTAATGATACTTAGAAAAATGTATGCTGCTTTGAAGTTAAAGGGTGGTCACACCAAATATTGATTTGATTTGGTTCCTCTTTTGTTCATTTACTTTTTTTTGCATTACATTTTATTATTTCATAATATATATTTTCTATTAAATTAATAAAAATAAAATATCAACACTTTATTTTTACTTTACAGCATTTTTTTAACACTTGTCTAAAACCTAACCATAACCCTAACCCTAACCCTAACCCTAGATAAGGAAAGATAGCCTTTTGGTCTATTGTCAAAGATATTGCCCACATCCTCTTTAAAACAAATACTATACAAACAAAGACTTATACAATACAGGTGCAATGCTTCTTGATCCTTGCAATTGTACATTAGTTGCAATGTAAAATATTCTGAAAAGAAGAGAAAAACATCTTTAAATCATATACTTCTAAATTGTGTAGTATTAAAAAACGTTTTTTTTTACACATTTATTATTGATGTAAGTTGAACTCAGCCCACTATGGTATTTTTAATAATTACTTTCATAGTTTCAGATGTCAATTAACCCAGCTATTATTGTTTCAAAAGCCAGTGAATTCTTAGTGCTGGTCCCAAGCCTGGATAAATGGGGAGAGTTGCGTTAGGAAGGGCATCTAGAGTAAAACATGTGCCAAATGAAATATGTGGATCACGAATTAGAAATTCATACAGGTTAATAATAATCTCCACAGCTATTGTTAGCCAACAGGGTACCGGTGGAAATTTGGCTACTGTTGGCCGAAGGAGGAGAAGGAGAGGAGTAAGACGTCTACAGAGATAGCAGGAAAAGGAGAAGGAAAGAATAGATATGGCAGTGGTGAACACATTTTTTAAGAAGAAGGAGGAGCATAGGGTGAGCTATAAGAGTGGAGGAAGGTGCACACAGATGGGCTATGTTGGAGATGCAACCTGAAGGAGATTGGAAAGGTGTGAGGTGTTGGCAGGGAACAGTGTAGCTAGACAGCATCGGATGGTGGTCTGTAGAATGGTTTTGGAGGTGAAGAATAAGAGAAGGAGGACTGAAATAAGAATAAGATGGTGGAAACTAAAGACTGTAGTGTGAGATTCAGGGAAAAGGTCAGACAGGGGATCTGTGGTGGTGAAGAGGTGCTGGATGATTGCGCAACTACTGCAGCAGGGATAAGAGAGACAGCTAGAAAGGTACTTGGTGTGACATCTGGAAAGAGAAAGGAAGATAAAGAGACATGGTGATGGAATGAGGAAGTGCAAGAAAAGATTAAGAAGAAAGAGGTTGGCAAAACAGAAATGGGATCAACAGAGTGATGAGAAAGTAGGCAGGGGTACAAGGAGATGTGGCAGCAGGTAAAGGGATATGTGATAAAAGCTAAGGAAAAGGCATATGAGGAGCTGTATGAGGAGTTGGACACTACGAAAGGAGAAAAGGATTTATACCGATTGGCCAGGCAGAGGGACCGAACTGGGAAGGATGTGCTGTAAGTGAGAGCAATAAAGGATGGAAATGGAAATGTGTTGACTATTGAGGAGAGTGTGTTGAAAAGATAGAGGGAATATTTTGAGCAGCTGATGAACAAGGAAAATTAGTGAGAGAGATGGTTGGATGATGTGGAGTTGGTGAAGCAGGAAGTGGATAGGATTAGTAAGGAGGAAGTGAGAGCAGCGATTAAGAGGTTGAAGAGTGGAAAGTCGGTTGGACCAGATGACATACATGTAAAAGCATGGAGATGTTTAGGAGAGATGGCAGTGGAGGTTTTGACCAGGTTGTTCAACAAGATATTGGATTAAGGATGCCCGAGGAATGAAGATGTAGTGTGCTGGTACCAATCTTTAAGAATAAGGGAGCTGTGCAGACCTGCATTAACTACAGGGGAATTAAGTTAATCAGTTACACCATAAAGTTATGGGAAAGAGTAGTGGAAGCCAGGCTGAGAGAAGAGGTGACCATCTGTAAACAACAGTATGGTTTCATGCCAAGGAAGAGTTATAATGGTAGTAACTGCTGAGGATGGAACTGACAGGAAGGAGGAAAAGAAAAAGGAAAGAAGAATGTTTATGGATGTGGTGAGGGAAGACATGAAGGTAGTTGGTTTGAAAGAGGTAGATGTAGAGGACAGGGGGTATGGTTACGGATGATCTGCTGTCGCCTGCCCTAATGGGAGAAGCCAAAAAGGAAGAAGAAGAAGTCACAGATGTCACTTATGTATTCTATTAAATATGAAAAAACGTAATCAACTAGTTCATTACACCAGGTAATAAATGCAGAGTCACAACATTTGACTCAATTATAGATTGCTACACATCCTAAGTCAAAGTATTGGTTCCCTGAGCAAACACAGTAAGGCAATTTTGCCAATCTTTTTTCAGGGTAAGCAATCTAATAAATGCTTAAAAAAATGCTGGAAGTCACCAGATGACATAGGCATATTAAAATGTTTGCAGCAGCTGGGTACATGGTTTTGTAGTAGGATGAGCTAATGACTGGGGCACACCTGAAACCTGTGTTATATTAACAAAGTATTTATGTTTCTTTCTTACACCTTTGAGCAGTGACCATTATGAAGAAATAAAGGTATTTTTCAGCTTCTACAGTAAATCTCATTACACAAGTTATAAGAACAAATAAAATAGTAATTGTTTATCCTCAAACATGAGATCAAAATATACAATAAATAGATGTATGTATTTGAGGAAAGATAAATTGCAATATAAATACTAATAAGCAAAAATAATAATAATAATAATACCCCCAGGCTAGGTCGCATGTCTTATGGCTGTGTGTACAATGGTGATGTCAACTACATGTAAAAAAAACTTATTTTCAGAGGTTTCAAAGATAACATGTTCTAATAGATAAATATGTTCTAATGATGTCCTAATACAAAAATACAAAGAGAAGGCACAGTATCCATTTTCCTTTATCGACAGGGTTGTTGCCCAAATATGGTTTTAAGTAAACACTACAAATATTTGCATTAAAAAAGAGATGGTGTTTACTGGAAGCATACACGGATTACGTTGACATACCTGAAACTTAACTGTGTTGTATTAACAAGGTTTGTGTTTGTATTTCTGTTTCTTTCTTTCACTTTTGAGCAGTAAACTTAAGGTGTGTGTAGCCAGAAGGATATTTATCAGTAATTTGCATTTGGGGACAATAACATTCAGTGATTTGCTGCAGGAGCAATATTACTTAAAGCAGGTTTAGATATTAACCCCAATTATAAATACAGTTTGGGGCTAGTTTTGGGTTCCAAATAGCAAACCAGTGAAAAAGTGCAAGGGGTGGCTAAACCAAATTTGGTCAACATAGGAAAATTTTTCTATAGTATCGTTCTATCTAAAAAAAAAAAACTTCTGAGAAACATTCTTTCTGATAATTGTATTGTATTTTCAGCTACAGTTGCTCTATACAAACATCAGATGCAGCTGACAGAATTTATACCTTTTCTTGCTGTAATATAATCAATTGATTTGATTATTGCTGCCAGCATAGAGACCTGCTGATAAGAGACATAATTTCTTAAGCACAAGTAAATCTTCAGACTTGATAGCCAATTCCTCAGTGCCACTTTCAACACTAAATTGCAGTTTGGTCACTTTTCTGATGCTCTCAGGATAAGTCACTGATTTCAAGTTAAGTCAAGTAGGCGTTACTTTCATTTCAACCATATACAGTACAGTACACAGTGAAATACAAAGTGTACATGTGCAACATTTAGTGCAAAAAACAACAACAAAAAACACAAGAGACAACATGAGACAAGAAAAACAGTAACATAGTAGCTTAGACCAGTACAGTTGCTTGTGTGAGAAGGGTTGTCGATATAGAGGAAGGAGATGAGGTTGTGTGCAAAAATACAGTACAGAGGTTGTGCAAAGGATATTGTTAATATACAAATCAGGAAAAATAAAAAATGTACATATGATTGTACATGGTTTGGAGTCATAAATCAAACCTGAGTTGATCTCAACTCAAAAATCCAAAAAAGTATTTGAGATGATACACTACAGGTTTGTGAACATCTGACCATAACTGTTATATGTTTTTTGAACAAGCATTGCAGATTTAGTACACCTTTGCTGTCTATTCTTCTGGGTAAGGGCACTAGATATTGGAATGTGGGTGTAGGGATTTGATTATTTCAGTTTCTATGACACTGCCTAAGCTATATTTAAGATGAGTTTCTACAATTTTAACAAAAGCATAATGGACCTTTTGATGATGCTGTGGTCCAGAGGTGGGAAGATACAAAGTACAAATACTTTGTGAATATACTTAAGTAGATGTTTCTGATATCAGTACTTTACTTCACTATTTTTTTACTTTTTACTTTCACTCATTTTTACACAAATATCTATACTTTCTACTTGTTACATTTTTAAAACAGGTTTGATATTTTAATTGTAATCTATTTGGTGACATGATCAATATTTTTTCTTCTCATCCTGTTTTTAGCCCATTAACATATTTCCTGTCATTGCATGGCTTTTTTAATCTATCGCTGGTGTATCATTTAGACTAGTTTATGAACCTAACAATGGACAAGACAGAAGACAACAAAAAGTCTGGGGTTAACGTGGATAAGACAGAGGGAGTCAGCAATGTAAACATGACAGAAGAGAGACATTCCTGATCACCTTATCATTATAATTTTTTCTTTGCTTGTGTTGTATATGGTGTATGTCCAACCTGGATGCATTCATTAGATTCTTTTTAACACGACACCTTTCATGGCATTTTTTTTTCAACAAAAACTTAAATGACTTTGTTGAAAGGTTCTTTCCACTTATCTAATGCTTGAAGGGCTTCCCACAAGACATTGATATTACAGAGTGGATTGCCGTTTAGAAAGAACCCTCTGTCTATGAGCCACCAACAGTGGGGGCTCATATGGAGGAGGCCAAGTGGAATCACATTGGACGCTGCCGCCATGAGACCAAGCAGCCTCTCGAACTGCTTCACAGTGAGTGACTGGCCTTCTCTTACTCTTCTGACTGTTGTGAGGATAGCTCTGTACTAAAGAAAGCACACTACTTCTGGTGTTTAGTCATAACCCCAGCTCCTTTATGTAGGCAAGAATGACATCTCGATGCTGGACTGCCTGTTGCTCTGATTTAGCCAATATCGAACAATCGTCGATATAATACAGAATGCGGATGCCCTGAAGCCTTAGCGGGGCTAAAGCCGCATTCATGCACTTTGTGAAGGTGCAGAGTGAGAGTGCTAGGCCAAACAGGAGGACCCGATATTGGTAAGCTTTGCCCCCGAAAGCAAACCACAGGAACCTCATGTGAGCAGAAAGGATGGCAATGCGTCCTTTAGATCTATTGTGACAAACCAGTCTTTGGAGTTAATTTGAGACCTCTTTAAAAATGAGCATTTCCCCTCCCTTCCTTCTTTGGAACAACAAATTACTGGCTGTAAAAGCTGGACTCTCTGACTAAGGAAGGAACCACCTCAATGGCCCCTTTCTTTAGGAGTGTGTGCACTTTCTGTTCCAGAACCAGAGCCTGCTTGAGGCCCACCAGGGTGGGACACATCTCGTTGAATCAGGGTGGAGAGGACCCGAACTGAATTGAGTAGCCCCTCTCGATTGTGCACAGGACCCACTGAGACACATCTGGCAGGCTTTCCCAAGCTGCCCGGAAGTTCCTTAGGGAATTCAGCCTTTCAAAGCTGGTCTCCGGCTCTTCCAGAGTGGCTGGAGCAAGACCTGCAGCCATTCAGGCCTCCTGAGAGGCAGTGGGTCTCCTCCATCCGCTACGACTCTTTTGTGTGGAGGGGGAGAGGGACACCGGCTGGAGGGGGCCTGAAGCACATCTTGTGGCAGGGCTAGCAGCCTGGCCACCTGGTGGTGCTGAGGAGGGATGGGCACAGTGCAATGAGGTGTACACTGCCTTCCTAGGTTTGAGGCTCTTTGAATGCCAGGGCCTTTGCACCACTCAGGTCGGCCGGCTTCCTCGGTTGGGGCCTAGAGCATCACCGGGGGCCCTTGGGCCCTCCTGGCGGGATCCGGGTGGCAACGCTCTGTTTTAGGGCTTCACGATGGCTGGCAATGCTGTGTGCATGAGAACCTTCCACTGAAACGCCCCTGATTGTTATTTGCTCTTCTCAAACATGTCGACAACTGCCCTTACCTACAGCATTGGCAAACAGGCCAGGAGGAGCCACCAAGGCATTCAGCAGGAAAGCCCTGTCCTTGTTGGGAATCTCCAACAGGGTGAGCCACAGATGCCTTTCTGTGACTATTAGGGATGACTTGGACCGAACAATGGCCCTCGCCGTTTCCTTGGTGGACCTAAAGGTAGGGTTGGCAGCGTGACATAACTCCTTAATATCGTTAGGCCAATAGCTGATTTCCTCGCCCATCTCTCACAGCAGGTCAGCCTGGTATACCTGCAACCCACTCATTGTGTGGAGGCAACCCGCTGCCTGACCCGATGCCGCGTAAGCCTTGCCTACTTGGAGCGAAGTGGCTCTCAATGGTTTAGTAGGCAATAATGGGGCTTTAAGGGATGATGCTATACCAGGGAGAAATAGCTAACTAGCATCTTTTCCACCCTTGGCATCGCCCCATAGCCGCACTCCTTGAACCCAACAAAGTTTGCGTACAGCAAGGTTTGTTGGGAAAAGGTATAGGTAGGTGAGGCTGGAGAGGACTCGTCCATCTCTGTGCCTTCTGCTAGATCCGTCTGCAAGGCCCACGACCTCTGGTGCCGATTTGCCTCCCAAGAGTGGGACCCTAGCCGCAAGGTAAAGGACTCTCCTCGAAGAGCGCTCTCTGGGAGTGTGCATAGCCATACAGCTACAATGCTAGCAGTTGACTCCCTCGAGAGCGGACTGAGCATGCTCCTAACCTAAGCAAACAACACTTGCCCCCCAAATAAATTGGGGGCAAGATGGAACACACAGTCAGAATTCGGTTTGCTTTTAAAGCTCATGCTTGCACAGATTCACACACAAAGCATTTACCTGAACAAGCAGAAGCTAGCATCGCTCTATTGCTTGCGCATTTTGTAGATTCTTGGTCATGACGTCCCCCTGTCAGTGACGTGATGCCTTGCCATTGACTGGATTTCACTCGTGATTCAAAGCATGAGCAAACGGGGAGGCGTTCCCAAAGCGGTGTGATGCAGCTCAAGTTTCTGAAAGGGAACAAACATTTGCATAAAGCAGATGTGAGGTCCAGTTATCAACATGACAGTAAAACAGTTAGTAGTAATGGCTACTTTTATATTAAGTACATGTCAGAGCCCAAACTTTAGTATAGTCAGTACTTTAACTTTCACCAGAGTATTTTAAAATAATTTGTACTTCTACTTAAGTGAAGGATGTATGTAATTTTGCCACAACTGCTGTGGTCATAAAAGAAAGCAGTATTATGTATTGTGATTCTGCCAGACTAAAAACAGCAGAATTATGTGAAAATAATCTTTTCACTAGCAGCCACAACCTGTTCTTTGTTTAGGGATCATTTTACATCCACTAATTTCTGGATACTTTTATATGACATAAGGGACAGCTGAGGTTTTAGGAGGATATTTGAGAACTTGCTTTTCTCTGAAAAGACTTCATGCTATTCAGAGACAAATCTCAAAAACCCTTTTATTGATGTTCTGTGGCTTTTTCAAACAGTAGAAAGGAAGTTGTAGATGTCCTGCAGGACATCTACAGCACGCAATGCAGGACCAGAGCCAGGAAGATTGTGAAGGACCTCAGCCATCCCAACAATGGACTCTCTTCTCTGTCGCGTTCGGGGAAACGCTTCTGCTCCCTGAAAGCGAACACAGAGAGAATAAGGAGGAGCTTCTTCCCGCAGGCCATTCGGAATTTAAACCAGGAAACACCTGGGATCTAAAAACTGGCCCACTCTCTCCATCATCACACTTTTTCCCCTGCACTAATCACACTTTTTGTGCTACGGCACATTATACACTGGACTTGCACAGCACAGTGCAATTTAATTTTTTTTTTTTCATATTTATTTCATGTTTTTTTAATCTATTTATTTATTTTTCATATTTTTATATTCTTATTTTTACCACACCATTCCGCACAAGGACACTTTACACCACACCTTACTGCACACGGAAACTTCATGGACAATCAAAAACCATGCATAACTTGTTTACTGTTGTTTACTGTTTAACTGCACACTGCCATAAGCATTTTTTTTGTGTGTGTATATATATATATATATATATATATATATATATTTAGATCCTTATTTATCTGCCTTCTTTTCTTGTTATTATATTTTTCTTTTTAAATTTTGTTATAATATTTATAATTTTTATACTCCTTTTCACCCCATTTTATTCACTCATGCCGGACCATCCTTAAAAGCATTTCACTGCATGTCGTACCCTGTATGTATGGGTATGTGACAAATAAAATAAAATTTGATTTGATTTGATTTAATTTGATTTTATATGTATCAGTATAGGCTGACCGCAGAAGTGCTGAAAATATTTAGTTGTTGTTGAAAAAAAACCCTGCTAATTCACCTGCTTATATGAGACAAAGACAAATATTTTAGTAGTCTGTAGATGTCCTGGGGGAATTTCTATTCTATGTGAAACCCAAAAAATCATTGAATTTAAAATCTCATAATGATTCACAATAAAACATAGAAAACACAACAGTGGTTTAAATCTGAAGAAATGTACAATTTTATGGAAAAAGGGTCATTTTAAATTTAATGGCCACAGCTCATTAATTTATTTATTTTTTACATGTTTAGCACTGTGTAGCATCCCCTACACATCCCCTATTCATTTTTAGAATCCCCTGTACATCTGAAGAAATCAAGAAACCTTTTTGGAAAAGGAATATTGTCCCATTTGTACCTGATACAGGAACTTATGTCTTCTTTGTCATTTTTCCCAACTGTCCCGTCCCAACTTTTTTTAGATGTGTTGCGTCCATCAAATACACTTTTTCAGTTTAAATATTTGATATGTTCATTGTGTTCTACTCTGAATAATATATGGGTTTATGCAAATTTGTTATTATTCAGATTTTCTTTTTCAATTCAGAGTCCGATTTTTTGGAATTGTGGTTGTATACTGAAAATTTCAAATATCCGAGCAGGTAAGGAATATGCTCATTTATAGTAAGATCATTTAGCTGTAAAATACTTAGCCAACAATATAATTTTTCCCAAACACCCCTATGTCCTCACAATTGGTCAGACGCTCCACTGCAATGTGGAGGGTCTGACAGGATGTTGATAAAGTCTCAATGTTTACCCTCATGGTAAACTTATTGGCTTAAATGGTCCCTGATCCCTGGTAAAGAAAAAACTAAAACAAAATAATTCAGTGATATCGAAGGTCTTAATGGATGTTGACAAAGTCTTCACATTTTAAAATGTAGCCTTAACAATATTTGCACTTGTGGATTCTAGTTCAAAGGGCACCCCCATGAAGCTCCTAGTTGACTTCTAGTTTCCATCACTCCACTAAAGGACTTGAATCAACAAAGCTTTAATTTTGAGTTCTGCATGGTTCACTAGAGATTTGTGTTCAAAGGTTCTCTTTGAGACTATGTGCTCTGAATGTAAGACTAATTCTCTCACTTGCAGATTATCCTTATTTTGTTTTAGATTAACTTTTTCTGTTTTAGATCAACAGATATGATGCATTCTATAATGGCAAGCACAACTGTCACTATTTACCTGTGACAGCCTCAGTGTTTGGTTCAGCGGTCTTTCAGGCTTTATTCAGAATGTACCTTTTAACTCTCACTATCATCAAACATTAAAATTGCTATACACAAGCTGAGTGTGTTTTCTGCGTGGCCATCAGCCACATTGTCATCATCCACAATCTCTGATTTTCTTTATAATAATAAGCCTAAGTTATGGTTTATAACCTTAATATTGGTTTGAAAGTTTTAATGAATAGAGCAATTAACTCAATTCGAATTCCTTGTGAGATTGTAATTTGGTGTAAAACCATTTGTGACCATTGTTTGTCTCAGCTAATACTTTACGCAAGCACATTTCTCAAGATGCACAAGATGTAAAATCAGTGACATATAGAAACTGCAGAGTAAAATAAGGAAAACAAGCTGATTTTTTGTGTTATTCATGAGTAATTAATTATGCACACTATTTATTTAAGCTATAAGACAATTTCATTGAAGTCCAATTGCAATTCAGTTCAATTCATTTTTATTTGTATTGCACTTTTAACAATGGACATTGTCTCAAAGCAGCTTTACACAGATAATAAAGAATGAATACTATGTTCTTTATAAGTGAAAGTTTGTCCCTAATGAGCAAGCAGGTGGCGACTGCAGCAAGGAAAAACTCCCTAAGATGGCATAAGGAAGAAACTTTGAGAGAAAACAGACTCAAGAGGGAACCCAACCTCATCTGTCTTGCACCGAATGTCCATTTATTACAAATAAACAATGTTGAGGTGCGCAGTGATAGTGATAGATCAGATGCAAACTGTAGTCAATTTGCATATGCAATCTCTGAATATGGTCCAAGGTTACTGATATTGTTCATTGGCTTTTTTCCAAAGTATGAATTTGTCTTAGGAACACTGTGCCTTGACTTTTTACCCCAGCTTGACATTCTGTAAGCCTCTGTTGAAATTGGGATTTAAACCATCCGAGTGTGGCTCTTGTGATGTTTTATTTCCCCAGATTTGTTTCCACAACAGTCAGCGGGGTGGTAAAAGTGGTGTGGCCACTCTTGAAGCTGAACTGATTTCAGGTCAGTTCCAGCAGGTCATTCTGTCTTAAATGGAATGTTGATTGAAAACAGCATGTTCAGTGTTCAAGTGTTTTCGGTGTGATGCAATATAAATTGAGTTTGGTCATTTTGTCCCCTGGAGTTGGGTTTTAATAAATGAATCTATGTTGAGCATTTCATACTTAAGCCAAGACCAGGTAAAGATAGACAAACCTGTTTGTGTGGTGTAAAATTTTAGCATGATGTATATCATTTCTGTTTGCTAATTAAAGAAGCTGTTAATTATTAGAAACAGATTTTATACACTGTTCGCTAACATGTGGCAAAATTTAATCTGTAACTTGAGAAATTGTAAAACTATGTTGATCCGAGCACTGACTGACAACATGGGGTGAAATAAGTTCAGACACCTTCAATACCACACACAATGTCATACTCAATGAGGTTTTTTTTTTTTTTCTTGCTAGCAAACCCACTAGACTGCCTATAACATTATTACATTTTAAATTAATTTTTCTTGTCTTTTTAACATTAATCCCTCTAATTGGGGGATACCACCAATTTCATTTGCTTACAACAAAAAAAGCAAAAAGCCCAAACATAAGTGTTTTTATCAAGCTGCTTCTCATCAGTGGTCCCTCAAATCTTATATATTGTTCTTTTATGCAATAGAGATAATACAGTTTCAGACAACTAAAACAGACTCTCAATCTCATGCTGCTTAAGAAAATATTAGCCCATGAGTGAAACAACAGCAGTATTTTACATTTAGTCTCTTATTACTGTGTAAACAGAGTTCATTTTGGAGATACAAGACTTGGAAATGGATGTGTTTACTGTTAATGGACTTGTGTTAATGTTGTGTTATTTGTAGAATTTTAGCCTTTATACAAAATTAGACAAAAAAGTAATAAAAGTGATATTTATTAGTCAGATGAGTAAGAATTAAGGAGAGTATCTTCAGAATCTAGCTGTTGATCATACTAATGCTTTAATACAGTTTTAGTTAAAAAAAAATGTCAGTGGAAATATTTGCAAAAGCAAATCATCTCTTCCGACACCTTTAATGTATGAAAATGTCTTTAGATGTATGTACAAATTCATATTCTAATGTAGAAAATATGGGAAAAGAAGATATTTTATCTTAGTTTAGTATTTGAATAACAAATTATTGTGACACACAAAAACACAACAACAAAAAAACCCCACATGAATAAATAGACAAAAGACCGAATACCTGACTGACCGAATGAGTAAATGAATGACGTTCTTAAGACGTTTAAATGAATTCGATCGTGGTAGATCGTTTAGAATATGTCGCCCTCTAGTGGATTATTTATTATTCATCCTTTTCAGGTGCTTTGGAGTGTTTCTCAGATCAGAAATTCTTAAAACTGCTTGTTCAACCTCCACATCATTTAGTCATTTGTGCTCATCATAAGAACATTTCTTGTTGCTTTGTTCAAATTGCGAATTATTTGGTACATTCATTTAATCAATTGTGTACACTTGTTTGCTGTTTCCTACATTATCAGTTGTTTATGTCATGTTGATCAAAATATATAATGCTAGTTTCACCTAAATAGTCTGAACCTCCAAAACATCTCAGCATCAGTTCATTACACAAGTCACTGAATGCAAAATGGTTAAAACAGTGTCATCATCTGACATCAAACATTTCTATTAATCTTCTTTTTGTAAATGTTACTTGAATTGATAAGTTGTGCAGATGAGTCGTGAATGTCACTAATGAAGGCGACTGTATGCCATCAGATCAACTAATAATCAACTATTTTTCTTAAACAGGTCAAAGGTGAATCTTGTGAACCTTCAATTGGAGAGTGTAAACAGACAGAGCAAAACACAGGAATATAAATTCTGAAAATGGATAAACAACAAAAAAAAATCTAACACTTGTATTGTACGGAAAAAGTGTGAATCCTGTTGCAATCAATGTAAAATAAAATGTGTCCTTGTGTTATATCATGAGCAGGTGAAACTGAAAGAAAAACATTTCAAATGCAGCTTACTAGTGACTGTTTTATAAGTCATTATTAGTGCATATGGCATAAAGCTTGAATAATCATTGTGGTACAGTTTTGCATTACTGTAACAACAATGATTAAACATGTTTGTCATTTTCACTACATCAATAGAGTGTATAAGCTGCTGACTAAGTATTACATATTAAAACTAGCTAATACATATACATAGTTTGGCCAAATGTATGTGGTTATTTGACCATGACCTAGATGTACACTTACATTTATATTTAAATATTTTTAATTTATATGTGAATCCATCTATATTTACATTTTAAACAGCCCATTTCAAATTTTAATCCCCATTTGCTGTTATGTATATTAACCACCATACTTCTGAGAAGGCTTTTTCCTAGATTATGTTATTTGACTGTTCAGATTTGTGCTTAATCATTGATAAGTTTGGAGACTGATGTTGGGTGAAGTGACCAAGGAAGTAGTCAGCATTCCATTGTATTTAAAATCTCAAAAATAAATGAAAGGAAATTAATGTCATAACGTATAATGACACTAAATACTATAATACACTAAATACCTAATACTACAACTGTGTACAACTTTGTGAGGAACCTTTTATGTCCAAGACCTAAAGTAATTGCCATATTATTATTATTATTATTATTATTATTATTATTATTATTATTATTTATTATTTATTATTATTATTATTATATTATTATTAGAAGTAGTAGTTGTAGTAGTAGTAGAAGTGGTAGTATAAGTAGTAGTGGAAGTAGTAGTAGAAGTATTATTATTATTATTAGTAGTAGTAGTAGTAGTAGTAGTAGTAGTAGTAGTAGTAGTAGTAGTAGTAGTAGTAGTAGTAGTAGTAGTAGTAGTAGTAGTAGTAGTAGTAGTAGTAGTAGTAGTAGTAGTAGTAGTAGTAGTAGTAGTAGTAGTAGTAGTAGTAGTAGTAGTAGTAGTAGTAGTAGTAGTAGTAGTAGTAGTAGTAGTAGTAGTAGTAGTAGTAGTAGTAGTAGTAGTAGTAGAAGTAGATGTAGTAGTAGTAGTAGTAGTAGTAGTAGTAAATGTAAAAGTAGTAGTAGTAGTAGAAGTAGTAGTAGAAGTAGTAGTAGTAGTAGTAGTAGAGGAAGATGTAGTAGTAGTAGTAGTAGTAGAAGTAGAAGTAGTAATAGTAGTAGTAGTAGAAGAAGAAGTGGTAGTAGTAGTAGTAGTAGTAGTAGTAGTAGTAGTAGTAGTAGTAGTAGTAGTAGTAGTAGTAGTAGTAGTAGTAGTAGTAGTAGTAGTAGTAGTAGTAGTAGTAGTAGTAGTAGTAGTAGTAGTAGTAGTAGTAGTAGTAGTAGTAGTAGTAGTAGTAGTAGTAGTAGTAGTAGTAGTAGTAGTAGTAGTAGTAGTAGTAGTAGTAGTAGTAGTAGTAGTAGTAGTAGTAGTAGTAGTAGTAGTAGTAGTAGTAGTAGTAGTAGTAGTAGTAGTAGTAGTAGTAGTAGTAGTAGTAGTAGTAGTAGTAGTAGTAGTAGTAGTAGTAGTAGTAGTAGTAGTAGTAGTAGTAGTAGTAGTAGTAGTAGTAGTAGTAGTAGTAGTAGTAGTAGTAGTAGTAGTAGTAGTAGTAGTAGTAGTAGTAGTAGTAGTAGTAGTAGTAGTAGTAGTAGTAGTAGTAGTAGTAGTAGTAGTAGTAGTAGTAGTAGTAGTAGTAGTAGTAGTAGTAGTAGTAGTAGTAGTAGTAGTAGTAGTAGTAGTAGTAGTAGTAGTAGTAGTAGTAGTAGTAGTAGTAGTAGTAGTAGTAGTAGTAGTAGTAGTAGTAGTAGTAGTAGTAGTAGTAGTAGTAGTAGTAGTAGTAGTAGTAGTAGTAGTAGTAGTAGTAGTAGTAGTAGTAGTAGTAGTAGTAGTAGTAGTAGTAGTAGTAGTAGTAGTAGTAGTAGTAGTAGTAGTAGTAGTAGTAGTAGTAGTAGTAGTAGTAGTAGTAGTAGTAGTAGTAGTAGTAGTAGTAGTAGTAGTAGTAGTAGTAGTAGTAGTAGTAGTAGTAGTAGTAGTAGTAGTAGTAGTAGTAGTAGTAGTAGTAGTAGTAGTAGTAGTAGTAGTAGTAGTAGTAGTAGTAGTAGTAGTAGTAGTAGTAGTAGTAGTAGTAGTAGTAGTAGTAGTAGTAGTAGTAGTAGTAGTAGTAGTAGTAGTAGTAGTAGTAGTAGTAGTAGTAGTAGTAGTAGTAGTAGTAGTAGTAGTAGTAGTAGTAGTAGTAGTAGTAGTAGTAGTAGTAGTAGTAGTAGTAGTAGTAGTAGTAGTAGTAGTAGTAGTAGTAGTAGTAGTAGTAGTAGTAGTAGTAGTAGTAGTAGTAGTAGTAGTAGTAGTAGTAGTAGTAGTAGTAGTAGTAGTAGTAGTAGTAGTAGTAGAAATAATAGTATAATTAGTTGTAGAAGTATTAGTATTGGTAAAAGCAGTAGTGGTAGAAGCAGTAGTAGTAATAGTAGTAGTAGAAGACATAGTAGTAGAAGAAGTAGTAGAATTCATTGCAAATTTAGAAACATGAAATATGACAATTGTAATGAACCTTATAAACATCAGGTTTTGATAGCTTATAGAAAAAAAAAAATATTCCATCCCTCTCACATAAGCAACTAAGCAAAGAAAAAGAACAGAACAAGATAAACAAATACATCTTGGAGAGCTGGTGAATTAAATGTTATTAAACACACATCCAGTGCAGGCAGCATTTGCACAGATCTCACATGGGTCTGGAGGTGTGATGATTTGAACTGTTAAGAGACAGAGGAAAGAGAAGGTCAATCTACACACTAGAACCTAAAAACTATTCCTATACTAATGGAGTAGAAAATTTACTAAATTAATAAATTAATAAAATAACAACAACAATAATAATAATATTAATAACAATAACAGCAATAATAATAATAATAATAATAATAATAATAATAATAATAATAATAATAATAATAATAATATTAATAATAATTAATAATATAAAAACACATACAACTGTTTTCCTTTTAGATAGGTGTCTATTAAATGGAATTAAAAGAAGCCATTCAGCAAACTTAAGAAAATCTGTAATTTTAAAATGTATTTGCAGTAAATCTTAAAATGGATAAAACATTTAATAAAATTCAAAATACAAATTATATTAGTTTTTTATTTATTCAGCTTGAAAAATGCTTTTGTTAAAAAAAAAAAAAAAAACGCTTTTTTTTGTTCATTTTCTTTGCCAGAGTATTACAATTATAATCTCCCGATGCAATGTTTTTTATGCCTAACTTCTTTTTTACTGGTGCTATTTAAACCTAAGTCTTAAACCTTCAATCCTAAATATTCTCAAAAACAACCCATGGATCATATTTACAGCATTTACAACATATTTAACAAGGTTAGATTAAAGACCGTACCTGGCACTTAATGTATTTATTACCCTTTTATCAGACACAGATAAGCCCTAGATAAATAAACACTTGCATTGCATCACTTTTTGTGATCAGGTATATCACAGGAGACATCACAAACTCTCGCAGACAGATGGGGAGGGAATGTAATTACACCCCCGCAGCTTTTGTCCACTCAAAGATGGCTCTTAGTGAGTCTGCATGCCAGTAAGACTGTGTGAGAAATTATTGATGAGTTTCCACAGTGCAGAGCAGCATAGAGTGTGTGTGTGTGTGTGTGTGTGTGCGTGTGTGTGTGTGTGTGTGTGTGTGTGTGTGTGTGTGTGTGTGAGAGAGAGAGAGAGAGAGAGAGAGAGAAAAAGAGATTTCTCAGGGGAACACAGATGAAGTACCAGGTAGGAGACTCCCTTAAGACGGTTCAGGTAATGAATCACAAACTATCTTCAAGTAAAACAAATTTGTTCAAACTTCAAGTAGAAACCAAGAAAATAAAAGTGTTTCATAAATTCTAATTAAATTAACAATGTATTTAACAATCTCAAACGCTAACTTTGAGGTTAAGTTTAATAGTGGTAGGTTTCCATTTGTGAGTGTACACTATTAATAAAGATTTCTGGCCTTGATTGTCCATACAAGAATAAAACAACACAAAGCTTCAGAGTAAACGCTTAAATCAGTGAAAAGTGCTTCTCAGAATAGAGACACCTGCCAAATTTCTTGTGAATGTCATTGTTGGTTGGATATTTTACACATGAGATCAAGGTTGCTTTTCACATGAGACTTCTAGTGCCTTCCACCACACAAAATACAGGTGTTGATTTATAAATTCCTGAAATGTTTAATATTTATTTATTTTAAATAGCAAAAGGCTTAGTTGGACTGTAAGTGGATCAGAGGTGCTTAGATCAAATAAAAGATGCCTATCACCAGCTACAGTATACTTAGAAAAGCTCTTTTGACAAATAAGATATACTCCAGATGTTCCATAATTACTATACACTGTACTGTATTATGGTTGCCTCCTTAATCTTATAGATAAATAATAATAATGCTTCACATTTATGCAAGAGGTGCACAATTACCCAGATTTGTAAAGATTTTGTCATGATCATCTCGCAGGCACAATTCCAGAAAGTCTTCAGGGAGATCTGGGTTGACACAGAGAGGCACTGGAGTGCTTGCAACATGATCATTTTCATTTCCAAGAGCTTCCATTAGCTGCTTTAGGATCTTTACAGCCTCCAGCTTAAAGCTAAACCCACTGTCCTGTATAACAAAAGTATAGACGTATATAAAGTATACGTTATAAAAAATAAAGCTTTTGATTGTTTAAATTGTACTAACAAAGCATTAAAATCATAGTAAGGTTTCAAAAAGCTCAATTAAAGCACTCTATTTATTGATGCAGTGACTTAATATGAAAGTAATGTTAAACATTAAAACATGCTATGTAAAGTATCACTCTATCATGGACATTTTAATTTCTAGGCTGTGTGCAATTTTTTGCCATCTTTTGAAAATGAGGACTACCTCCAGTTAGAAGTATAACATTTATAATGTGCACAACCAGTACAATATGTAGTGTTGCAGGACCCAATGCAACCCAACTTTCCAAAATTATGATTTTAAACTCAGACCTCTTTAAAGGGGGTTCAACAAGTTCAAGATAAACAAGATAAATATCACTAGATATACATTTTTATACAGTATATCACCATGTCACAATCTCTCATGAGTAAAATAATTATTCTACATTTCATAATCTTGAGTGTCTGCAACACGTTCCTTCACACTATTTTTCGTCTGCTGACAGTGTAGTATTAACCATGTACCAGCTTCTGGAAACAAATAAATAATTAAACTACTTTGTGTGCAACCAAAAGGTCAGATCCTGTGGATTATGCATAATTTGTCACAGACAGAAATAAATGGCATTTCTACATGTTTCATTCTTTAGGATTTTCATAAATAAAAATTATGCATTCCAAAATCCTATATGGCTCAGTTTACTTACTTACTTTTGTAATGTTCACTTAAAATTGAGTCTTGCCTGTCATGACTTACCTCAACCATTATACATTGTGAGTTTAGGATGCAGGATGCCAGGAGGAAAGAAACTGCAAGCAACCTCATTTTAAAGTCTTTGATTAGTAGGTCTTGTTAATGTTGCAGGATGGACTGTGATAGACTTAGGGTGCCAGCACACTTTATAAATCCTGTTCAGGTGGCCTTACTAAGTTACCTATTAAGCAGTGCAGGTGGCAGATGGTTTGCTTTCAAGCATCACCTGCTTGCTGATAACAAAAAAAGGACGTGAATGTAACTCAAGGACTTCTGCTTTTTTGAACAAATATAGACATTACACATCCAAACGTCTTCTGACAGGAGTCTCATAAACACTTTATCATTCAGGCCATCTTCATTACTGCATCACAGACAAAAATGGCAATAAACAAATGAATTTTACATTTTATTAATGCAACCTTTAAGCCAGAGAGTGCCAAAGAGAGAGAGAGAGAGAGAGAGAGAGAAAGAGAGAGAGAGAGTGAGTGAGAGAGAGAGAGAGAGTTAAACAATACAATAGGATATTAAATAATAAATACATCTGCCATCAACCATGGTTTGATGATATAGCTAGAGTTAACGATCTTTCCATATTGACCTTATTAAACCTGAGAAGCTTTGAACATGCAGTTGCTACTCTGCTATTGAATAAAGAATAAATTGTGGTAAATAGAACTGCTGAGGTACCTGAATAAAACCTACATTTCACCTACTACTACCTGTTGTGACTTTGTCACAATGCAGATGGGACTAAATGAATGTTTTCATTAACCAAAAATGTATTGATATATAAAAACAAAAAGCCTCACAGTGGGGAACCTACATTTATAACAATGCTTTCAATTTATGTTGCAGCCACTTCAAATAGAATAAAAAAATTGGACTCAGTGATAAAAGAGGGGTCCTTTTTCAGCTAAAAGCTTTTTCAGCTTATTCATCTTGGTACTGATCAAACTGACTCCCAAGGCCCCCAAGTCTTTGAGAACCCCAAGGGACCAGTAGCCTGAATGTGTTACCTGCAGTGTTCAGGGTGCTCAAAATAATGAAAAAGCAGTATGTTTTACAACCTTAATTCCAAAAATGTTTTAAATATAAATTGAAGCAGAGTGCAAATTTTGCAAATCTCAATAACCTATATTTTATTCACAACAGAACACAAAAACATCAAATGCTTGAACTGAGGGAAAAATAAGGTAATTTTAATTTTTAAGGCTGCAAAAGTTGAGACCAGGAAACAAATAATTTTTAAAAAGTAAGTAAGCAACTAATTAGGTTAACTGGCAGTAAGATTATTGGGTATAAATAGTGTACTTTAGAGAGGGTTAGGGTTAGGGTTAGGGTTAGGGTTCTCAGAGGTAAAGATTGGCAGAGTTTCAACAATCGGTGAAGGACTGTATCTACAAATTATGGATGAACAACTAGGAAACAAACATGGTTGAGAGCCAAGAATAAGGATGCAGCTGGAATGGTAAGGAGGCAAAATAGAGGAAGAAGAGGCCAAAGACATAGACACGTTTCAGATGAAATTAGAGCCACTATTGTGGACAATGTTGTCAGTCATGGCCTCACAATGGTATTTGCAAGGTATGATATCTCTTGTGATGTGGATGAAAATCTGTGGCCTGACAGACTGGGACGTCAGGGGGTAGAGACAGATTGCACAGTATAGTGCGGCATGCACAGTTCTGCCTAAGAAGTGTTTTTGAAATGTTAATTTGTGTCTTTTTATTTTTTATCACAATGACATTACATTTTTTAGTCAGTCCACTAGTAAAGAAAAATAAAAAAGTGTGAATCCTGTCCAGTCTCTTACGATCATAAATTTGTGCTGTTGAAATTCACAGTTGCCAATTCAGCCTCGTGCATTTTCAATATTTGTAATCCAAAACATAGTTTACATCAGGAAATACTAAAATAAAGCATTGTCATATTGAAAAAATGACTAAACATTTTGACTATCTTGTTCGTAGACAATGATAAAAGGACTTGTTATTTTGATGGCAATGATATGTTCATTGACACAAATACTTGATTTTGAGAGAAATACTAAGGATTTTGAGAAAAAAAAACAGGCTTTTGCAAGAAATCCAATGTATTGTGCTGTTTGTTCACATTGTTTTGAGAATGCACTTACTGATTTGCAAATCTTAAGAATGATTCGAGAAATGCTCCAAAGCGACTGAGAAAAACTAAATTGTATAGATTATTTGGATCAACTGTACAAACCTAATTTAATGAATGTGTCAATTTTCTTTAAAGTGATGCAGATTTTTTTTTAAATTATGATTCCTTTGAAATACCTGATAGTTCTAAATAGTTTTTATTGCAAGTATGAAATGATGAACATAATAACATGTGACCACAGAACATACACACAGAAATAGAAAAAAAAGACTATTCTACATCAAATCGATAAATAAACATGAGGTAACAGAAAAATACCAGTTTTTCATCATTTTGTCAGACTAAGTGGGATTACACTTTTGCTTTTAAACAGGTAACAGTTTCAAAAACACTCTGTTGCTACTTGGGTGCATGAAAATAGTCACAATTAGTAAAGAGGTCTAACAACCAGTACAGGCAGCAAAACCACAGATGTCACATATATCCATATTAATTTTAGCTGCAAGAGAAACAAGAAAAAACAGATAGTCAGCTATAGTTTTAGGTCTATGCTAGAATGTTATGAATTGTAATGAATGAGTTATCTAAAAATAATGCTTACCCAGTCTTGAGAAGACCAGGGCAAAGTCACTTTTATGACAAAGCTCTATGAATTCCTGGGGCAGAGTTGGGTTGCCACAAACAGCAGCATAGATGGTCTTGATTAGGTGAGGATTCTGCTTCTTGGAGACAGAGCTTTTGTCCAACAGGCTCTGAAGGACCCTCACTGAATCAGATGAGAAGGAATATTCTCCATCCTGTATACATTCAAATAAAAATGTTTCCATCAAAGAACCAGATGTTTCATCAGAGGAAATTATATTTGAGACTCTTGACAGCATGGCAATAATTAATACGATTACATAAAGTCCTGACTCACAAAAGCTAAAACAACAGCAAGCAAGATAATAATGGCGTAGGATCAAAGAATAAAAAACCTGTAGCACTTGCCTGAACCTGTACAGCCTCAGAGACCAGGAAGAGAGCAGTCAAAAGTAGAGAAATAGAAATAATGGTCTTCATGTCGATGTTTTGCAAGAAGATGTTGGGCTTTCCAAAGTTCTTCTCCAGGTGTTTTATCTTTGTGCTTTGTCCTGCTTCTGCTTTATCTCTTTTTAAAGGATACGTTGATTTAGTCATACCAAATTCCAGCCAATCACAGTCAAGATATTTCCCTGCAGTTAATAATAAACAAAATCTGGGTTTAAAGGGGATTTCATAAATCTTGATTTACGTCATCTACAGTGTACAGTTATTCACCTTCTTTGTATGCATCTGTACCTTAGTTTTTCTCACAGATCTACTGCAAGTAAATTAATAACCCTGGCAGAAATGCACTTTTCTTTGTCAGAGTTAGTTCAAACACAACTAAGAGTTATAACTGTCACATAATTCAGCACATGCTTCTTGTTATATAGTTGACAATGACAATGATAAATGTCTTAGAAAACTAAAATACGTAAGAAATTAAAGGAAGTGATTCAAAACGTTGCTTTAATCTAATGAGAAAAGCCTCTTCAGTGAATGCATACAGTATAACAGTCCATTAATAACAAAATAGTCATAATCATAATTCAGGTAACAGCTTGTTGCCAGATATGTATAAAATTTAACATTCACACACACTTCAATGTGGACTTTTTTTTCAGCTTCCTAATAGGATCTACTTGGAAAATTCTATGATAGAGATATATATAAAATTAATATTTTCCTTACATGATGTGTGGGAATAATCTATGTACATATATGTATTTTGGATACAACCTTTGCTCTGAACATTAGGTTCTCATCTTCTGATACATACTGCAAGATATCCTTGATCACTAGTCCTAGATTAGGTTGACCCAGAACACTCAGTTCTTGTCTTTATCCTTTTTTCATATGCTTTACTGTGAAAACCCAAACTGTCACCTTTTGGTATGGCTAACCTGCGTTTTTATGTTCTCAGTATGTTAATATGTATCTTGTTGCCATTAGTAGTTATAGTAATTTTGTTGTATGCTTCCAGAATAACCTTTTTGTATGCTTCTGTTGAACATACCCTGAACTATCCTTTAGTGGCATTTGTTTCTTTGCTCGTACACACACAGTGGTTCCTGTATTTCTGTTTTAGGCTTATCTTTTGCAGGCTCAACATAACCTTGTGTAGTTGTCGCTCCTAACTTTCTCTTCTGTTCACTTACATACACACACACATACTTTGGAAGTATATCTTCATATGTGAGACAATAAACATTGAAACTTCTTTCTGAAAGCTGCCTCGTGTGTTTTTTATTTAAACTTCCCCAAGCGCTTGTAGAAGAGCAGAGATCGAGAGAAAAGGCTAAATTCAGGGGTATCCTGACTATACAACAGAAGGTGATCCTGTCCAGGTGGCAGATTATAAGATAATTCCTTACATGATGTCTGTAAGAATTGTCTGGCCTGAACTATTTATTGCTCTAAAATAACTTTGTTTATTTCTGAAAGCCTTATATATAATGATGAATAATATTTTTTATAACATGCTTCTTTCTATACATTACCAGTAACATTAGTATTTTAAAGTAAATAAAAAATATGTACATATTAAACCATTAGCCACTTGATTAAACAAAGTCAACAGAAAAACTAATTAGTATCACATTACTGTGTTTGGGAATTACATGAAAACTTTTTTTTTTGTTTTGTTTTTTTAAACAATGATTGCATTTAACATTTGTGTCCATGAAGACTGAGTGGATTATCTTCAAGTGATTCATGTATTGATTGTTTATTGTGTGTTAGATCATTAAGGGCTGTGTCTCAACCAGTGGCCTGTGTCTTTTGCGTGGGTGAATAGATATGTGTCAGTATGACTCATTTAATATATTACATTATGAACCATGCTTGTAATAGCAAAAAAGAAGTAATATCCTGCTTGTGTGAAAAATCGTACTGAAATCTTTGTCAAATAAGTTACAAGAAGTTGTATTACACATTTTTACTAAATGTTATTAAATAATAAATAATCCTCTCCAGTGTAAATAGTTGGAATCCTCTTACTGCCTATACTCATACTAACAATTCCTAACATATTATTAGAAAGATATTAGTCATGAGCATGATTTATGTACAGATTAAATAAATATTGTTTAATTAACATATTACACTTTTTTATATGTTTGAATTTATTTAAACAGTTATACGAGTATTAATCAGTTTGTTGCCATTAAATCTGGGTTATGAATTTAGAGTACATAATTTGGTACTGCCAATTATCTAAGAGATGCTTAGACCATGACACAAGTAAATCATATAATCAAATAGAAAATTACACTATAAGACAAGATCTCAACATAAAAATAGGTTTGTATTTTAACATCATGATTATCACATTTATCACAAAGTTAGATCTTAATTTTTTCCCCTTTGGTCTTTTATCCAAAAGCAGCCAGACTTGTAACTGCATAATAAAACAACAAGAAATATATTTGCAGCAAATCTTGTTTTATATAAGGAGCAATAAAAAATCAGAAGGTAACTTAGGAAATTAGAAAACCAAATACCCCATTTTCTCTATGTTCTGTCTGTATTTATATTAATATCTTTAAGTGATATAATCTATATCGATAAGGTTTTTTTTGTTTTTTGTTTGGGCTTTCCTCACTAAATCTTGTTTAAACCAATTTTACCATATTTGGTTATAAATCATAAGTGTAGCATGTGACTTGTAACATTTAGATGCAGTGGCTAATAAGAAATGTAGTCCCCCAGTGAGTTACTATTGCCATAGTCTGAATGAACTTTTTTAATTTGATATTTAATTTATTTATTTGTTTTGTTTTTTTCCAGTGACCACTGACCAAGATGAATTGCAATCTGTAAATCATTTGCAACTCTGAAAGCCACAAAGTATTGTGTTCTATATATTATAATATACATATGGAATTTCTGCCAATAAAAACATACAATCATGCAGATACAGGTAAAGAGTTAATGTTCACCTAAACCGTAAAAATGGGTATAAATGCAATCTCAGTCTTACACATATCAGTCACTCTTATCAAAATGTATCTAAAACTTGCACTCACATTATTCAGGGCAATCTTTAGATGCTGTTGTGGGTAAAAACAATCCCATCACAGATAACATTATCCCAGTCAACATTTTGATGTTTGATGAATTCAATTCAATTCAAATAATCTTTATTTGTATAAGCACTTTTAACAATGAACTGTCTCAAGGCAGCTTTACACAGATAATGTTGTGATAAAAATGAATAAGATGTTCTTTATAAGTGTAAGTTTGTCCCTGATAAGCAAGCCGGTGTCGACTGTTGCAAGTCATTTATTTATGCATTGCACTGCATCCATTGCACTCCATCCAGCCCTTAAACAGCCATACTGACTGGCTGTTTAAATAATTGTATGAACGATTACAGGACTACATAAGTAAAGTAGCCAGTGAATGCAAATGATGTTAGATGATAACAGACATGCTGGTGAACAACTTTGGTTTATTTATTATTATTATTAATATTATTATTATTTTTTTTTTCATTCTTCAGGGAATTTGCTTTGTAATTTAAACTACTAATATATAAGCAACACAGATTATAAATAAATTATTTGGATCAATTGAAGAGTCAGAATGTTGGAAATTAATCTTAATATTTTTCATCCTTAAAAAAAAAACTGCAATAAGACATCATACTATTAAAAGATTTTTATTGCATGTCTAAGTAATGAGTAAGAAATAAAAAATATGACTATTCTACATTAAAATGATAAATAAACATGTTGTACCAAATAAAAAAATACCAGTTTATCATATTTTCAGACTAAGAGTAATCACACATGCTTAAACAAGTAACAGTTCCAAAACAGTCACAAGTAAAAAAGACGTCTAGCAACCAGTACAGGCAGCGTAAGCACAGATTTCACACACATCCATAGGCACTGCAGCTGCAATAAAAACAAGAAAAAATAGTTAGTCAGCTATACCTTTAGTTCATGGAACAATAAGAAATTTAATAAATTAGTTAAATCTGATGAAAATTAATAATAAATCTTACCCAGCCTAGAGAAGACCAGGGCAGAACCACTTTTATGGCAGAGCTCTGTGAACTCCTGGGGCAGAGTTGGGTTGCCACAAACAGCACCATAACTGGTCTTGATTAGACGAGGATTCTGCTGATTGGGGACAGAGCTTTTGTCCAACAGGCCTTGAAGGACCTTCACCGAATCAAATGAGAAGGAATATGCTCCATCCTGTAAATAAACATTGAGAACCATATAAGACTGGTTTCTCAGAAGAGACCATGTCAAAGTCAACCAAAGTTAACTGTTAAAATTTAGACATCTCTTGTAAAATGCCTTTCTTTGATCATAAAGGGGGCATTTCTTGACAGCATAGCCATAAATCACATAAAAGCTTAAGCAAATGTGGGAAAGATAACAAAAGGTCAAGAAATCAAAAACTGTAACACTTACCTGAACTTGGACCGCCTCAGACACCATGCAGAGAGCAGTCAATAGAAACGCGATTGAAATTATTGTTTTCATGTTGAAGTTTTATAGGAAGCTGTTTGTCTTTTTCAGTTGTCTTCTCGTTGTGTTTTCTTCGTGTTCTGTCCTGCCTCTGCTCTTCTGTCTCTTTATATAAAGGATTAATTGCTTTAGTCATACCAAAATCTAGCCATTCACAGTCAAGGTTTTCCCCACAGTTAACAAATAAACACAATCTGGCTTTACAGTGTCATAAAGGGGATTTAATAAATCTTAAGTGATGTCATTTCATTTAAAGTCTACAGTTTTCCACCTTCTTTTGTATAGAATTTTGTCTGAGTTTGTTTTAGGATTATGAAAGAAATGTGGCTTTATTGGTTGTGTGAGTTCAAATTCTAAATAATTATATCTAATTGTAAAAAAAAAAAAAAAAAAAAAGATAAAATATAGGGAACTAATTATAAATAATTTTCTTTTCCATATACTGTCACTATTTTAGGTATTACATCTGAACATTGAACAAAAATTTGAATATTTTAATTCCAATTATATTTGTGTATTTAATGTCTGTGCTTATTGTCTTCAACTGATTCATTTATTTATTGTTTAATGTATGTGAATGTATTTAACATGTTAATGATCTTATTAACAGCTGTATATCAACCATAATTGGAAAGAAATCTCACAATATGTCCTTTGATGTTACAATTGATCAACTAATCCAATTTTCTTTAGGTAACAGGGCAAAGATAAATTGGCAGGTTTATTTAGATCTGTCAGACAGTGTGTTTTATCTACTATAATAAGTGGATTTGTCAGTACAAGTAATAGGCTTCCTCTCTTGAATGTTTCATTTTCTTTTTGCCACAATTGACAGCAAATGATTTTCGACCAAAGAAATTGCTTGACCCTGATTAACATTTAATGATAATTCTGTTAGCTGTTTATTTAGCCTTACATATCACAAACACAGTCAAACCTCCCCAATCACATTTACGCAGTTAAAGCTCCTCCTGCTAATCTAAACATTGAATAAACATTAATATAATCTTGCATAAATGTACTTAAATGTGGATAATGTATATATAATCTCTTTCACCATTTAGCAACTACAGTAATATCAATTAAAGGATTGATTCCAAGCATTGGTTAATGTGGATATTTATGGTTTTTATTTGATGTATTTGGGTTAATTACAACAAAAACAAATTTGTTAACAGTACTATATACACCGTGAGGTTCATAATTTTAAGGAATTATGTAATTGGTCTTATTAAAAAAAAATTAATAAATACATAAATACATTTTTACAAAGTTGTGTTACCTTAACACAAGAAAACACAAACAATAAGATAAAAAGGACACCAGAAGAAAGATAAAATAATAAGAATAAATAGATGTCTGGTTTAACAACATGCTTATCACAAGGTCAGATCTTCTCCCTTATTTCATCATTCAGACCTAACTGTGAAATAAAACTACATTTAAAAAAAAAAAAAGCAATGTTATGTAGCAAATCCAGTTGCATTTATATGGATGGCCTTTTTGCCAGACATTTTTTTTTCAGAGAGACTTACAGTTATTTAATTTAAACATAGATAATCTCATTCCTTGTTTTGAACAAGAAACAACATATATTAAACAGAAATCCAAGTATTCTTTTCATTTCATCTGATCCAGGACTTTTAAACTAAACACACAACAAACATAGAATAGAAAGCAGTTCTACTGGTAAAAAAAAAAAAATACTTTGTTTATGGAAAATTTCAGAAGAAAATAACCAGACAGGTTTGAGTTGACAAAAAGCTTTGGAAACTTTCAGTACATATTGACAATCATGGTGAGCAGAGAAGCACAAAACCCTGAGGCAGATAAACTGTTCCAGTAGCATATCACATCAGATTCCATTCCAGTAGGCCAAAAGTGGGAGACAGTGGGTACAAAGTCAGTAAATAAATAAGATTGGAAAAAAGACCAGATGATATTCTATGTCCTGATGCAAGGTTCTGCCTTGTGCATTTCTCATATGCTTTTCTGGTTAACATTTTAGATAAATGTTTATTTTTACACTATTTTCTGCTGAATGAAATGTGGCAAATGAAAATACTCCCCAGCTGCATTTCGCAGGTTTAAAAATATTTAAACCACAGTAGTCTGTCTGAGACCAACATCCATACCATGGCCAAAGACAACGAGAACATATTTTTTCCCTATTCTGATGTGTGGTGTGGCCTGTATCTGCTTAATTCTTGACATTTTGTTCCTGACAAATTACTGCATGATTGGATGAATGATTAGAATTGCATGATTAGAACTGCATAAAAGAGCAGGTATAAATTATTAACAATTTTCATTATTGTGGCCTTTACTTTATAATGTCACATTTATTAAACAGCATTGTACTTTTTTGTGCATATATTGAATTGCAATAAATATATTTTGTTTGCATAGACGTTAATAAAATAATAAAAATAATTATTAGAATAAATATTAAGTTTAAAAAGTGGTAGAGACAGTAGATAACAAAGGCAAATGATTGTAAATACTTTACCTATTAATTTTATAAAATCTTTCCCATTCACTTTAAATAATGGCTTTATTTTGGCTAGGGCTAAGATGGATACAAAGCCCATACCAGGAACATTGAGTGTGTAGCAGGAAATTGGATGCCAGGCAACTGTAAGGCACCAAACACGCACATTCACACACTAGATCACACCACTACCAAACCACTTACTGCCATATTATTGGCAAGGTTGGGAGGAAACCAGAGAAAACCAATGCAGACTCGGGGAGAAGATATAAAACTCAGGGTACTATGTTCTTACATGTTCTTGCATTATATCTAAAAATCATAAAAATTATCTAATTACAATATGCATATTACAGTACTGTTCACAATTCTTCAAAGGTGAGGTAGATCAGAAAATATAACATATTGCTTTTACCAGATTCTATAAAACCATTTGCACAGGAGCTCCAACTGTAACAATTATCTTAATCCGCTTTTCTTTTAGATGTGGTTTATATTGAGTGAAAAACAATATACTGGGTAAACTGATTGAAGAGATTATTTAGTATTTATGTAGCATTGTAAGAATCAGAGCTAAGCCTGTGACATTAAATGTTTTAACATAGAAAAGTCTCAATGACAGAGTGCTTGACAGGTTTTAAGTAACATTCTTTGGCCTTAGCAAAGGCTGTTAAATGATTTTTCTTTTCATATTATTATATAATATTATTTTGATATTATGTTGGGACAGTTATTTCCGAGTAGAAAAAATAAGGATTAATGTCATTAAAAATATTTGTGTGTGTATGTATGTATTTATGTATGTAAGTATGCACACACTAAACTGCAGAGCCTATACCCATGTCAATAACAAGGCTAGAATTGCCCTAATCATAAACTGTATGAAAAGGGTGTGTCAAACAGTTTGACAGCATTAAAGCATAAAATAAAACAAACAAGCTTCAAATCTGCGTCATAGTCATACAAAAATACTGGGCTTTGTTTGTAGAATAGATATGACCAAATCAGATATAATAATTTAGCTTTTAAAATGAGTTGACAGTTAATTCATTAATTTATTCTTTCTTTCACTTTGAATTTATAAGATATATAAAATGAGTAACTGTCTTTGTTTAATTACATGTGTATGTTTTTTTGCAAATCCTTGCTGTATTGCTGCTTGTAGAAGAAATATCACTCTATAAATTAATTAACTCTTAATATAATTCTTAATAAACAGTTCTCCATGTAAGAGTTGGTCCTTTTGACTGATATGTTTAATTATTTACCTGGACATTACTCACAAAGTGAACAAGTCTAAAATCAATCAGGCAGTGAAACACTTTATACAATAAACTTGCATTCACTTCTATAATACATTTGTAATACTACTACAGAATATTTGGCCTCATAATTGTAGTGCCATCATAAACAGAAAGACAACTCACTGAAATGGTTGTACCACACCTTCTGTTATGGCCTAATGATGCAATGCTGTTTTGTAATTCATTACAGACTTTCAGCCAAGGCCCTTCCTGATCTTTTAGATGTGGCTGAGTGCACAGCAGCTACTTGGCACGCACGCAAGTGCAGAAACAATGGGGATTATAAGTGTCCATATATGTGTCCTTTTTAATTGCTAACCATAAAACTATATCAACAAAACAAGATGTGAGAGAGCTGTAAACCTCTGATTGGTTGGGGTTGAATTTATTTGTTTGATCATTGATTGCCAGGGTCTCAGGACTCTTTCAGTGGGGAAACTGTGATATCATTCTGTTTGTATGTATATATATATATATATATATATATATATATA
>MU558692.1:4579696-4599930 GCA_024362625.1 Silurus asotus | reverse complement strand
TAATCTACAGGGAGTGCAGAATTATTAGGCAAATGAGTATTTTGACCACATCATCCTCGTTATGCATGTTGTCTTACTCCAAGCTGTATATGCTGGAAAGCCTACTACCAATTAAGCATATTAGGTGATGTGCATCTCTGTAATGAGAAGGGGTGTGGTCTAATGACATCAACACCCTATATCAGGTGTGCATAATTATTAGGCAACTTCCTTTCCTTTGGCAAAATGGGTCAAAAGAAGGACTTGACAGGCTCAGAAAAGTCAAAAATAGTGAGATATATTGCAGAGGGATGCAGCAGTCTTAAAATAGCCAAGCTTCTGAAGCGTGATCATCGAACAATCAAGCGTTTCATTCAAAATAGTCAACAGGGTCGCAAGAAGCGTGTGGAAAAACCAAGGTGCAAAATAACTGCCCGTGAACTGAGAAAAGTCAAGCGTGCAGCTGCCAAGATGCCACTTGCCACCAGTTTGGCCATATTTCAGAGCTGCAACATCACTGGAGTGCCCAAAAGCACAAGGTGTGCAATACTCAGAGACATGGCCAAGGTAAGAAAGGCAGAAAGTCGACCACCACTGAACAAGACACACAAGCTGAAACGTCAAGACTGGGCCAAGAAATATCTCAAGACTGATTTTTCTAAGGTTTTATGGACTGATGAAATGAGAGTGAGTCTTGATGGGCCAGATGGATGGGCCCGTGGCTGGATTGGTAAAGGGCAGAGAGCTCCAGTCTGACTCAGACGCCAGCAAGGTGGAGGTGGAGTACTGGTTTGGGCTGGTATCATCAAAGATGAGCTTGTGGGGCCTTTTCGGGTTGAGGATGGAGTCAAGCTGAACTCCCAGTCCTACTGCCAGTTTCTGGAAGACACCTTCTTCAAGCAGTGGTACAGGAAGAAGTCTGCATCCTTCAAGAAAAACATGATTTTCATGCAGGACAATGCTCCATCACACACGTCCAAGTACTCCACAGCGTGGCTGGCAAGAAAGGGTATAAAAGAAGAAAATCTAATGATATGGCCTCCTTGTTCACCTGATCTGAACCCCATTGAGAACCTGTGGTCCATCATCAAATGTGTGATTTACAAGGAGGGAAAACAGTACACCTCTCTGAACAGTGTCTGGGAGGCTGTGGTTGCTGCTGCACGCAATGTTGATGGTGAACAGATCAAAACACTGACAGAATCCATGGATGTCAGGCTTTTGATTGTCCTTGCAAAGAAAGGTGGCTATATTGGTCACTGATTTGTTTTTGTTTGGTTTTTGAATGTCAGAAATGTATATTTGTGAATGTTGAGATGTTATATTGGTTTCACTGGTAAAAATAAATAATTGAAATGGGTATAAATTTGTTTTTTGTTAAGTTGCCTAATAATTATGCACAGTAATAGTCACCTGCACACACAGATATCCCCCTAAAATAGCTAAAACTAAAAACTACTTCCAAAAATATTCAGCTTTGATATTAATGAGTTTTTTGTGTTCATTGAGAACATGGATGTTGTTCAAATAAAATTAATCCTCAAAAATACAACTTGCTTAATAATTCTGCACTCCCTGTATATCGGAAAATACGAGAAGCATTTATATAAAACTCTATGCTCTGCAGCAGAGGTAGCACTTGGTCTTCCTTTCTAGAGATGATCCTCATGAAAGTCTGTTTTATCATCAAGCATTTGATGGTTTTGCCTACTGCACTTAAGTGGTCCAAGATGTCATCAAAGCTAAATGTAGGCACTTTTTGTTTACTACATGATTCCAACTTGTTCTTTCATAGTTTGAATGTCTTCAGTGAAGGAGGTGTGACCAAACTTAGAACTTCAAGAGTTCTACCTTTGATGTGTGTATAGAGTAAATAAAAAATTATATACAGACTATGTGAGCAAACCATACAGGAAGGAAGAAAGTCATAAAACCTTCTGTCTGGACTTGACTGAGGTGTGTTTGTCAAATATTGTAGCTGCCTGTTTCCCAGATAACAAGATTGATTAAACACCCGACTCTATATAAATATAAAACAGGCTTCTAAGGAATTAAGATAAATTAAATGACTTAACTCTATTTGACTATTCTTTCTATGTGTATGTTTATTAAAACATCAGATGTAATTTCTCTTTGGATACTACATATTTACAGACAAATCCATCAGTTTTTCTCAGTAGCTTTTTAGCATTTCTCAAATCATCCTTAATATTTGCAAAACAGTAAGTGCATTCTTAAACCATTTTGTACAAACAAAAAAATACATTAGATTACTTTTAAAAGCCTGTACTTTTCTTTAAATCCTCAGTTTATCCCTGAAAAGTACACAAATGTGTCAATGAACATTGCAATCATTGCAATCAGATTGACAAGTCTTTTTGTCATTAGTCACAAATATGATCCTCAAAATGTTTAGTCATTTTGTCAGTATAATGGTGCACAGTTTTAGAATTTCTTGATATAAACTATGGTTGAGATTACAGTGACTAAAAATGCACAAAATTTGACTTCCTTCTTTATGGCATCTATGAATTTCAGTTACACAAATGTATGTGTTTGATTGCATATATGATTTACATTGATTGCAAGAGACCAGACAGGATTCACATTTTTACTGTACTACACAAATGTTCATTCGTTTCTTAGTTGTTAATCTATTTTTTCAGAATTTCTAATTCTTTGTTTGTATTCTCTGTGTGTATACACTCTCCTATTGAGTTGAAGGCTCCCAAGACTCACCTTTGACCTGTTTTAAAGAACTAGTTTATTATTTGTTGATCTAATACCATGGACTTGCCTTCATTAGTGACATTTAAGAGTCATCTACACAATTCATCAATTCAAGTCACATTTACAAAAAAAAGATTGAGAAATTTTAGATGACAGATGATGACAACTGGTTTAACTATTTTGCATTCAATGATTTATGCAATGAACTGATGCTGAGATGTTTTGAGGGTTAAGACTATTCAGGTGAAACTAGTATAATACATTTTGGTCAACATGACATAAACAATTGATAATGTAAAAAACAGCAGACAAGTGTACACAATCGATTAAATGAATCTACAGAAATGTTCGCAGTTTGATCAAAGCAACAAGAAATGTTCTTATGATGAGCACAAATGACTAACTGATGTGGAGGTTGAACAAGTAGTTTTGCAGTTGAGCAACTGAGAAAAATTGTAACAGTCCAAAAGTGTGCAAGAAAACATAGAAAACATAGTTTGTCCCCTCATCAGGGACTACCTTACACTTATAAAGAACATATTCATTTTTATCACCACATTATCTGTGTAAAGCTGCTTAGAGACATGTTTTATTGTTATATGCGCTATACAATTAAAAATGAACTTAATTAAATGTTAACATGAATGAGGTGTTCCTAATAAAATGCTCATTAAGTGTAAATATAAATGTATATATGTCTATATTGATAATTAAAGGAGTTCAAAGTTCAAGGAGGATCTTTACAACTCACTGTATGTATCTGGTTAAATGGTGGTGTGCTTAATTTTAGTAGTATGTATAATGGCCTACATTTAAATAAGTATACTTATACTCATTTACATTTTATTTCTGGCTTGTCAACAGTTATATTAACTATCAGTAATTTATTGTAAATATTATTGATATTTATTTGTGAAATTGCTATAAAACAGTTTAATTCTTTGACAAAAAACTGTTGCAGAACTGCTAGTTTGCCTAAATGTTTATACATGTAAACCTTGTGTGTAATTTAACATTTTTTTCAGTTGGTCTGCTTCAATGAAATGGGACACAAAAGGCAAATGAATGATAACCAATATTTCTGCATAATTTAAAAGTAATGAAGAAAGAGGTTTATAATTGCAGCATGTTTTCATTTAAATACTTTCACTGCAGCTACTTGCTCCCTGTTTATCCTATCATATCATTCATTGATTAAGTTGTTTTTATTAAAACTGTTATTATAACTTTAATTATGCTCCAAAAATGTTTGTGTCGAATAATATGCTTAGATATGAATATGCTGTATGTTTAATCTCAAAATACTACTATACTACAATGACTACTACTAAAAAAAAAAAAAAAAAAAAAAAAAAAAAAAAAAAAAAAAAAAAAAAAAAAAAAAAATTAAATAAATAAATAAATAAATAAATAATGAGACAATCAAATTATCATGATGAGGATGATTATTGTTGTTGTTGTTATTATAATTTTCAGTGTAAAAAGGGAGAAAAGGGTAGACTTTTCTTTTAAAATCTAACAAAGATCAGGGATAGAAAGAACATTTCAAGCTTTTTTGTATTCTTCAGGTCAAGATCCAGGGTTCAAAATCTGCTATGCACTGATATTTCTGTTTAAAACATTGATTTTATATCATGGCTGTGTTGATTTAAATGTTATCACATTATCCTGTTGAGAGATAATTATATTTCAAAGTTTAAACCTCTTGACAGAGGTCATTTAGTATGTATTTTGTTCTCTCTGGGATTTACTCAATGTTTAACCTGCTCATGCATCTAAATTTGGTGTTTTTTGATGACAAAGTCTGTAAATGAATAATGTAAATGTTTTATCAAGTACATTTATACAACACTTAAACTATAATGGAGAGTTGATTCATACTTTTATTTGATCTATTATCTTTAAGTACTGATCAGAATGCTTATATCTGACAGGCTGGAGCAAAAGAGATAAAATGCAGAAGCCACACAGATGAACAAGGCTAATATAATTTATTGAGGAATTGCAAACACCCTTTATGGATGTGAAGTAAATAATAAAGCTGATATTATTACCCCAAAAAAATTATAAATCATTTGCATGGTCATTAAAGCTTTAAACATCCAATTCATGACACCAGCAATATATAAATATAAATAAATATACAATTTCTAAATGTCAAAAGAGTCCAGAAACTCCACTAGTTAATGTTTGACAGGATAATATCTGTCACTTGTAAATTTTGGCTCTCTGTGAGAATGTTTTGCTTCATGGTGATTGGTTAGCAAGCTTTATGATAGACTGCATCATGCTGAGCCCAACATTTATTAAAAGTTATTGCCCCTGCAATGTTATTTCAACCAATATTACACTTTTGCATTTGTTTCCAAGGTCATGTAAGTGGCTGAACCTGGCAGATCTACTGGTAATCTAAAACCAGACTCACATCCAAATTATTAATAATATGGGCCTGCTATGTGAAACAATGAAAAAGAAATTGTACAAAAAAACATCTCTTTTGAGAACTTACGATTTTTTTTACATTATGCCAATTAACAAACAGCAAATGAGTTAACTGGATGATTGTGTGCATGGACTGCACAAATGTTATCCAAATTGATTTGGTCTGGGTTCGATTCCCGGGCAGGGCACCAACGCCAGCTATTAGGGTTGCACAAGCCAGTGCACTCTTAGTGCCGGTCCCAAGCCTGGATAAATGGCTGTAAAAAAAAATGTGCCAAATCGAACATGCATATCATGAATAAGGATGATCCGCTGTGGCGACCCCTAATGGGAGAAGCTGAATGAAAGTTTAATCTTTTTACATGACTGTAAACAATGCCCTCTTTCGGTAAACTCAAGTACATCAACTGAAAAATTATTAATGATCTATCAGGCACTTCACCCACGTGTTTAAAACTTTGACCGTCTAAGAATCAAGAATGTGATCATGTAATTATGAATGTAATAATAGATCAGGAACGGTAGCCTTTCTTACCATTTTATTCCAATAAAAATCCATTAAATGATTATATTTTGTAAACATTATACAAATTGTAGTTGAGGTTGGATTGCATGCTACAGATTTGATATATGGTACTGAGATGATAAAATACATACCTTTACTGTTAAATCTTTTCTCAGTTGCTTACAAACATTTTGTGGAAACAGTAACTCAGAACTGTACACATGTCACAGTTGATATAATTTCAAAAAAAAAAAAATTATTTCCTTGGTATTCACATAATATACACAAACTTCATATAAATGCAGCAAATGCTATATTTTTCTTTACATGCCAAAACTGCAGCTGAACCAAACATTGACTTGAATTAATAAAGGAACAATTAAACAAATACATGCAAATATAAAATAATGCATACAAATGAATTTATTCTACATAAATATAAACCTAAACATTATAATGTAATGATAATTAAATTGGTCTACTTTTGCTTAGCACAAATTGCCCAAGTCTTACTGATTCATTTCACTTCTGATCATATACATTTTCTCAAAGGTGTCTATTAAAGGTAAAATAACATGTTTAAAAATATTGTGAATATGATAAATGGAATTTTATCTGTGAGAAAAACGCTGGATATTTTTTTGTTGTCATGTATGACGTAGCTAATGCGTAATGCCAGCCAGAAGCTGACATTATAGTGCATAACATTATAAGTAATGTTGACTGGTGCTGTCCCCCAGAGAAATAACATAGCTCCTCTCGCCATCTTTGCACAGGGACCTCTAATTCTCTTATGATCTTACTTCATTTGCTATGTTTATCCTTCAGGTTGGAGCCATTCTCATCAATATAAGTACTGAACAGGGTCACATTTGGAACTTCTAGGTCATGTATTTTCCCTCATTATGTAATGGAATAAATTAACGCCCCTATGACATGACTGTAAAGCAAGGATCAGGATTCTGTTGTTGGACAACACCATGTTAACAAATGTAGCTTCCTGATAATCAGTAGAATAGCTTTCTAGATGGCCCTGGCTCAATCATACAGAATAGAAACAGAAATAGAAAAAACACTTTGTGCTGGTACAGAAGATTATCTTTTCTCATTTTGAAAGTCTCCAGCCACAGTGCAGAGATTCCCTCACACTTGTTTCATAATTATACCATTATCAACAAGGAGAGCTTTCCTCTCAATTTAAGTATTTTTGTATTGCTTGTTTTCTCTGCCTATGCCTCTTTTTTTGTGAGCGGTTGTATTACTTGTTGTATTACTGTCACAAAAAAAGAAAATTGATGTGGATGTTGTGGTGATTCGAACTTAACATGAGATAAGTGTGTTCACAATGAGAGTTGTGGTTATGCAGTGAAAGCTGTATGTTTTGGGGAAAAATTGAAAATGTGCTCAAACAGTGATTGCTGCATTGTTTCTGAAACTATAGTGTAAACAATTATTACATAGTGTATTGTATTACATATACATTGTTTGAACAGGAAAACACTTGAAAGGAAGGCCAAGGAACTGTCAAGAAATCCAAAAGCATTTCCACTGTATGGACAGTTGGGCATGTTGGTACAACACCAAATAAAAAATATAATAAATTAAAAGACAGGTTTGATGATAAACAAGCAAAGTGTATTGACAAATAGATTGCAAATCAATGTAGAGCAAGGGACAAATTTGAATACCCAACCCAAAAGTAAAAAGAAAAAAAAAAAAAACATAAATCATGCAAAAGATGAAACAGGAAATATAGGGCAGTTTTGTTATATATTTAAATCAGCTCAGCATAACCATGAAACACATACACGCATTAGAGATATACGCATTGAATATACACTGACTGTCCACAATGCTAAAAATCATGCAGATACAGATCAAGAGATTCAATTACAAACATCATGAAAAAAATGTGAGCTCTGACTTTAAGCATTGCATGATTGTTTGTGCCAGATGGGCAAGTATGAGTTTTTCAGGAACTGCTGAGATTTTCACACATAAAAATCCCTGGAGTTTACACAGAATGATGTGAAGAATAAAAAGCCCTGAGGCACTGCAGTGAACAGGCAGAGGGAGATGAGGTAGGGGGCTAGGCAAGCTAATGTATTACAATTTAAAAAATTAATGTCCAGATTATCTTTTTACTCTCCTTTTCTGACTGAAAAATTATAATAGCCTGCCCAAGACTGTAAGACTCTATGCAATCATTTAATCATGAGGGTTAAACTCACTTCCTTCATTTAATTTTAACTATGTAAAACTGATTGTACTGGTCTGGGTAAAATATAGGTAGAAATAGGTTGACTAGTCTATATTAGATAATGCTGTACTGAAGATATTTTCCCTTTCTGACATTGTGCAGTGAATGCATCAGTTGTAGAAGTGTTTCAGAGTGCTCTTTAACACATTAATACCCAGCCAGCAGTCATCCGGTGGTGAGAAAATAACTGAAGATGGGTAGTGTATAAGTAACACACTACATAAAAAATGTCACTAGGTTACGTATGTAACCGTAGTTCACCGAGGGAACAAGAGCTGCGTTGAAAACACTTTGGGAACGGCTCGCGTTGTTCATACTCTCAATCATGTGTAAAATACGGCAAGCCAGGAATCTACAAAATGGGAGCACGATGACAGCGACATTAGCTTCTGAAAAAGGAGAAGGTAAGTGCTGCAGAGATGCAGAGACTATGGCCCATTGATGCAGCTCTCGTTACATACATAACCTAGTGACGTTCCCTTTCAGGAACTCAAGCCTCGTCTAAAACGCTTTGGGAATGAGTGTCAACTCACGCCATACTGACCAGTCCCTGCCTACTGTGTCTGAGCACAACCGGCATGCAGGACAGAGGGACTGGCTCTAAAGTCGAGGTCTTAAAACCTGACAAAGGTCAGCCGGGTGGACCAGCCCGCAGTGTTACAAATGTCTTGGAGCGAAACTCCAGTAGACCAGGCCGTAGAGGCCACCATACCCCCAATGAAATGAGCTTTAACTCCTAAAGGAGTGGAAAGACCAGAGGACTCATAACACAGACAAATATCATCCACAATACATCTACTGAGCATCTCGGTAGGACACAACCCGTTGAACTGGGGAGGAGGGGACACGAAGTGAATCGAGTAGCCGTTCTCTACTGTGTGCAGGACCCACCGAGATACGTCTGGCAGACCTTCCTAAGCTGCCAGGAAATCTCTTACGGTAATTTCTATGACTCTCCCAGATCGCTTGGAGAAGTGCCCTGCAGCCGTTGGGGCGTCCTGAGAGGCAGCGGGTCTCCTCCATCCGCAGTGATCTTTCAGGCGAGCAAGAAGGATATATTACATGATTCAGGACCTCCCCATTCATGCATTTGTCAAATGTAGAGTTAATACTGTATATAGTGCATGTGTTTTGGTTTTTCCACAAGGTTTCTAAACCCCTTTATTTTCAGATGTTATTTAATGCCACCCTAGTGACACTAGGCTTTACTAGGATTCAAGACAATGTGTATTAATAGGATTAAATATGAATGTTTATTGCACAACAAGCTTTAATACATCATCTTGGGTCCCATCTGAACATATGGTTTCTTTAGGAGTTGGTGGGTGCGTGAAAGGCTGGACGGATATTTGTCACACGGCTTCTGTATATGATGACTAGGAGGTCTCTCAAAGGGGCAGAACATCATAACCAACTGCCAATCACTGAAACAGAACATGACTGACATCTCAATTTTAATCATCTCAAGTCCCGTCAGATTCACAGCATTAAAAGCTGCAGCAGTGGGCATTAAAAAATCCATTGCAGTTTTACACAACTAATACAGCCTGTTATTATAATCTTTGTGATTGGTATAAATAATACATTTTGTTCATATATATATATANNTATATATATATGTCTGGATAGTGTATTTAGCTGTTGCATCTTTCATCAGTGAACAGATACCTGTGCTTTCCCATTGTAAAAACCACCAGTTACCACTGGCACAGTATGTGTCAAACAATATGTGATAACAGTATATGATAACATAATGTGATAGCATATTTCTAAAGTGTAAACACATGATAAAAATTTACCTTTACATGTTTGTAATATGTAATGCAGTAACAATGTAGTATATTTCTTACAGAATCCCATGGGGAATGTATTTTATTATTATTTTTCCTTTTTGCATATTGGCCTATTGGTTTATCTTATAAAATATTTTGGAGGATATGGACTGTGCTACACTACTGTGACTAATATTCACTTGCTTTAGGAACATGAGAAAGCCAGCAATGTCAGTATAACAGCTGAGAATGGTCTATCAACAAAAATATCTGCTCAATGGTGGTCCAGTGGTGGCAATTTTCCATTAATGGAGACATTGGTGGGTGGCTGAGACATTGTGCCTGACAACAGATTGACTAAAGTCAGTCCCAAATGCACCTAAATGGTGGATGTACCTCATATTGCCAATGCAAGTGCTTATTCAGTGTGGTGTGTTTTTTTTTTTCCCCAAAATTACTATTTCGCCACATTTTTGAAGCTTTTAAGACTAAAGTGCATAAAGCAATTATGTGTGTCTTTAAACTAACCACGCACGAAAGCAAGCAGGGACAGAAGCGCGAGCGCAAGTGAAAAACGAACTGTGTCCGTGTCTCAGGGAAAGCTGCGCGTGCGACACGAGCGCTCAAGCACATCATCTTCTTCTTCTTCATCATCATCCTCAGTAGCTCTCCTTGCGCCTCGCTGCTTGCGTTAGAAGCGTCTCTTATCCCTCTTCATTAAACCGGATCGTGTTCTGTGGCGCTTCACTGATTAAGTTAATCATTAAAATGAAGTTTACTCGGCTTTTTATTGCAGAAGGACGATTTTGATTTTTTTTTTTTTTTTTTTTTTTTTTACACAGAGGGAAGTTTCCTTAAACCAACGTTTCAGATAAGGTACAGTATGTGTTTTGGTCTGTATAAAATAGGTGTGATTTTCTAGATTATCTGGATCTGGATTATAATATGTGACAGTAATGATAGACAGTCTAATTGCAAATTAAATATGTGTGATAATGTACTGGAGCACTCTATCGGTATAATTCCCCATACTGCAAATTTGTCTTATGCAATGCTTTGGTTGTGTGATATCGTTTGGATAAAGTGTCAGTCAAAATTCTGCATCTGATATTTTAGTATTTTCCAGTAAACGTTTCTGAGAGTTCTTCTCTCTTATATTGAAAATCTGAATCGGAACAGAATGAATCCTTTATTAATACACTTTTGTTCCAGTTTATTTCCTAAAGAATACAAAAGCAGGAAATCAGTAATGTCAGCATTCAGTTTTGCAGCTTTTACACTTTTCCAGGATTAAAAGATAGTCTGATTTTAAAAACGCTACCTGCTGTTGTCTGAGACTTGACACCAATCAGAAACCATTCACACATTCCGCCTTCAGTTGCACTGCACAATATAACCTGCACAATTCTAGCGTTCTTATAACTGTTTAAGCCTAAAAGTACATTCTTTGTCGTGTAAAAGCAAATCTAAAATTTAAATGCGCTTGGATTTCACCCCTAAACTCTCAAAACCCCATTCTCATGTCCAGGTTTAATGAAAAAAAAAAAATGTCAAGGCAAAGTAAATCTGTTTATTACCGAATGGCTTGGATCATTTGATAATTGCTCAAACAAGTATTTCTTTCAAAACTGTAGAAATAAATGAGAAAAAGAATGTCTGGTCACTTTAACAAAAACAAAATCATCCAAAATTAAAATAGAAAAATCTCCTTATATTGAATCCAGTCTAAAATATATCTGCAAGAAACAAGAAAGCGTATGTTTTTTAGAATATGAATCAGTATACAGATACCATATATCTTATTTGCATGTCTATAGCAAAGAAACTCACAGAGGTTATGTTCTAAAAGATGATGGCACTTCCAAAGTCTTTCCAAAAGCTTTGACTTCACAAAATTAAGTGGTTTATAGAATACACAGATGAATTTAAACTTATGAATAAGTTAAAAGTGTTTTGTAAAAAAACGTTTTTTTTTAGCCACAAACACTCAAAGACTCAAAGCTGATTTGATCTAAAAAGAAAGATGGTGAATGAGCTGCTGCATTACAATGTTGTTCCCTCCAGGGAGCCAGAAAAGCACATGGCATCAAAGGCTGCATAAAATACACATTGTCATGACTATCTTCTAGGACAATAAACCAAATTCACAGATAAATGATTCAATCACCACAGGCTCAAGCTTTTGCTATAGCCATCTCAGTCCCCTGACCTAACTTGAAATTGAAATCCTGTGGGTTGAGCTAAAGAGAAATGTCCACAGAAGAGGACCTCAGACCCTAGAGGATCTAAAGAGATTTCTACCAAGGGGTGCACTTAGATTTCTAGCTCTGTGTTTTTCCATCCCATTGAGTGTTATAGAAGACCGCTCACTGCTGTTATTGTGATAGAGGAAAGCAAAACAAAAGTACATGGATAAGTGCAGATAGTGGTGACATAAATGTGGTTTTGCTAAATATATTCTTTTTGATGAGGGATTTTGATTTTTGTTAAATAAATTTCATTTAGAATGTACAGTATATTGCTCTTACACACTTAGTAGAAGTTTAAACTAATTAAATACACAACATGGTCAGTAAGATAAACGTTATGGCAGTGGGGAAATATTTTGATTCATTTTCTTGGTGAGGGTTAACCAAAAACATGTCCAGATATGGCTGTCATACTCATTAAACTGTGAGGGATGATGTTAAGCTGATAGATGCACAGACTGCAGCAGCACATATTTGAGCAGAACACATCTCCATAATGCCTGTGAAAGTAAAAAAAAAAAGAAATAATATATATGTGAAATAAAAGCAAATATTTTGTTTAGTTTATTTCTCATACATGTACTAGTTAATTGTCATTAAACTGTAATTTTATTTTTATTTTATGAATGGTGACAGCATCTTGATTGTATAGAACATACAATATACAGCAAAAAAAGAAATAAATTTTAGCTACTGCTGCACACACAAGTATATAATCAAGTTATCAGAAACTAGACCCCGGGTTCACCAGTTGATAGCCCCTGCAGTGACAATAGCATGTATTTCACATTTTATGTAATTTTACTATGGCTGGTTTTATGCCAGTGTTTTTGTGCTGTAAAAAAAAGGTTGTGTTGCCCTGTCCCCACCTGGTATGCATATACATGCCAAGAGACTTTCCAAAATGCCTATTTATGAAGGCTAATTACTTTTTGTGCATTTCCTAATTTTCTCTATAGAGTCACTGGTTATATCATACAACCCTCTTTCTTGAAGGGTTTAAGGCTTGGGAGTAAGGTGGGTAAGTCAGTGTCCTTACTTCCAGTTATAAAGTCTTCAAAAAGTGAATGAGTAGTGTAAACCTGATGTGTTTTGAATTTTACATTATACATTTAAATAATTGTCCTGGATTTATCTCAAGAAAAGAAATATACAGTAAGACTATATTTTTATTATAATGTGTGATTTTCCTTGTTTCTGGATTTTCCTCAGTAGTAATTTATATGTTAGTAAGACAATTACATAATTTACATTTTGCTATTTTTGGCTTGGCCCTTTTTGCCCAAAAGTGTTTTCTGGGTTGTTTCTATATTTGTCCTTTAGAAGTGCTATTTTTACAGCTTGTCATACAATGTACACCCTAATATGCAGGGCATTGATGATGATGATGATGATGATGATGATGATGAAGTTAATGTAGGTTATAATTTGACACAAAATGTGACTTCATTTATTTGGCAAAACAACAGTTTGCTGGCAATGATAACCACAGTTTGACCTGTTTTTACATCTTAAATAAATTAAGAGAAATGTACCATAGGAAATTATCAGTTCTACCAACAAAACAAGCAACTGTCATCCTGTTGCCCCTGTGCACTTCTGTTTCCATTGCTGTATTTTCTGTATTGTAAGCAGCAATTTAAAAAATAATTATATTATGTCCTTGTGCTGTTCACCTCAGCAGTAGGGAAAAAGATGGGATCGACTTTATTCATCAGGAGTATAGTCACACGCTCTAAGCTTCTTATTACATCCTGGGTGAGCAATTCAAGTTATTTTAACTGAATTGGTTACATCTCAGACTTGCTTTTATTAAAGATAATTTTAGTGTAAAAGAATGTTCCAACAGCATGTCAATTAAATATACAAAATACATATATTAAACAAGACAAAAAGCTTAGAAAATATATATAACTAACATCATACAACAAACACTGAAAAATGTATTCTGTGTGTCCATGCAATACTTTTTCAAATTGATTTAACTACATAAAAAAGGGGCCTTTACCATCCTGATGTAGTCACACTCCTTTGCAGAACATTTAACTCATATTTGCACTCTCATTTTTTTTATATAGCCTTATATTATTATTAATCTACAGAGTAAATGGTGAAAGTTTATGTTCATTGTGTTTCATTGTAGCATGTTTTTTTTTTTTGCATAATAAATATCTTACTTATTTTTACATACATTTAATTATGTTAGGTTCATGTGTAGTAAAAATGTATAAATATTGTAAAAAAAAGAAATCAGCTTATACTATCAGCCAAACAACTAATTTCAAAGGTACTATATACAAACAACAAGCAACAGATAATATATATTATGATCTTAAGAATGTATACAAAGTATTATACATAAAAAGTGATTAAAATAGTGCATAAATACTGTACATAAAATAGGTTATAAATCGTCAGAGCTAGTGATAGTGCTTTAAAACTGTTAACTGAAGCTTTGTGTTCATGCAGATATTCTTGTTTTTGAAAGGTAAATTATAAACATGTGACTTTGATAGGAAGTTGCTGTTATCAAGAAATTGCTTCGGATTCATGTTAACAAAGGGGTTTATATATTTTTGTATTATTTACCTTTCAGTATTGTCATTTATAATTTCCATTAACAATCATAGTAGTGAGCAATGTAAGCCAATATCCATATACATTGCATATTAATCATGACATATTAACTAGAATCTTTTAAACCCTAATAAAAAAATATATACATATTATTTTTATTGACATTGTGTCTAGTAAAATAATTTAAGCTAACATCAAATGTTTTCTGAAACATTCTGCACACCATTCTGACAAGTACCATCTGTTTTATAGGACTCCGCCATACTGAGAATGTGGTCTAAAACTACAGAATGAAGATTCGACTGCAGTTTTTAAGTATCTGTTTCCCAGAAAGTTGCCTTTAGATGTCTTACTACATAATGTCCATAAAGTGCTTTTGTGGTCCTGTTCTGAATGGAACTGAATTTGATTTTGCTCAATGCAACATCTCGTCATTCAACCACACTGGCAATGGAAGTGAACCTTGTCAGCCCCAAACATTGGAAGATATCCTGCTCAGACTCCTTGGGCCAAAAAGGTCTCCATTTTTCCTCCCAGTGACACTAACTTACTTACTCATTTTTGTCACTGGTGTGTTAGGGAATGTTCTTACATGCACTGTGATCACTAAGCACAAAAAGATGAGAACACCAACCAACCTGTACCTCTTGAGCTTGGCCATCTCTGATTTGCTGGTACTGCTGTTTGGAATGCCTCTGGAGATATATGACCTGTGGCAGAACTATCCATTCCCATTTGGGGAGAGCATTTGTTGTTTTAAAGTCTTTTTGTTTGAGACAGTTTGCTTTGCATCTGTGCTCAATGTCATGGTTCTGAGTATTGAACGCTATGTGGCTGTAGTTCACCCACTTAAGACTCGATATGCCATCACCAACAAGCATGCCCAGAGGGTTATTGGAGTGGTTTGGGCTATTTCTCTGGTCTGTGCCATCCCCAACACTTCCCTCCATGGCCTACATTATTATTATCTTCCTGAGAAAGTCTTAGAATCAGCTACCTGCAATCTTCTTAAGCCCCAGTGGATCTACAACTTGGTGATCCAGGTCACCACCATTCTATTCTACTTTGTACCAATGACAGTTATTAGTGTGCTATATCTGGTGATAGGGATAAGGCTGGGCAGGGAGCAGAGGCAAAAGACTAAGAAACAGGAGAAGAACTGCAGCGCTGATACCAGCTGGAAGATTCAAGTTGAAAGTGGACGCAGGAGGCAGATTACTAAAATGCTAGGTGAGTCACATTTGGAGAGAAATGTATAAATTGTATTTATCTGCTTGGATATATAGTTACATAGTTTTCCATAGTTATCACATGTAAATTATAACTTTACTAATTATAACCACTCCTGGGCACCCACTTATGGTTAATTTCTCATCCCTTTAAGCAGCAAGTACATGAACACACAGGTTCTCTAAATGTCAGTTCTATGCCGTGTTTGTCCATTTGTTAATACATAGAAATCCATCCCACACAATACATTTTCCAGTTGGCAAATTCACAAAACATATTTCAGATCCAAAATGTATTTTATATTTTTTTAATATAAAAAATATATATATTTCCAAAAAACAAATGAAAAAAACTAAATCAGTTTAAGGTAATGAAAAAATGGAAGGAATAATCCCCACTGGGCGATAACATTCCACTGGAAAAAAGGGCGCTTACCATTCGTGTGCCACATGCCTGTAAGCATGCAACCACGCACACACCTGGAGACAAGAAAAATAATTTGTGATTTTAAACAAGATTATACCACTACAACCGAGGTGCAGGAAGGTAAAAGAAGAGAGAACCAAGGTACAAACCAGTCTGCAGATTGCATGAAGTAGAGTAACTATTATATAAATCAATTTGGCTAAGCCTCATCTTCCTCTTCATCATCCTACCAAACTAATTATGCAAGCATTGGGACTGGATAAAGGACCAAGACCATATTACAATTGCACATTATATAATCCATCTTTGGTCATTGTAAAACCAATTTGTGCATATTCCTTATAACTACCTGGCTGGAAATTTAGATTTATCCGCATTTAGATTTAGATTTATCTGTATTTTTGCATTGATTAATTCAGCCAGTGGCAGGCGCTGCATTTGGTACCTGGGCCTTAAGTGGGGACTTACCCCACCTAATCCACCTCTTAATTCCATCATTATCACATCGCAATTATAAAAGCATCAATACAATACAAAAAAAACGCAATATAAAAACGCGTGGCATTACAGAGAGAGAAAGACATTTTACATATAGAGGGTAAATACCATTTTACTAAAGCAAGAAACCCATTTAAGACAGCTCCAAACCTCTACACTACAACCGCAACTGTGCAAATGCAACATCTGGAGCAGTTCAGAATCAATATTTATCTAATAACATGACAAAAACATTAAAATGTAAATAAAATCCAAAAACTGAGATGCAGACTTATAATTTGCACCGCTCCTCAGAGGCTGTAAGCCAGTGGTATCGCTTGTATTCACTGGTCTGGAAGTGGAGAACAAACCCTTTCCCGGGCTGAGTCAAGCTAGCTAGCTTCGGGGTTGGCTGACCTCTCCTGGCCGTCTAGCTTTTCTTGAAAATACATTTTTAAGTATGTCCCCGACCTAATCAATTTGTCTTCCTCTATAAGCGTAAAAAAGACTAACTCATGTATTTATGTGTGAAGAGTTACACACGTGTTTTGCCAGTCCAACTTGGCTGTAACATCTTTCCTCTGACCAACCATTCAGAGGACGGAAATATGCTGACGCTATTCTGGGCCAGCTAGCTGGCCCTGTGAGGCGAATATACAAAATCTGATTGGTTAAACAAACAGAGGATATTTATTAAGGACACTATTGTAAAAAGAAGAGAACAGAACAGGCTTTGAAGGCCCTGGGCAGATTAGACTGACATGGCAGCACAAAGAGGCTGAAATTTGATTGGACAAAAAATCAAGAATGAACTGTTGGGAATACATTTCTAAAATTTTATGGAACAAATATTAGAATTGAGCTTGTAAATGTAGGTCAGTGCTTCTGATAGTGTTTAGGCCAGCAGAGAAGGCTTTGCTGTCCCTGACTGCCCGCCATAGTTAGATTCCATACGAGAAAGTAGTCACAACATTAACCAACATTAGCCTTGTGTAATTAAAAGGTACATGCAATTACAAAGAAATCTATCAAATAACACAACACAGCAAAACAATATATTATTGGGCTACTTCCTGAAGCCATTAACTAATGTAAACCATTTGTGAAGAGTACATCAGCTTGCAGATAAACCTACCAGAAATGCATAAACATATCCCATTTATTTGGCATCTAATAAACTAAGTGAAATTGTATCCCCAAAATATAGTGTTTTCAAATTCCAAAATGCAAAACACAACCAGAGATTCAGGAATGTAAGCAGGAAGGTAATCCAGAACATACTGCTAACATAACAACTAACATGAATCAGACACTAATGTTGGAAGTGAAAGGGGAAACCCCACTGCCTGGTACATTGTGAGAATGCAAGCCCCCGCTGGTTAGTTCTGCATTTTATATATATATATATATTATATATATATATATTTAAATTACTTAAAACAATATAAACAACATCCTTCCTAATGCAGCAGATGAAAGAAACATCATGCTTACTTCCCAACTACTGTCTGGAGAAGTCTGGCCAGAAGTGGTCTTTATGGAAGAATTGCAGCCAAAAAGCCCCTGATGTGGAAACAAGGCTAAAAAGCTTAACTTTGCATGAAAACATATGGACTGATGAGCCAGATTTAAAAGATTTTGGCTGTAGCAGGAATCAAGTTGGTTGCTGAAGTGCTGGAGAGTGGTACAATAATGAATGTCTGCCGGCAGCAGTTAAGCATGGTGGAGTTTATTTTGAAGCATAGGGCTACATTTCTGAAAATTGTAGATTTGGTTAGGATAATTATTCAGAATAGCAAATGTCTTTAAAAACTATATTGCAATTAACATTGAGTGATGGTTTGGCCCCCACAGAGCCCTGATCTTAACATCAGACAGAAGAATTTAAGGCAGCTTAAATCCACAGAAGATCAGTGGATATTTGCAGGAGATGAAGAGATTTTCTTTTAAAAACTTAAGATTGTGGCCTTCTATCAGACTACAGTGCAGTCAGTTTGCTTACATGCAGTGAGTCAAGAGAGTAAATATGCACAAGGGAGTCATGTGGCATCCCAGTCTGAGAAAGGTTTGGCAATGCATAAGTGGGCCTCTTCACAAATCCAAAATTAGTGCTTTGCTGAATATAAATAGCCTAAAAGGGACAAAATAGGTAAAAGTTAAGATCACACTACCCAACTCAAGGTAAATTGAGTACTTAGTTTTTTCACTTTTATGAAATCAGTGATGTGAACACATATAATAGATTAAAATTAGATTAAAATCTAATTTCTACTGTCATAAAAAATTAAAACCACCTACCAATCTAATATAGTCCCTATAGAATCCTAAACATTCCTGAAAGCTTGCAAAGCTCTTGGACAACATAATTTTGTACTGATAATTGTATGCACACAGAGCTCATCTTTGCTTTTGTGTTTCCACCTCTGTGGAAGGTGTTTACATTTTTTTTTTAATCATTTATATTATATCTGGTTTTCTGGGGGAGGTGGTAGCTCAGTGTTTAAGGCATTGGACTCTGGATCGGAAGGTTACAAGTTAAATTCCCAGCACCGCCAAGCTGCCACCAATGTGTCCTCGAGTAAGACCCTTAACACTCAACTGCTCAGTTGTAAGTTGATCTGGATAAGGGCATCTGCCAAATGCTGTAAACGTCATTTTTTTCATGTGGTCCAGGCTCTGGTCTCCAACTTGTCTATGTGCATTCCCTCAGCAATTCACTCCTGATGCTGAAAATTATGGACTTCTATTCACATAAATGTTTGAGACAGGGATGCATTTTAATGCACAACATTACATATGATGCATTGAAGCGTTGGACAAAGTGATTTGCCCAGTAGAAAAAATAAAATTGCAAAAATAAAATGCAAAGTGTCTGGCAAAGATAGTCAGAAAAAGTGGTACACTTTAGTTTTTTTCAACATTATAGTGATTTTCACCATGCTGCAATGTGCTTGAACTTAAGTACTTAAACCATTCTCAGTTCCATAGTAATTCAGACTTGTAATGCAGAAGCTCCAGATAATTGAAGACTTATGACAAACACAGTCAGATTTGCTGTACTAGAAAAAACTTTGTTTCTTTTAATGACTTGGTCTTATAGTTTTTTTTTTTTTGTTCCTAAAATAATATTTATAAATTACCTTGGAGACCCATGGTGGGTCTTAGGACTTAATTAAACGTTTATGCCCTATTAATTCAAAATATGTGATTTTGTGTAAAAGCCAATTGCATGATGTTTAGGTTCATCAAGTTCTTCACTCTAAGCCATCCTTAACAAACAAAAGAGGCAAATGAGGTAGCATATACACTGAGTGATCTCACACAAGAGAGTTGGCAGAATGAGTCATTCATTATGCATACTTTTTGGTACATAGCCAAAAGCTGTTATACAAGTAACAATGAATTGCTTAAGCTACAATACATTTGTTTTAAAAGAATTATGACAATGTTTGCTGTAACACAGGGAATGTTATTGATATTTAACATCTTGGAAATATTGTAAAAAGAGGATAGGATAGCTATAAACACATTATTAGTATAGAAAGACTTAAACTGCTGGTAAATATACCCCCCCCCCCCCCTTTTTT